>SJXQ01002397.1:39005-66171 GCA_006408695.1 Aepyceros melampus | reverse complement strand
GGGCCCCGGAAGCACCCGCCCTCCCCCGGCTGGCGCCCGGGCCGCCCTTTTTACCGGAGCGGGCGCGAGGCCGGCCCCGCACCTCCCCGCGCTGGAGCCTCCTTCCCGGGGCCGCCCCGACCCGCCGGGTTCCGCCTCCCGGCTCCGCTCCGTTGCTGGGCTCCCCTGAGGAGGCCGGTCTGGGGCGATGCGGGGCCTTTCTTTTTGTTCTCAGCTGTGTCACGCGCGTCGGCACCCAGAGTGAAAAGCGAGCACCCCCAAAGTGGCGCCAGTGGCAGCGGTGCGGGCGTGATTGGCACGCGGGGAGGGCGGGCTGGCCGCGCCGCTCGTCTCTTTCCCCCTCCGCCCCGGGCCGCCGCCGCGGTGCCCACGTTGGCAGCAGTCGCGTCCTGGCAGGTGAGCTTGACACCGGGTCCTCGGCCTGCGAGCTGCCCGAGCTCTTCCGAATCCCGTCTCAGGGATGCTCTGGGTTCCTTCTGTACCTGTATTTCCCACCTTTGGCGGCGTGGAGGATCCACAGAACTTCTGTTCTGCCGTAAAAATAGTCTCCTGGGTTTACATACTCTTTATATGTCACATCTTACTTAATAGTTTTAATGATTGTCTTTCGGTAAGACAAAATAGGCAAAATACCTGTTTCGATGAGCGTTCGTTTTAGCGGAATTTTAGAATCATTGTATTCGGCAAGTCGTGGTGATGCTTGAGATATCGCGTTCCCAAATCTGCAAAACCAAACTTGTGTGACTTTCACGGCTTTGAGATTTCCTTTGTCTGGTTTGTGGTCTCCAAGGTCCAATTGCCCTAAATAATGCAAATATTGAGGGACATTCCTAGAGGCAGAGTAAAATAGTCCAGTAGCCTGATTACATATTTAACAGGTTTAGAGTGACTCTGTTTGGCTCATGGCCACGAGATTGACTCAAATTTAGGCAGTTTTAGTATTTCTGAATTTTTTTGTAGCATGGGGCCTGAGAAGTTGAATCCCCTGTTGGTACTTGCGGGTCTCCTAGTGCATCCATCCAAGCTCCTCCTCCCTATGTTAGAGAAGATTAAGCTAAGGGCAGGCTACTGTGAAGAATAAGTTTATTTGTAAATAGAACCAATAGCTTGCTAAGACTTGCGTCTTAGCTTTAAAATAGCTTGCTAAGACTTGCGTTTTTTTAGGTCAGAACTCGATTTCTAAGGAGTCAGTGGTGAAAAGACATTGAATTCTTAGGATGTTTAAAGAAAACAACACTTCAAGACATATTTTCTTCTCCTGTGCAGATGTCACCTTTTCTCCCCATTGGTTTTGCTCAAAAGTGAAAGACCAAGGATGAGAGGCAGGAATGCTGGGGGTGAGGGGTGGAGGTCAGCATTTGGGAACATTGCTGTTAGAAAATAAGGGTGCCATTTGTTTTCTAATTGCTGGTCCAGTTATTGATGGGGGAATGAAAAGATTTTGCATGTATATTGTTTTTTCAGGGGTGGGGCTGAAACTGCAATGAGAATGGTTGACTGTGTCAGGTGCAGAGCCAGCTTCAGTCCATTTATATGGCCACCTTCCCCCAGCCAGGAGGGAAGTGCTGATCCTGTGAACGTTGCAGGCCAGCTTTCTGCATCTGAAGCACAAAGGATAGCCAGGCATAGCCTGGGGAAACTGCCTGTGTGGGAAGAGTTGGAAGGTGGGATGTCGCTTTCAACTTGCCATTCTGGGCAGTGAGTAGGATTCCATCACTGGTAGTGTAGTGGAAGGGAACATGAGGTAGTGTGGCCCTGCTTTTAAACAGTCCAGGAGGGGCTGTGAGGGGAGGCAGGGACTGGAGGAGAGGCCCTGTGCCTGGGGCTTTGAAAATGAAAGTGAAGTCACTCTGTCCTGTCCAATTCGTTGCGACCCCATGGACTGTAGCCCACCAGGCTCCCCCATCCATGGGATTTTCCAGGCAAGAGTGCTGGAATGGATTGCCATTTCCTTCTCTAGGGGATCTTCCCAACCCAGGAATCGAACCCCGGTCTCCTGCATTGCAGGCAGACGCTTTACCATCTGAGCCACAGGGAAAAAAATAGTTGTCTTAGGAAAAGATTTCTTTTTTTTTTTTGATTGATTTCTTTTTTAATGACTTGAAATGGGAAATTGGGATAAGAAAAAAATCACTTTTCTTTTTGTTTAAAAGAAAAACTTGGTTAGCATTATTTTCTAAAACTTCACAAAAGTAGAAGGAATGGTCTTGATATGCCCTTGTGCTTAGTCGCTCGGTCTGACTCTCTGTAGCCCGCCAGGCTCCTCTGTCCACTCCAAGAGTACTGCAGAGGGCTGTTGTATTCTCCTCCAGGGGATCTCCTGACAGGTAGATTCTTTGCCTGCTGCACCATGGGGGCTTTCACCTTAACAAACTGTGAATGACATTTCACTTGCTCCCCCAGGATGGTCTTAGAGGGTGGCTGCTTTCTAGACTTTTTCAAGTCACTAATGAAATTACATTGAAAGAGAGACTTGGCTTGAAGTTTAAGGATTATTTCCAAAATTCCCAGAGAGCCTTTCTTTGCTTCACAAAGAAATGTCCCCCACTTTCAGGAAAGAAAATGCACGCCTTCTCAGAATTTTACATTGTGATCTTGTTCTCTTTCAAGACTGCATTAATAAAACTTCCTCTTACTAAGATTTTGATGATTAGTGCCTGACAGGAAGAACACATATGTAAAAATACTGTATAATGAGATAGTTTGCTGTGGTTTCCAAGCTTTTTTGCTCATTCTTGTTAGTAAAAAAATAATTTTAACATCTAAAACCAGTACAGCATAATGTCAGTTGTATCTCAGTTAAGACCAGTTTTTAGTACTCCTCTGTATGTGTGTTTGTTACTTAATTATAAATTAATGTATATGTGCTAATGTCCTAGCTCAAGATCCAGTATACACTTAGGGCTGGATTCATTGTGGAGGTAAAACCCTCTTTCAAATCCTTCTTGAATTTTGAGGGTTTTTTTGGTTTGGATCTTGTTAGATCTGAGTATATCATCGTTGTTTTTACTTGGTGATGTCGCTCAGATGAACCAGACTCGGGATGGGAAATGCATTCCTAACCCTGCTTGTGTTCACCTGTGCTTGAGTTTATTAGTATAGCTTTAATCTGTGCTTTTTATGGGGACCTTAAAGCTTAATATCCTCTGTGAGGTTTAGTTTTGTTTTAATTTGTGTATCTATCTCCTTGTGTGCTTGCCCAGTCAAAGGATACCTCAGAGGGCTGGTGACAGGTGACCCTTGACAAAGGGACTTTGTGAGGGTGCAGTCAGTTCCTGCTTTCACTAGCACTGTTAGTATTTCAGGGTAGTGTGATTAGTATAGTGTAACACAGTGTAAAGTAATCATTGTATACATAATATATTTAACTTGTTGGTGTAATATTTACATTACTAAACGTAGTTGCTATTCTACTTTTTGGACAAAAATAAATGTAACTTCTAGGATCTTTCCCCCAGCCCAGGTGGAGCGTCTTTTACACCTTCTGGGCTGCATACGCCCCGCTGGTAGACAGCGGTTTCTCTCACTTCAGTCTCAGGTAAATCTTTCATTTGATTCTCAGAAGAACCCTGTGAATGCAGGTATAATTGATCACACTCCCCATTTTTTTTTTTTTTTTTAATGAGTAAACTGAGACTTTAAAAGGTTACTACCACAGCAGTTCTTTTCACTTAGTATTTGCTTGGTGACAAGTAAATGCTCTCATTTAATTTTCACACTAGCCTTGGAAGACAGGGATAAGCCTTTACGGGGGAGCCCAGGAGGTTGGGAGATGAGGAACCACCGCGTTGCCAGCTCAGAAATGGGCTGCCCTGTGTTTCCTCTCAGTTTCCTGCCCAGGCTCAAGACAGGAACCTGGGTTTTCTTAGTGCCCCCAGTGGTGGGGGCCAGCACAGAAGAGAGCTGGGAATGTATTTGAATGAGTTCAGTTTGTTTTTCTGCTTCAGAATGCATACATATGGTATCATTGTTTTGTTTTAGAGGAAGCTGTAAAATACTGTGATTTCATCTGGGAATGCTAGAAATATAACTTCAAAACTTGCTAATGTTACCATTGTATATCTTCCTAGCATCTTAATTTTTTATTGTACTGTTTGACTTTTGCATTAGAGATAGGCTCCTTGAGGGAAAAAAAAAGATGATATAAAGCAAAAAATGAAGTCTTTCTGTTCCTCTCTACCTCATCCTCTCTTACTCCAACTTGTAAATATCTTTCCTTATAAGCACTTGCTGTACATTTTTTATTATGGAGAAATGTAAAATGGCAACCCACTCCAGCACTCTTGCCTAGAAAATTCTATGGATGGGAGAGCCTGGTGGGTGACAGTCCATGGGGTCACAAAGAGTCAGACACGACTGAGCAACTTCACGATGATTGATTTATTGAGTATATTTTTAAAAATTTTCAACAAAATGGGATATGAACATTACTATTTTGTAACTTTTTTCATATAACAGTTTATGTTTTGATCATCTTTTGCTCCATAACAAATCAGCTGCAAGCTTAAAACCATCATTTAGTTATTGCTTCTGGTTCTGGCGGTTGACTGGACTGCAGTCGTTTGAGGCTCAGCTGGGCTGGAATTTCAAGATGGCTCATTTGCTATTACTCGTTTTTAAAAGTATTGCCTTGGTGAATTCTTGGAAAAAATTTTAATATACTGATGATTTTAGAAAAAAAAATTTTTAAGCTATTTCTCTGATTCCAATTCTGCCAGAACTGGAGGGTCTAGCCCATCAAAATGCTCTCCGTCGTTTATATCTATGCAGCAGGTAGATGATACCTTATCTTTCCTCTCTGTTTTCTGTATCAGTGAGGGAGGGTCCTGTAGAAGTGATACTGCTCTGGAATTAGTGATCACTTCATTCTGATTGGGGCTTCCCTGGTGGCTCAGACGGTAAAAAGTCTGCCCACAATGTAGGAGACCCAAGTTCTATCCCTGGGTTGGGAAGATCTCCCCTGGAGGAGGAAATGGCAACCCACTCCAGTATTCTTGCCTGGAGAATCCCATGGACAGAAGGGCCTGGTGGACTGTAGCCCAAAGCCAAGGAAGTTTGGGGAATCCAAACTCAACCTTTAAACAGTACGGAAATGTTTAAACAGTATAGAATGTTTCCTCACAGATAAATAACGCACTCTCTCCAACATGCCTTTCTGCTTCTTAAAAATAATTTGAGTTGTGACCAGAACAAGAGGCACTTGTGAGACCTGTCCAGTGAGCTCTGGAGAGCACAGTTCTCAATCTTGACCATCACCTGGAGAACTTTATAATCATGTGATGCTGATGCTGCCGGTCCAGGGACCATACTTTGAGAACTGTTGAACTACAGCAGGTGTTGGCAAACGTTTTCTGTAAAGAGTCAGGTGGTATTTTAGGTTCTGCAGGCCCAGTGGGTTTTGTCACAGCTACACAATTCTCATAGCCTGACAGTCATGACAGTATGTAAATGAATGGTCATGGCTGTGTCCCAACAGACCTTTATTTATGTCAGTGAAATTTTAATTCCATGTACTTCTCGTGTCATGAAATTTTATTCTTTTTTATTTTTTCAATTAAAAAGCTTGAAACCTGAGCTTTTAGACAGTGTACAGAGACAGGTGGCTGGCAAGATTCTGCCCTGAAGCTGCAGCGTGCCGACTCCCAAACAAGAGGAGGAATTTGGGAACCCTTGCTATCATGTAGCTGCGCCGTCCACAGGGGAGTTGGCCCTTCTGCAGAAAGTCAAGTGCTGAAAGAAACACAGTGGAATTGGTTCTCATTCATTTTCACTCATCCATCTCACTCTTTGGTATTTTCACTCCATAGCACTAAATATGCACATGAATTTTGACTTTTTTCTTTTTAAAACATTTCATTGAGCATAATTGACATCACATATTAGTTTCAGGTATACAGTGTAATGATCACTATTTGTATACTTTGCGAAATGCCCACCACAATAAATGTAGTTATCATCATAGCGCATAGTTATAAAATTTTTTTTCTTGTGGTGAATTTTTAAGATCTACTCTCTTACAACTTTATGATATGTAATATGGTATTATTGTAGTTACCATGCTGTTAAAGGTTTTTCTTTCTAAACTATTAGATTCTAGAATTGGGGGGAAATTGAGGGTTGGGAAAGTGGGAGAGGAGAATTGTATACTTCCTACTAAGTTTTTAAAAGAATTTAAGAATTTAAAAGGAGAATTCCATGGACTTGTCATTTAACCCTAATGATTTAGACAGGAGTTTACAGACTTCCCCAGAGGGGTCAGATAATAATACATCTAACTGCTTCAGTCTTCATTCTAACCCTTTGAGTAAATCCCCGGGTCAATTGTTCAACTCTGCCTGGTAGGCAGAAAGCAGCTGTGGGCAGTGCTTCAAAGGCTGGGCGTGGCTGTGTTCACCAAAACCTTATTTACACAATGGGCTGCTAATGGCTCTAGGCCTCAGTATGCTGACTCCTGCCTTGGAGACATTCTTGGGTGGGGTGGAATATCTTTGAACCCTCCAAAAAAATGTTGGTGACCAATTCCTGAGACCTCAGCGCTAAGTGGGGCATCCTCCGATCTGTTTGCTCACTGAGGTGGCTTCCGAACTCCAGGTCACTTCTGGCTCCGTTGAGGGCACTTCTGGCTCTGGCCCTCTGCCCACCTGGTAAGGCCATTACTTCTGAGAAGGAATAAAGGTGCAACTCCCATGTTGTTTGGAGAAGCTGTGTTCCTGCAGTGATGACATTGGTTAAACAAGTCAATCTGATTTGATTGCTTGTGTATTTGCCTATATGATTAAAAACCTCTATGTGAAAATGAGGAAATGGAAAGATTATTTAACTAAGAAGTTCAAAGGGCTCATGTACTTAACCAGTGGCCCATTTTCTTATGCTTTTTCTTAAAACAAAAAAAGTCTCTGTTCTCTTATAAAAATTTTTGTTTAAAAGGTGACAATAATTTTAACTAGTAGATTGAATGCTTAAATTAAATTAATTAAGCCAGTCATTTTTTTATAAAACGACTCTTCCAACTTGCCAAGAAACATTTCATGCAGATACACCTGGAATTTCACAGAGTTTAGTTGATTTAGGTTAATCTTTTTCAGTATGTCAAGTGACTATAATCAAATATAAGACAAAACACATTCTGAAGCCTAAATTATGACTGTTAATCTTCTGACATAGACTGTCTCCGACCCACTTCCATCACCCATTCTGTATAAATTCTAAAGTGGAGGAGAGTAGAGTGTTTGAAACATTTGACAACCCTGCCTTTGAGTGCCTGCCCTTAGTCTTCATCAGGCTTTGGCATCTTCCCAGCCATGACTCCTTCGTCTTGGGCAGCAGTGTTTCTGCAATCCTGGAAGTCCTGGGTGAGGCATGTTGCAGGACGAAGGGTCACTTTTGGCCCTTTCTCTGTCATGGTCATCTGCTTACCTGGGCAGCCCTCTGTCCACTGGGAGCCCAGGGCTCTCCTTATTGCGCCCTCTGGGTGGCTGCACACCGACTGACCTGCCGAGTGCTGGGTCAAGTGAGGGGCCTTTGAGACTGTACTCAGCTTCCTGGAACCTCTCTATTGCATACTAGGGTCCTAGTCTAGGATGTCTGCTGCTGCAGCAGCGTCTGTGAATCAGCCCAGGTAATGGCAGTGACTGCTGCTTCAGTGGACAGCAGAGTTGAGGGAGGAGCTGGTTCCTATGGCTGGGTCCTAGGAATGGCTGGTTCCTATAAAGTAGAACAACTGAGGAGGGAAGACGTTCATCACCTTTTTCTAATAAAGTGCAGAAAAGGCCAGATCTGGAAATGATTTGTTATTCATCTTTCCATCTCTATTAATGATTAGTGTTAGTTGCTCAGTCATGTCCGACTCTTTGCAACCCCATGGACTGTAGCCCACCAGGCTCCTCTGTCCATGAGATTCTCCAGGCAAAAATACTGGAGTGGGGGTGCCATTCCCTTTCTCCAGAGGATCTTCCTGACTCAGGGATCAAACCCAGGTCTCCCACATTATAGGCAGATTCTTTACTGTCTGTGTCACCAGGGAAGCCTCTAATATGATAGTCAGCATTCTCTGAGCCACTGGAACTATGTGTCAGTTGTGGTTCTAGGCACTTCTCTTATTTTTTCTGGTCTATATTCCTCATTTAAGCCCTCTGATGAAGACAGTCCAGCGTTCTGTGGTTCTTAAGAGGTGGAGCAAGTCTGACTCTGGCCACTGGGTTCTGAGTTTATTCTCTTAATGCTGCCCTGGCTTCCTGTTGCTAGCACAACAACCTATTCTGTCACAGCTGTTCACTAAACTTTTTGACTGGCTAAAGGAAGGAGAAGGTTAAATGATCATCTGTAACTTCCTTGAAGTGAGAATTGAGTTACCTTGTTTTCAAAGTTACAGTACACCATCCTGACTCACATCTGCAGGTATAACAAAAGATCAGATGAGGATCCCATCTAAAAGTGTATTGTTAAGGGTTGAAGCATTTGACAAAGACAGCCTTTCAGGGAACTGAGTTATAGATTATTGCATAAAAGATTGCTAGAGAACTGGCTGGCCATTCCAAAAAAAAAAAAAGTTTTCTTTGTATTTCCATACTTCTTAGGTCAAAAAAATTCCAAATGGATGAAATATTTAAATATAAATATGAAAACCATAGGTATGTTGAGAAGAGATATGGGTAAATGTATATTTAAACTTAGAGTTAGGAAATGTCTTTCAAAATATAAGCAAAATCTAGAAACAATGAAAGAGTGATGAGATTACATTATTTTGAAAACACCAACAGTAGCCAAAAATTACGGGCAAAAGATTTCATAGAGAAAGGAGGAGTGGGCCTACTTGTTGGTAATTTAAGAAATGTCCTGGGTTATTTTGATGCCTTTTGAGGGTTAAGAGCAGCTGGAATAGAAGAAACAGCCAGTGGAGTAGGAAGAGGAGGACTTTTAATTTTATATTTCACTGTGTATGATTTTTCCCCCAATTATATTTGTAATCTTACATATTTTTAAAGAAAGACTGTTTCATGAACAAAACATGATAAAGCAATGGAGACACATTTTCAGCAGATCCATAGAGTTTTCTGGAACTTTACTATTTCTGAGCATCACTCTCTGTTAGTACTTACAGTGCTAGCTAATAGCAACTGACAGTTAAATTTAAAACTTTTTTTCCTCTTTTGTCCCAAGAGACCAGAAGCTGGTGAAGAAGGCACCAGTCAATGGAGGTGGACTCAGCCCTCAGTTCTATGCATGGGAATTCTGGGGGTGCTTTGTTTTAGGTGATTTCCACTAGATTGCTCTTACATCCCCTTCTCAGCTCCCACACCAGTGCCTACCGAGAGAGAATGTCTCCCAGGGACACAACTCAGCTACAGGTACCATTAGGGGAGAGCTGGCTCTCAGCTCTCCTGTGTCCTCACCTGCATGAACTTCACCTCAAAGCTGAGTCCCTGGTGGTGTCTCTTCCCCTCCTCCCCCATTTCCTTCTCCCCTTCCGCCCTCAACACCTCTTCCCCGTCCTCCATTGCTGGCCTCACCTGGCATAAAAGCATATCTGTTGTGAGGGAGACCGTTTATTACGTGTATTATGTGCATTGCCTTCCTTCTGATAAGGTCCTGTTGATCTGGCTCAGCGAAAGCCATTTGGAACAGTTCACTAACCTTACCCTTGCTGGAGTAGGGCTGGGATCCAGCCAGACTGGGCTTGGGATTGAAGCCCAGGAGCAAAAACATGGCTCCTTCCTTGTCTGCTGTATTTCTGTTTCTTTCAAGAAGTCTGATGCTCCCTGCAGCCCTTGAAGTCTCCTGACTTGGCTGTGCTACACAGATACAGGCTCAGAAGGGAGAGAACAGTGTTCAAAGGAAGCCAGAACAATGCCTCTTTCTGAGGCAGTCGGGGTACTTCCGGTCCTGGCTTCACACGCCTCCAGGAGGCTTTCCTGCTTGGCTCAGGGAATACCGTAATTGGGTGTCAGTGACAATTTTATCAAAGGATAGAAAACCCTCCCTTTGTTAGGAATCAGATCAAAAAGACTTCTTTGGGGAATAATGAGAAATGGAATCTTTCTTTCATTTTTAAAAGATTTTTTGATGTGGACTATTTTCAAAGTCTTTTGCTTCTGTTCCATGTCTTGGTTTTTTTGGTGGTCAGTCATGTGAGATCCTAGCTCCCTGACCAGGGGTTGAACACTCACCCTTTGCCTTGGAAGGTGAAGTCCCACCCATTGGACAACAGGCAAGTCCCTAGATCGTTCTAGTCATTCTAATGTGATGTGGAAGCATTAATAATTGCTATTACTGCTTACAGAGATGGTGATTTCTCAAACTGAGGCATAAGAGAAATTATTACCTGCCACAGTGTTGAGCTGGTGTGTGATGGGTTTCTATGACAGTGCCCGCTCCCGCAGGCCTGTCCCAGAGGTCTAGCCGCACTGCCCAGGGCACGCATCACCTGCTCCGCGTGTGCTGTGTACAGTCCTCTCTGCCAACAGCTCCGTGTTTCAAGGAGAAAACACCAGCCTGTGCTTCGGGGCAGGCCACCTTCCTGCTGGTTGCGATGATGGATGTGGCATGTCCGGGGCATGGCAGTCCTGGTACAGAGGCCTGTGTGTCTGTTCTTATTCGGCAGGTTCTCAGCCCGGCCCTTGAGATGATGGGATTGGGAAACGGACGTCGGAGCATGAAGTCGCCACCGCTCGTGCTGGCTGCCCTGGTGGCCTGTATCATTGTCCTGGGCTTCAACTACTGGATCGCCAGCTCCCGGAGCGTGGATCTCCAGGTGTTCTCTTGGTCCTGTTTGTGTGGATGTCACAGAGTATTTAGAGCTGCTGGGTGCTGGATTCTGAGGAGTTTGTGGTTTATCGGCACCTAAGGCTTTGTGCACAGTAATGCATGTTCTGCAGGGCCCAACACCCAGCCTCAGGCCTGGCTCCACACCAGCCCTGCTCTTGGGTGGGAGAGGACCCCCTTGTGACTTCTTAGGCTTGCTGCCAGGACATGCCTGTCTGCCCTTCCTGTAAGTGAACAATTTTTAGTCAGGCCTTTGGGGCTGGTTCTGAGAAAATAGCTTAAGTACCCTGCCCACAGCCCGTTCTGGTCCTCCAGTTCACATTCAGTACCTGAGTGGTGTGGGCGGTGTATTTGGAGAGTGGGTGTGAGAAATGTGTTTAGAGGTACCAGTCTTTACCAGCATCATTTACTGATAGTAATAACTCTATCTTTCCTATTTATTGCCACCTGTCATGGGCCAGCAGTACCGAGCGACAGCCAGACTCTCCTTGACCACAGTTTAGTCAGGTTTTGAGGAGCCCCCTTCTTGGCAAGGCCTCAGTCCTGTCCCCCATCCTGTTTTTGGCCTACCCAGCCCAGGCTCAGCAGAGAATCCTGCTAACTCATTCCTCCACCCCTAATGCCCAAGCAAGCTCCTCATGCATTATCTTTGATGGGCCTGCCTTTAGCAAGACTTCCCCTACCCTCTTAGTACTTTTCCACCCACCAACCCCTTCTCTCTGCTCTTTGGCTGTAAATCCTCAGCTGTCTCTGCAGTACTCAGAATTGAGAACAGTTTCTCCCTCAGTTGCAATAGTCATGACCCCTGTTGCAGCAGCCTTGAATCAAGTTTTCCTTATCATTTTAACAGGTATCAGAATAATGTCTCTTTAAGGGTACGTTGCATACGTTACCTTCTTTTGTACTCTGTCAGGTTAGGATCTTGTTCCCCAGCCCATTTCACAGAGAAAGGACGAGGGGAGCTGGGACTCCAACCCAGTCTTTCTGGTGGCAAGGCTTGAGTCCTCAGGAAGCGCATCCCCGAGGAGTGTTTCTGAACTCCTCTGGTGCTTGCCCCCTACAGTCGTAGTGCTTTTGTCTGAGTTTCCCCTGGACCCCTGTTTTCTGGCAGATGGGGTTTTGTTGTCCAGAGAACTCAATCTGTTTCAGAAATTGTGTCTTATAAAGAGTGTTTAAATGCTGTGTTAGTGAGGAAAAGGAACTAAATATTTGAGCGCCAGCTCACGCCAGGTAAAGCATAAAACATTTTATGTACAGGCAGACATTGGCCATATCACAGATTCAGTTCCAGACTGCTGCAATAAAGCAGGTAGTGCAATAAATAAGTCATGTGAGTTTTTGTTTTATCAGTGCATAAAAGGTTATATTTATGCTATACTGTACTCTGTTAGTGTTCATTAGTGTTATATCTTAAAAAAAAGTACATACCTTAACTTAAAAATACTGCTGAAAAATGCTGACCATCTAAGCATTCAGGGAACCTTGGTAACTTCAAAGATCATGTCTCAGATCATCACAACAAATATACTAATAATGAAAAATTTGAAATATTATGAGAATTACCAAAATGTGATACAGAGATATGGGTGAGCAAATGCTGTTGGAAAAAATGGTGCTGACGCACTTGCTTCTTGCAGGATTGCCACATACCTTCAATTTCTAGAAAATACAATACCTGTGAAGCTCAATAAAATGAGGTGTGCCTATACCTGCCTCAGTCAAGCCTGGCAAAGTCCCTGTGAGGGGTGTGATGGTGTTTCCATGGAGATGCACAGTAAACACACAGATGCTCAGAGAAGTGAATAGCCTCTAGAGTAGCCTGCAAGAGCATCTACACCACTCACCTAGAAGAGCAAGCCCTGGGGACACACCATGTGTGAATGGACACACTGTGAACACACTTGACCCGGCTGGGGGCTGTGGTGTGGTCTTGCTGAGGGAACGTGGCGGTCTGATCTGAGGATAGCTTCACATGTTCCTTATGCTGATGTATCCTTGCAGACGCGGATTGTGGAGCTGGAAGGCAGGGTCCGCAGGGCGGCTGCAGAGCGAGGGGCCGTGGAGATGAAGAAGAATGAGTTCCAAGGGGAGCTGGAAAAGCAGCGAGAGCAGCTGGACAAAATCCAGTCCAGCCACAACTTTCAGATGGAGAGCGTCAACAAGTTGTACCAGGACGAAAAGGCAAGACCTGCTTGACTTTCCTCTTAATTCTGTTCTAAATGCCATTTATACCCTGTTGAATTCTCCTCAATGGGTGGATAAGCAGCTGTGTGTTTATGTGTATTGTTGTTTAGTCACTTAGTCATGTCTGACTCTTGGCGACCCCATGGACTGTAGCCCACCAGGCTCCTCTGTCCGTGAGATTTCCCAGGCAAGAATACTGGAGTTGCCAATTCCTTCTCCAACGGATCCTCCTGACGCAGGGATGGAACCCTTCTGCATTGGCAGGCGGGCTCTTTACCACTGAGTCACCAGGGAAGCCCTCTGAAGGAGTGAATTCTATTGACTGGGGCGGGGAGGGGTCACAATGAGAAGTGAAATAAGTAGAGTGTTCAAGGATGAGCTGGAATTGGAAACACAGAACAGACGGGAAGGGCAAAGAAACTGCATGTGCAAAACTGCATGGGAAAGAACATGGCTGTTCAGATACGGAATGAGCCTCTTGCTCAAGCTTTCTGTGTTGCCAGTAGTCCCCATCTTGCCAGTAGTCCCTGGGTGAGCTTGTTGTGATAAAAGGAAGAAATGGCAAAGAACTGTCTAAGCATCAGGTTCATCCTCTTGTTAACCTTGTTTTCTTACTTTCTACAAATTTGCGTTGGGTACCTCCTCTGCCAGGTGTGAGCCAGATGCTTGTATCTCACAAAGGGACAGCATTGTGACCATGAGTATCCCATAGGGAGAGGAGATGCAGACCTCCTGCTAAATATGCACAAAGAACGTAGGGGACCCGAAAGTGCTGGGTTTTATGCTTAAAAAATACTAGACCCTGCACAGATTTTAGAAGGGACTTCTGCTAATGAGAGCAGCTTTATGTGTCTTGCTTTTTCTGGCTTGCTTGGGACTGTGTGACTCCACTTTCCTGTTTGTTAAACTGTGTGATGGTATGAGTTACTAATATCTTCTTTTCTAAAGTGCATCAGACTCATGACCATTTATTTCCTTGAAGACTTGGCTATTAGTTTCTACTAAAATCAAGTCCGCTTTCAAGATAATGCATCTCAAAATATGACTGCCTTCCAGTAAATCAAGCATTTCACAGAGAGAGGCACATGGATGAGCATGAGCCAAATCTATATAAAATCCTACTAGTTACCAGATAATGAATCATTTCTAGACAGGGCCTCAGACTTTTCCTATGTGACTGGTTTGAAGGGTGAGAAATACTTTTTAAAAAAAATCTGAAGAGTACTTTCTCATAGTCACAAATGTCTGTTTCTTCTCTGAATTGTTCCAGTTTTTATGCTGTTGTAGGAAAGTGCTGCCTCATTTTTCTCATATGTGGGTGACACTGTGTGTGCTCCCGAAATCCTCTTCAGCTGTGTAGAATGGACCTTGCTATTTCTCACATGCTAACCTCTTGAAGTACATTTTGGAAGGAAATAGGGTTTATTCTTAAGGGATGAAGTTGGCAGAAGCTCCACGTGGGATTTTTCAGGGTGTGTAGAGTGGTCTCTGACAGCCGGGCCTCTGCTGGGTTAGGAGGGAGGCGTGTGGATGGGCCCTGGGGGGTGTTGTACTGGGAAAGGGGACCCGGCAGAGACCAGAGTTTTGCCCCATCTGGTCTGGACTGCACTGGACAAGGGGGCAAGGACCGCTCTGCTTTAGTGGTTCGTCAGTGCCTGACCAAACCAGCCAGAGCAGGGTTTCCCTTCTACAGGGAGGGCGGAAAAAGAATGTTTTCTGTGTCTCTCTGCCTGCCTCTCTCTGTATCTGTTACTACCTGAAAACCTGACTTTTTTTTCCTTAGGAAGAACTACCTTTTACTCTGAGCCTCTGGCCTTTCTATGTATATATATTTTTTCTTTTTGAACATTCTTTGGCATTGCCCTTGTTTGGGATTGGAACGAAAACTGACCTTTTCCAGTCCTGTGGCCGCTGCTGAGTCTTCCAAATTTGCTGGCATATTGAGTGTAGCACTTTCATACAGTCGCATCTTTTAGGATTTTAAAAACTCAGTTGGAATTCTGTGACCTCCACTAGCTTCATTGATAGCAATGCTTCCTAAGGTCCACCCTCTAGTATGTCTAGCTGTAGGTGAGTGACACACCATTGTGGTTATCTGGGTCATTAAGACTTTTTTATATAGTTTTTCTGTGTATTCTTGCCACTTATTCTTACTCTCTTCTGCCTTTGTTAGGTCCTTACTGTTTCTGCCTTTTATTGTGCACATCCTTGTATGAAATGTTTCCTTGATATCGCTGCTTTTGTTTTTTTTTTTGAAGAACTCTCTGGTTGTTCCATTCTGTTATTTTCCTCTATCTATTCATTGTTCATTTAAGAAGGCCTTCTTATCTCTCCTTGCTATTCTCTGGAACTCTGTATTCAGTTGGGTATATCTTTGCCTTTCTCCTTGCTTTTCACTTGTCTTCTTTCCTCAGCTATTTGTAAAGCCTCCTTAGACAACCACTTTGCCTTCTTGCTTTTGTTTTCCTTTGGGATGGTTTTGGTCACCACCTCCTGTACAGTGTTAACAAACTTCCATCCATAGTTCCTCAAGCACTCTGTCTACCAGATCTAATACCTTGGATCAATGTGTCACTTACATTGTATAATTATAAAGAATTTGCTTTAGGTCATACCTGAATGGTCTAGTGGCTTTCCCTTCTTTGTTCAATTTAAGTCTGAATTTTGCAATAAGGACCTCATGATTTGAGCCACAGTCAGCTCCAAGTCTTGTTTTTGCTGACTGTATAGAGCTTCTCCATCTTTGGCTGCAAAGAATATAATCAATCTGATTTTGGTGATATCCACGTGTAGTGTCATCTCTTTTGTTGTTGAAAGAGCATGTTTGCTGCAACCAGTATGTTCACTTGGCAAAACTGTTAGTCTTTGCCCTGCTTCATTTTGTATTCTATGCCAAACTTGCTTGTTACTCCAGGTATCTCTTCTATTTTTGCATTCCAATCTCCTGTGATGAAAGGGACATGTTTTTTTTTTGTGTGTGTTAGTTCCAAGAGGTCTTATAGGATTTCATGGAAGCAGTCAGCTTCAGCTTCTTTTGCATTAATGGTTGGGGCATACATTTGGGTTACTGTGATGTTGAATGGTTTGCCTTGGAAATGAACTGAGATCATTCTGTCATTTTTGAGATTGCACTCAAGTACTGCATTTCAGACTCTCTTATTGATTATGAGGGCTACTCCATTTCTTCTAAGGGATTCTTACCCGCACAAATAGATAATAATGGTCAATTGAATTACATTTGCCTATTTCCATCCATTTTAGTTCACTGATCCCTAAGATGTCAGTGTTCACTCTTGCTGTCTCTTGCTTGATCATGTCCAATTTACCTTGTTTCGTGGACCTAACATTCCAGGTTCCTATGCAATGTTGTTCTTTACAGCTTCAGTCTTGACTTTCACCACCAGTCAATCCATAACTGAACATCGTTTCTGCTTTGGCCCAGCCACTTCATTCTTTCTGGAGCTATCGGCAGTCGCTCTCCACTCTGCCCCAGTAGCATACTGGACACCTTCTGACCTGGGGGGCTCATCTTCCGGTGTCATATCTTTTTGCCTTCTCATACTGTTCATGGAGTTCTTGAAGCAGGAACACTGGAGTGGTTTGCCATTCCCTCCTCCAGTGGACCACGTTTTGTCAGAACTCTCCACTGTAACCTGTCCATCCTGGTGGCCCTGCATGGCATGGTTCATGGCTTCACTGAGTTATGCAAGTGCCTTCAGTGTGACAGGGCTGTGATCCATGAAGGGGCTCCAGGTATATAGATCTAGTTTATCCATTATCACCACTGTGCCCTATTTCTTTGTATAAATGCACCACAACTTACCTACCCTCTGCACTGGGCTCATCAGCTGTTTCTAGTGTTGGCTGTTGCAAAGAACTAGATGCTTCTGCAGGGCTCCCTTGACAAGTGTGAGTTTCTCTAAGCTTGCAGTACATTTCTAACTACAGTTTGGGGCCCCATTAATGAACTGGGAGTAATAATTTGCTGGTTATGACCCACATAAAAATTTTTAAAATATTAGAGTAGTATTATACTGTTTTAGAGAAGACTCTTGAGAGTCCCTTCGACTGCAAGGAGATCCAACCAGTCCATTCTGAAGGAGATCAGCCCTGGGATTTCTTTGGAAGGAATGATGCTAAAGCTGAAGCTCCAGTACTTTGGCCACCTAATGTGAAGAGTTGACTCATTGGAAAAGACCCTGATGCTGGGAGGGATTGGGGGCAGGAGGAGAAGGGGACGACAGAGGATGAGATGGCTAGATGGCATCACGGACTCGATAGACGTGAGTCTGAGTGAACTCTGGGAAATGGTGATGGACAGGGAGGCCTGGCATGCTGTGATTCATGGGGTCGCAAAGAGTCGGACACGACTGAGTGACTGAACTGAAGTGAACTGCTACTGTTTTATATTCTTTGGTGAAACGATTGTTCAGTGTATATATTAAAGATAATACATATGTGAATGTTTGCACTGTAGCAAATTTGTCATTGTGGGTCAAAAGAGTTTTAGAGGTAAACTTAAAAGCTGAATTGCTGGATTGTGTTATTACATTTTTATTATCTGTTTCCACCTTGCTCACCACCTTACTTTTTCTTTCTGCAATTTCCTGGCTTGTTCCATTTTCATGAGCCATAGGCTATTGGAAGCAGGGAAAAGCCTGGGTCAGTGAAGTGTGCTCATTCCCAGGGCTGTGGCTGGTCAGTCAGGTTCTCTGCCTTGATGATTTGAACCAAATCCCACAGACTCTGATTGGTTGATAGTAAATACTTCCAATGAGACTTCAGCTGATCCTTTGAAATTGGATTGTCATTTTCTTTCTTTTCTGCATTCCTGTAGCATGAATAGGTGTGGTTAATTCAGTTTGATTGCACAAATGCAATTACACAGGTTCATGTGTATTTATATAACTGGGTAGAAGCTCATTTCCTGAGTTGTATATTATTAGTAGGGATATTCAGCTTTGTTTTAAAACAAGAAGTGATTATATATGTCAGCCTTCAGTAAATTTCAAAGAAGTTGTCTTTTTCTTAATTATCAAAATATTTTTATTATAGACAATTAGGTTTCCCTGGTGGCTCAGCAGTGAAGAACCTGCCTGCAGTGCAGGAGACCAGGGTTCAATCCCTGGGTTGGGAATTATGAAAATATAAAAATCATGAAAATATAAAAAATATTTTTAAAGATAGTTATGAAAATATAAAAATAAAAATCACCTGTAATTCCATCATTTGGCAATTAACCACTGAGAACCTTTAAAAATATACTACACGTTCAGTTCAGTTCAGTAGCTCAGTTGTGTCTGACTCTTTGCGACCCCATGGACTGCACCATGCCAAGCCTCCCTGACCATCACCAGCTCCTGGAGCCTACTCAGACTCATGTCCATTGAGTTGATGATGCCATCCAACTATCTCATCCTCTGTTATCCCCTTCTCTTTCTGCCTTCGATCTTCCCAGCATCAGGGTCTCTTCACATGAGTCAGTTCTTCATCAAGTGGCCAAGTATTGGAGTTTCAGCTTCAACATCAGTCCTTCCAATGAATATTCAAGACTGATTTCCTTTAGGATGGACTGGTTGGATTTCCTTACAGTCCAAGGGACTCTCAAGAGTCTTCTCCAACACCACAGTTCAAAAGCATCGATTCTTCGGTGCTCAGCCTTCTTTATAGTCCAGCTCTCACATCCATATATGACTACTGGAAAAACCACAGCCTTGACTAGATGGACCTTTGTTGGCAAAATAATGTCTCTGCTTTTTAATATGCTGTCTAGGTTGGTCATAACTTTTCTTCCAAGGAGTAAGTGTCTTTTTATTTCTTGGCTGCAGTCACCATATGCAGTGGTTTTGAAGTCCCCCAAAATAAAGTCTGTCACCATTTCTACTATTTCCCCATCTATTTGTAGCATTTATAAATTATGATTATGTTCAAACTTTTATTAATGTAATGTGCCATGAAAATTGTAGAAAAGGTGGCATCTTTAAACGGTAAACGTGTTTGAATACTCCTGGTTTTTGCACACCATTTAAAGGGACCCAGGAACTCTTGGCTTATTCTGCATTGTTATCTTAGGAATGTTGAGGTGACCTTCCCCTAGGAAGGAAAGCAGGGGTATACTTCCAGAAAAGAGGATTCTTCATAAATATTTGCTGAAGGGACCTTTGTAGAGTGCCTTGAAATCTGATTGGTATAAGGGACCATGTTTTTGAGTCAGGTGAACATGATTATATGTATATGTGTCGTCCTGTTATTTATGGTTGGATAACAAATTGCCCCCAAACACAGTGGTTTAAAACCATGACAGACATTTATTTTGTTCACAACCTGCACTTTGGGAGGGCCTAGAGGGAACAGCTTGTTCTACTCTACACTCTACATCTGGGGGGCTTTGAAGGCTTGGGGTGGAGTCACCTCAGTGTTCCTTAACTCATGTGTCACGGTCAGGGAACTGAGACTTCAGAGGGGTCTTGTGAGTCACGGCACCTACACATGACTTTCCATATGGCTGGGGGTTTCCTTGAAGCACGGAGGCTGGGCTCCCAGGGTGAGGATCCCAACAATGAAGGGGAGGAAGCTATAATCTTTTGCAGGAGTTTCCCAGAGCTGCCAAGACAAATACCATGAACTGGATGCCTTAAAATGAAAATTTATTCCTTCATTGTCCTGGAGGCTCCAGGTCCAAAATCAGGGTGTCAGCAGGGCCATGCTCCCTCGAAGGCTCTATAGAGCCTTGGCGCTTGTAGCTTTTTGTGTTTGCTGGCAGATTTTGACATTTCTTGACCTGCAGACATGCTAGTCCAGTCTCTGCCTCCATCTTCCCTCTGTGTCTGTGTCTCTTCACCTCTTCTCTTTAAAAGTCATTCTGATTTGGGGCCCACTCCCCCCAACATTATTACAACTAACTTACATCTGTTCAGACCCTGATTCTAAGTGAGGTTGTTAACAGGTTCATTGCCATGTTCTGGGTAGACATAAATTCGGGGTTACACTAATCAACCCCCTACACCTTTCACTGGCCAGACCTCAGAAGTGCGCAGGGTCACTTCCTGTACATTCATTAGGAGCAAGTCACTAAGGCCAGACCAGGTGGAAGGGGTAGAAGTCAGACTCCACTCTGGGGGGGCAATGTCAGGAGCTCGAGGGGTTGTTTTTAAACCACCACATTTGTCTGGGTACAGATAATCCTCACACAAGCACCCGGTGAAATACTGTTTTCTTTGTACAGGTGTATATATATGTACATGTAAAACAGATTTTTAAGGGACCTCACTGGAAACAGAGCCTCAGGTTTTAGTTAGTTTTGGCAAAAGCTAACAGAAATTCTGTTGTAAAGATCTGTGTCGACTCCTTTGAGAATGGCACAGAGTGGCTCAGTTCATTCTTTTATTTTGTTGTCAGAAAGCCAGTTAATGTTTGTGAGTCTGAAGACTTACGAGAACTTGGGTGGTCTCCTGACTAGTTGTTGCCCCATAGCCACGTGATGATCCTAAAGGCATTGAGGTACTAATTTCCTAATATCTAAGATGGTTGGAGGAAGAGTCTGGAAGGCCTTGAATTACCTAGTAGCACTTTGTTCTGGGAAGGTTGAGCTTCCTGCCATTGTGTCCATTTTCACTTGCCAAAAGTAGAGTCGGAAGCGGTTTCCTTTTCCATAGTTTTGTCTCTGACATTCTTTCTAGGTTGGTTTCTTGCAGTCATGTACCTGCTGTGACATGTTGAGACTTTTTACTAATTTGTTAAGATATGAAAACTGACACTGGACGATCCCCTGGAGAAGGGAATGACTACCCACTCCAGTTTTCTTGCCTGGAGAATTCTGTGGACAGAGGAGCCTGGCAGGCTACAATCCATAGAGTCGCAGAGTAGGACATGACTGTGCGACTAACACCACTATAGTGCAAAGAAAATTGTTCGAGGAATGTTTCTTTCCTTTGTGGTGGAAATACACTTCCTGTGTCATTCCTGACCTAACAAAGAAGTGAAGTGGAATGATGGATGAGGGGACTTGGCAACACGTGAACTGTTCTGTGTCTAGGGAGAGAAAAGCTTCAATAGAAGAGGCAGTAGAAGGTGGAGGGAGGCCGGGTCCTGCTCCACGTGCCTCGGCACCCTGTTGTCACTCCCCTGTGTGATCTGTGTCCCTGTCGAGGTGGCCTCTGAGCCGCAAGTTTATCCTCTGTGACAGGGTGATGTGGGGCCTGAAGAGGCTCTGGAAAGCATTATTTGAAGCATGTGGCATGAAAATATCCTGCGTTTCTAGGACTTTACTGTCGTGAGTGATGCATAGTAGAGCTTTTCGTTGGGTGGTGAGAGCCCCAGGCTGTGTGGCTCCTGTTCCTGTGTGATGTTTGGACCTGAGGTGAGGGCTGCTGCCTTCAATCATAGCAGCAGTGGTTTCTTATGAGTTGCTTCATGTGGAAGATTCTGTCTCTTGAAAAGGAGGCAACAAATGTCAAGAAGTCTGGCCATTTGTCCTGCTTTGAAAGAAAAAGTGAAAGTGTTCATTGCTCAGTCTTGCCAACTCTTTGGCCCCTGTGGGCTGTAGCCCGCCAGGCTCCTCTGTCCATGGGATTTCCCAGGCAAGATACTGGAGTGAGTTGCCATGTACTTAATATAAAAACAACCATTTTAACGATTTTTCAGTGGCAGTTCATTGGCATCAAGTACATTCACATTATTATGCGACTATCACTACCAGCCCACTCCAGAGCTTTCTCATCTTCCCACCGGAAGTTCTGTCCGTGTGAAGCTGGGCCTCTGTGTCCTCCCGCCCCGGTGTGGCATCTGTGGTCCTGCCTTCTGTATCTGTGGACTCGACTACTCACAGCGCCCACTCAGCGGGATCTCACAGTGTTTGTGCCTTGGTGTCTGGCTTATTTCATTCAGCACACTCACGTTGTTATACCAGTTCTCCCACACGCACACCTGTACTCTCTCTTATCTCTTACTCATGTGCCCTTAAACCATTTTGGACCTTGAATAACCCAAGTTCTTATGCTGTGTGGTGTCCTGGGTCTCAAACTCCCGAGAGTAGGTCTTGACCTCAACGCTTGTGCCCATCTGTCCTCAGCTCCTCCCTATGGTCTGGACGCAGCCCTCCTGCTGCCCACTTGCCCCTGCACACCCCTCCCCGTCTCCCTCATGTCTTTTCTGGGGGGCCCTGCTTGGCCTTCTCCCCACTGATGGGGGAGCCGGGCAGCGGTGTGCAGGCCCCACGTTGCGCCGGCGGATCGGGTGTGCTGAGTCCTGGGGTCCTTCAGTGGTCCCCGGGCGGGAAGGCAGCCTGCTTCTCAGTGGCCCTGGCTCCTCTGGTTGTGCGTGAGCTGTGGACGAGTATCCGTCTCCCTTAGTTAGTCAGCAAGTTCTCTGGGCAGCTTCTCTTCATGCCTCGCTCAGGGGAAGTGCACCCTCCTGCTGGTGCTTGCTTCTGCCCGCTGTCATTTAGCCTCTCTGGGCTGTGGTTTTCGGCAGAGGCCTGTGGTGGAGAGGTGGGGCCCGGGTAGGCTGAGCCGCTCCCTTTTCACACGGGCCTGGCTGTGAGGACTTCTTCTGCAGAGAACAGTGGCTTCACTGGTGAACCCTCCGGCCTGTACGCTGCGTGGTTGGGAAATGTAGGGGGCAGGGCTCTTTTTGGTTGGTGACGCACACTGCAGGGGTGAGGGTGCTGCCGGTTTAGGGGGTGAGGGGAGCAGGGCTGCTGAACATGCCGCCATGTGGAGACCCTGTAAAGAATCGCCCCACCTTCACGTGTGCCTGGTGTGCCCCCGTTAAATGTCGCAGGTCCATCTGGTAGGTTCCAGTTGTGGAAGCTGGGGCCAGGAGAAGTTCTGTGAGGTGGACACAGATAAAGCAGGTTTGTAGCATACCTAAAGCCAGAATCCACAGAACCTTCCATCTCCTTCCACATCTTTTTATTTTCTTCAAAAAAAATTACCACCTTCCCCCATCTTCTTTCTGTTGCTCTCAATCTCTCTACTTCTTTCTTTCTTGTTCCTCTCTTTTATCCCTTTATGCACCTCAGAAACCCTTATGATAGCTGGTAAATTTTGGTGGAGCTGTATATGCCATGATAAGACAGCTCAGTTGGGGCAGTGAAATTTGATTTGTCCCTGGGCGTCCACGGGGGTTTGGTTCCCACACGCCCTGTGGATGCCAACCGCCTCAGTGCTCAGGCTGTATGTAGCGAGTGGCTGCATGCAGCCAGTGCTCACATCCTGGGTTCAACCAATTGCGGGTGTGGCACCCTTGGATACAGAGGGCCACAGGTAAGAAGTAGCAAACAGGAAGTATCTATACCTTTAAAAGTTCTTGAACCTCTCTAGATTCCACTCAGAAAATGAAAGTTCCAGGATTCTCTGATGGTCCAGTAGTTAGGACTAGGAACTTTCACTGTGATGGCCTGGGTTTGATCCCTGGTCAGAGAACTGAGATCCTGCAAGCTGTCAGGCGTGGCAAAAAAAAAAAGTTAATTTCATCTCACCATCATCTAACTCATCTTTCTTTTCCACTAAAACCAGCCTTATACTTAAAAAGTTTGAAAAAGGATTTGTTCTTAACTTTGATTTCAGTTTTAGTTATTGGCAGTGCCACAAGAAGGGCTGATGCTGAAGCTGAAACTCCAGTACTTTGGCCACCTGATGAGAAGAACAGACTCATTGGAAAAGACCCTGATGCTGGGAGAGGTTGCAGGCAGGAGAAGGGGCCACAGAGGATGACATGATCAGATAGTATCACTGACTCAATGGACATGAGTTTGAGCAAATACGGGAAATAGTGAAGAACAGGGAAGCCTGACCTGCAACAGTCCACGAGGTCCCAGAGAGCTGGACATGACTTAGTGACTAATCTTAGTGTCTGCTGTGTGTAGAATAATCATAGAAAGTTTAAACATGAAAACGTAGAGAGCGCGATCTAATGGACCCTCAGTGGCCAGCATCAAGATTCAGTGACTGTACCTCATGCCGTTTGAATCATTCTTGTTTCAACGTGTATCTCTAAAATGTGAGATCATCTCTTTCTCATAACTACCCTAACCAAAACTCCCAATAATTTCTTAGTATCAGATATTCAGCCAGTGTTCACATTTCTGCACGTGATACTTTAAATCACAGCAAGGGCTTACATCAGCTGTAGGGTTTTGGACTGGACATGTCACCTCACTGCTTGTGCCATGGTTTCTCTGAGAATATGTGTGTTCAGAGGACCAGCATTTGTCCCACAGGCACCATAAGCTTGAAGGGTCTGGGCGGCAGCTTGTCTGTGGTGGTGGTGAATGGTGCTGGTGTGAGTGTGTGATCCTATCAAGATGCCGTAAATAAATAATCACTAACTGGCACTTACCTGATGCTGGCACACTCTCTCCTCCCCTCTTACTGCTCAGGGACTGTGCAGTCTTCACGGACAGGTGGCTGCTGAGAACTGAGAAGTCCCAACTGAGATGCACTTTAAGCGTAAAAATGTGTTCAGTTCAGTTGCTCAGTTGTGTTCAACTCTTTGCGACCCTCTGAATCTCATTACACCAGGCCTCCGTGTCCATCAGCAACTCCCGGAGATCACTCAGACTCATGTCCATTGAGTCCGTGAGCCATCCAGCCATCTCATCCTCGGTCGTCCCCTTCTCCTCCTGCCCCCAATCCCTCCCAGCATCAAGGTCTTTTCCAATGAGTCAACTCTTCGCATCAGGTGGCCAAACTACTGGAGCTACAGCTTTAGCATCATTCCTTCCAAAGAAATCCCAGGGCTGATCTCCTTCAGAATGGACTGGTTGGATCTCCTTGCAGTCCAAGGGACTCTCAAGAGTCTTCTCCAACACCACAGTTCAAAAGCATCAATTCTTCGGTGTTCAGCCTTCTTCACAGTCCAACTCTCACATCCATACATGACCACAGGAAAAACCATAGCCTTGACTAGATGGACCTTAGTCAGCAAAGTAATGTCTCCACTTTTGAATATGCTATCTAGGTTGGTCATAACTTTTCTTCCAAGGAGTAAGCACCTTTTAATTTCATGGCTGCAGTCACCATCTGCAGTGATTTTGGAGCCCAAAAAAACAAAGTCTGACACTGTTTCCACTGTTTCCCCATCTATTTCCCATGAAATGATGGGACTGGATCCCATGATCTTTGTTTTCTGAATGTTGAGCTTTAAGCCAACTTTTTCACTCTCCTCTTTCACTTTCATTAAGAGGCTTTTTAGTTCCTGTTCACTTTCTGCCATAAGGGTGTTGTCTTTTGCATATCTGAGGTTATTGATATTTCTCCCGGCAGTCTTGATTCCAGCTTGCACTTCTTCCAGCCCAGCGTTTCTCATGATGTACTCTGCATAGAAGTTAAATAAGCAGGGTAACAATATACAGCCTTGACGTACTCCTTTTCCAATTTGGAACCAGAAAAAAAGTAAAATATCTCATCAATACTGTTATGTTGATTACATCTTGAAATGACAGTTTGGCTATATTTAGATTAAACGTCAATATTCAATTTCATCTATTTCTTTTAAGTGAGATAGATTCACATAACGTAAAGCACACACCACATGTACAGGTCAGTGGTTTTTAGTATATGCACAGTGTTGTGCAAGCATACTAATGTTGTTGCAGAACGTTTCATCACTCCAAGCAGGAATGTGGGCCTGTGGACTGTTGCTCCTCACCCCTTCCTCCCTCCTCCTTCTAGCTCCCCAGTAACCGCTCATTTACCTTCTTCCTCTATGGGTGTGCCTCTTCTGGGCATATAACATTTTATAGCATGTCAGTACTTCTTTCTTTCTTTTAAAACTACCTCTTTGTTTATTTACTTGGCTGCGCTGGGTCTTAGTTGTGGCGTGCGGGATCTTTACTTGTGGTGTGTGGGATCCAGCTTCCTGACCAGGGAGTGAACCCAGGCCCCTGCATTGGGAGTGCACACCTTAGCCACTGGCCCACCAGGGAAGTTCCTTCATTTCTTTTTATGAGTGAATAATATTCCATTATATGGAGAGACCACTTTTATTTATTAATTCATCACTTGGACATTTGGGTTGTTGCCACTTTTTTGGCTGTTAAGAACAATTCTGCTGTGAACATTTGTGGACAGTTTTTGTGTAGACATGTGTTTTCAGTTCTCTTGGGTACATACCTGGGCTTCCCTGGTAGCTCAGATAGTGGTAAAGAATCTGCCTGCCATGCAGGAGACCCAGGTTCGATCCCCGAGTCAGGAAGATCTGCTGGAGAAGGGAATGGCAACCCACTACAGTATTCTTGCCTGGAAAATCCCATGGACAGAGTCTATGGGTCATATACCTAGGAGTAGAATTTCTGGGTTGTATAATAACTATTTAGCTCCCCCTACCCAATTTTATTTATTTATTTTTGTCTGTGCTGTATCTTCATTGTTGTGCAGGCTTATCTCTGGTTGCAGCTGTGTGCTGTGCTCAGTCGTGTCTGACTCTTTGTGACCCCATAGACTGAAGCCCACCAGGCTCCTCTGTCCATGGGATTCTCCAGGCAAGAATACTGGAGTGGGTAGCCATTCCCTTCTTTAGGGAATCTTCCCAATCCAGAGATGATACTCGCATCTCTTGCCAAGTCTCCTGCATTGCAGGTGGGTTCTTTACCGCTGAAGAACTGTACAAAAAAGATCTTCACGACCAGATAATCATGATGATGTGACGACTAATCTAGAGCCAGACATCTTGGAATGTGAAGTCAAGTGGGCCTTAGAAAGCATCACTACGAACAAAGCCAGTGGAGGTGATGGCATTCCAGTGGAGCTGTTTCAAATCCTGAAAGATGATGCTGTGAAAGTGCTTTACTCAATATGCCAGCAAATCTGGAAAACTCAGCAGTGGCCACAGGACTGGAAAAAGTCAGTTTTCATTCCAATTCCAAAGAAAGGCAATGCCAAAGAATGCTCAAACTACCGCACAATTGCACTTATCTCACATGCTAGTAAAGTAATGCTCAAAATTCTCCAAGCCAGACTTCAGCAATACGTGAACCGTGAACTCCCTGATGTTCAAGCTGGTTTTAGAAAAGGCAGAGGAACCAGAGATCAAATTACCAACATCCGCTGGATCATGGAAAAAGCAAGAGAGTTCCAGAAAAACATCTATTTCTGCTTTATTGATTATGCCAAAGCCTTTGACTGTGTGGATCACAATACACTGTGGAAAATTCTTCAGGAGATGGGAATACCAGACCACCTAACCTGCCTCTTGAGAAATCTGTATGCAGGTCAGGAAG
>SJXQ01002397.1:0-37045 GCA_006408695.1 Aepyceros melampus | reverse complement strand
TTCAGAAAACGAAGATCATGGCATCTGGCCCCATCACTTCATGGGAAATAGATGGGGAAACAGTAGAAACAGTGTCAGACTTTGTTTTTTTGGGCTCCAAAATCACTGCAGATGGTGACTGCAGCCATGAAATTAAAAGGCGCTTACTCCTTGGAAGAAAAGTTATGACCAACCTAGATAGTATATTCAAGAGCAGAGACATTACTTTACCAACTAAGGTCTGTCTAGTCAAGGCTATGGTTTTTCCTGTGGTCGTGTATGGATGTGAGAGTTGGACTGTGAAGAAGGCTGAGTGCAGAAGAATTGATGCTTTTGAAGTGTGGTGTTGGAGAAGACTCTTGAGAGTCCCTTGGACTGCAAGGAGATCCAACCAGTCCTTTCTGAAGAAGATCAACCCTGGGATTTCTTTGGAAGGAATGATGCTAAAGCTGAAACTCCAGTACTTTGGCCACCTCATGTGAAGAGTTGACTCATTGGAAAAGACCCTGATGCTGGGAGGGATTGGGGGCAGAAGGAGAAGGGGACGACCGAGGATGAGATGGCTGGATGGCATCATGGACTCAATGGACGTGAGTCTGAGTGAACTCTGGGAGTTGGTGATGGACAGGGAGGCCTGGCGTACTATGATTCATGGGGTCACAAAGAGTCGGACACGACTGAGCGACTGAACTGAACTGATACCTTTCCCCTCTTTTCAAGGTATTATGAAGCTCAGTAGCAATAAGGAATGTAAAAGTACCTAGGAAATTGTAAAATTCGTTGCAAATGTGTATTGTTTTTGAAATTATACTCCAAATTTCAAGCTCTTTAAGAACAAAGACTATTTCTCTGTCCATTCCAAGAATATCCTTATGTTGCAACTGTTTAAAAATATTTTCTTTATTTGGAAACCAACCCAAGATCACTTTTACATAAGTTGGAAAAAAGTACAACACATTTCCCTCACACCTCAAATATCACAGATGGAAAACTGTCATTTTGTCTCACTATTTTCTATGCTAAAATGATTTTTAAAATGTAGCAAATGACTAATATATGCCTAAAGAAAATTTAAGATTTTAACTATTTCCATTTGTAAGTGACTATTTGTCAATGAATTAATAACTATCTCTTAATGAATTGAATGCACCAATGTCAATAGAGAACGCTTTTTTTTTCCCTTCAGTTTTATTGAGATACAGTTGACATACAGTACTATATAACCTTAAGGGGTAAACATAGTGATTTGACATACATGATTCATGAAATGATTAACACAATAATTTTTGTGACTGTCCATCATCTCAAATGAACAGAAAAAATACAGAAAGAAAAATATTTTCCCTTGTGATGAGAACTCAGGATTTACTCTCTTAATAACTCTAATGTATAACATAGTTAGTTCAGTCACCCAGTTGTGTCTGAATCTGTGACCCCATGGACTGCAGCACCCAGGCTTCCCTGTCCTTCATCAATTCCTGGAGCTTGCTCAAACTCATGTCCATTGAGTCAGTCATGCCATCCAACCATTTCATTCTCTGTCATCCCCTTCTCCTCCTGCCTTCAATCTTTCCCAGCATTAGGATTTTTTCCAGTGAGTTAGTTCTTCGCATTAGGTGGCCAAACACAGAGAAGTGTTAATATATTTATCATGTATATTACATACCTAGTACTTGCTTATCTTTATAATTGGAAGCTTGTACTTTTTGACTCAGTTCAGTTCAGTTCAGTTGCTCAGTCGTGTCCAACTCTTTGCAATCCCATGAACTGCAGCAAACCAGGCATCCCTGTCCATCACCATCTCCCAGAGTTCACTTAAACTCATGTCCATCGAGTCGGTGATACTATCCAGCCATCTCATCCTCTGTCATCTGTTGGAAGCCAGAGCGAGGAATCCCACCTGTGACAGAGTCACGTGGCAAACTCAGATGGCAGGGCAATCTGAGTCATCGGATTTCTCCCTGGTTTTTCCTGAACATGTACCCCCCCAAAAAAATTAAGAATTTGTCTGTTTTCCTATTATTTTCTGATTTTCTCTGGAAAAAGTTAGTTCAGAGCTTTGGTTTCCTGCATTTGAAAGTGTCAAGATCAGCCCAACCCCCCTTTGATAATGCTCTAGCCTGCCTAAACAGGGTCCCCTGACTTTTTGCAAGCTTGTGAATTGTTCACAACTTCCCAACTGTGAGAGGCACAAAAGCCTTAAAGTATCTTAAAGTTTCAAAGCCTTTTCAAATTCATATTGGTGATAGGATTTCACAGTTGACTCAATGATTACTGCCAGACCTCCTTATTTTTTATCTATCAGGCACCCAGGAAGACATAATTAATGTAAACGGGATATGGACGAGGATATATAGTAGATTTGATGTTAGCAATACTAAACTTTTGAGTAAATTACTTTTTCTTTTACTATAAATCACTGTACTTCCTTTTATCACAAATTGCTGTATTTTTATTTGGTGTTTTCTGAGAGTGGCATTCAGACTTTGGAAAGGTTAATACAAATGAATCTTCTGGTTAACAAAACCTCATCAGAAGAGAGCCATAGAAATGTCAATAGGCCTCTCGCCCAGAAGATAATGTAAACCACCTGGGACTTTTGTAACAGAAGAGTAAGCAAAAGGAAAAGCCTTGTCTCAACGAAGGTCAGGGCTGCTTCCTCTGAAAACTCTGCTTATTCCATTATGTACAACTTGGGGTATATAAGCTGATTTTGAAAAATAAACTCTCCTTTTTTCTGGAGTCTTGCACTGACGCTGGGTTTCCCATGTCATTCTTTTCTCTCCCTTTTCTCCCCTTTTCCGGCTGAATTCCCATCTGGGGCGGGGAGCCTCACCACGTCTGCTTACTTGCCCTAGCTGCTAAGATCCGTAAGAGAGAGAGCCTAGGGCGGGGCACTTTCCGATATTCAAAGGGACGCCGGTGGCCTACATAGATGGTGCAAACCTCTTGTCTCGAGGTTTTATTCATTTTCCCCGTAAACCAAGTTATTCAGCCCTCTTTTTCTCCATCTTAATTTTCCTACTATATTATTTCCTCCTAATCTATTATTATATTTCTAAATAAATAAGTTTTTCCTCGCCCACGCTGTCCCCCCTTCGAATTCCCTGGATCCACCGGGGCTGGACCCCGGCAGTCGTCCTCTATTCCTCCTGCCCCCAATCCCTCCCAGCATCAGAGTCTTTTCCAATGAGTCAACTCTTCGCATGAGGTGGCCAAAGTACTGGAGTTTCAGCTTTAGCATCATTCCTTCCAAAGAAATCCCAGGGTTGATCTCCTTCAGAATGGACTGATTGGATCTCCTTACAGTCCAAGGGACTCTCCAGAGTCTTCTCCAACAACACAGCCTCCATCTAATTCCATCTCCTCCTACCAACTGCTTCTGGTAATCACAAATCGGATTTCTTTTTCTATGAGTTTGCTTGCTTGCTTGCTTGTTTTTGAAGCATAATAGACCTACAACACTATGTTAATTTTGTTATACATCATGGTGATTCGATATCTGTACTTTTCAAAATATCTCTATACTTTTCACCATGGTAAGTCTAGATATCATCTGTAACGATACAAAGATATTACATAGTTATTTCATACCCCTGAATAACTTTCTTTTTTGCAACTGGAAGCTTTTAATTTCCTTCAGCTGTTTGTTTTCTCCCCATACTTCACCTCCCTCTGACAACTGATGTGTGTTTTTTATATCAGTATGTTTTATCTGTTCATTGGTTTTGTTTTATTTTTAATTCCACATATACATGATTATACAGATTTGTATTCCTCTGCCAAACTTATTTCACTTGGGTTAGGGTTAGAGCATAATGTACTGTAGGTCTGTCCATTTTTGTCACAAATGGCAAGATATTATTCCTTTTTTTATCGGTGAGTAATCTTTTACTCTGTATTTAGGCATGAATGTGTGAGTGTATATATATGTAAAATAACTTCCTTATTTATTTGTGTATACCATGTTGGCTATTGTAAATTATACTGCAATGAATATAGCAATCTATATATCTTTTATAATCAGTGTTTTTCTTTTCTTTGGATAAATACCCAGGAGTGGAATTGCTGGATGGCATCATAATTCTATTTTCAACTATTTAAAGAGTCTACACACTGTTTCTTACAATGGTTGTACCAAGTTACATTCCCATTAAGAGCGCATGGGGTTTCCTTTTCCCTTTGCTCCATATCCTTGCCAGCACTGGTTATTTGTTGCTTTTGGGGTGATAACCATTGTGACAGATATAAGGTGATATCTCATGGTGGTTTTAATTTGCATTTTTCTGATGGTTAAAGTAGACATCCTTGTCTTGTTCCTCATCTTAGTGGTAATACTTTCAGCTTTTCACCATTAAGTATAATGTGAACTGTGGCCTGGTTATATATGCCTTTTATGATGTTGAAGTATGTCCCCCTGTATCCATTTTTTTGGAGAGCTTTTATCATAAATAGATGTTAAATTTTGTGAAAAGCTTTTTTGTTCTGTGTCCATTTAGATGATCATTTGATTTTTATTCTTTGTTTATGTTGTGTATCACATTGATAGATTTGTGTATAATGAACCATCCTTGAATCCTAAGATAAATCTTACTTGTTCAAGGTATATGATCATTTTTAAGTATTGTTGAATTTTATTTGATAATATTTTATTGAGGATTTTTATATGTATATTCATCAGTGATATTGGCCTGTAATTAGTGTGTGATGTGTGAGTGTGTGTGTGTGTGTGTGTGTGTGAGAGAGAGAGAGAGAGACCTTTGTCTGGTTTTGGTATCAGAGTGATGCTGGCCTCACTTAATGAGTCCAGAAGTATTCCTTCTTTCCTCTGTATTTGTTTGAAACAATTTGAGGAGTCTAGGTGCAATGTTAACTCATCTCTAAATGTTTTCTAGAATTCACCTGTGAAGTCTTCTGTTTCTGGACTTTAGTTTGTTGATGGCTTTCTGTATATTACTGATTCAGTTTCATTACTGGTAATTGGACTGTCATATTTTCTCTTTCTTCCTGCTTCAATCTTGGAGCTTGTACATTTCTAGGAATTTCTGCATTTCACCTAGGATGTCCATTTTAACCTAATCATCTGTCACCCCATTTGTCTCCTGCCCTCAATCTTATCCAGTATCAGGATCTTTTCCAGTGAGTCAGCTTTTTGCATCAAGTGGCCAAATTATTGGAGCTTCAACTTTATCAATCCTTCAAATGACTATTCAGGGTTGATTTCTCCCATGGGTACATGTTATTAAATATTTGTGTATTTTTCTCCTGTGAACCTGTCCCATGTCAAGTTAATTCTTAGATCAACCAGAAGAATCTAGAAGGGTAGAAAAATTTCTGCCTCAACAGTAGCCAGTGATGATGTTCTGAGCTGTTCCTCATATTGGTGTTCTAGAAATGTTTCCAAAAGGCTTGCTGTAATAATTACTTGGATGAGGCACAAAGATCTGAAATATTTAATAATAAACTCACCTCTAAAGCCTCTGCCTTTTCCATTCTAAGTCAAGTTTCAGTGTCATGCTAAAATGCTGTAGTGTTTCAAACTTTAATATCCACATATGTAAAATGGTGAAAATAATTTCCTACTTATAGAGGGTTATGAGGCTTATGATAATGGATGTAAAAAGTTTGGCCCAGGGCCTGATACAGTGTTTGTTCTTATTGCATAATAACTGTAGAAATAGTAGTAGTGGACAATTGCCATCTTCTTTACTTTTTTCCAAGCAATTTTGCTATTTATTTGTTTCTAAAGCAAGAATGCAAGCTCACATTTATAAAAACTCTATCCTAATTATGTTTTTTTTTTCTGGCATAGTAATTATCTTCTGTTTTTTAAATGTTTAGCTTCATAAATACTGCATTACTCTATTTTACATGTTATAACAATTTACATTTGATGTAAAGCTTCCTTCATGCTCTTCATTTTGAGCTTCATAACTATCTTATGAGTCATGTAAGACAGATGCAAAATATTCATAATCCAAAGAAAGAGGATGAGAAGTTAAGTAAGTTGTCTTAGCTCACATAAGCAAGTAAATGACAGATTTTAGAAATGATTTTCTGATTATGTTGTGCTTTTCTTGGTGTATTAAGAACACATCATCTTTCTTCCATTTATACCTTTATTTAATTTCAGTTTGATCTGTGAATACAGGCATTGGAAAAGCTGGAACAAAAGTAGCCAGTGTGGTTTCAGAAAGATGCACTTAATGATTTCCTCAATAATGATTTTGTCATAGGCCCAAATGGGCTGTGATCATCCATAAAATAATTGGCTTGCTGTGAAAACCAAGCTCAATACCAAATGGAAAGTCTTGTCAATGCCTTCTAGACTGATGACTGATCTCCCTCAATAGCAGCATAAATATTTTTAAACTGCATGAGCATAACTATGTATGTTCACATTTGTCTAGGCTATGTATATATACCTCATGAAGGAATTTAAAACCAGAGTTAGGGGTAAATCAGAAAATTTAACACTCTGTATTTGATTTTTCAATGTGTATGGCCTCAGTGTTAGATAAGACTGGCCTCGTTTTGTATGTTGGGAAATTATGTGGCCTGAAAGGATATAAGCTGAAAAGAGCTGGTGCCTCACAAAGGACACTGGGTACAGAGAAGCAAGGATCATTTGCCAATAGGTTATTTTCTAGGTACCTCTTTGGTCTGGTATCATGTTCATGTTTCATTCCAGGTATAAAGTAAAGAGGAGCAGAATCTGTCACCCCAAAATCTGCCACTTTGGACTAAACATTCTTTAGGCTACCTAATTTTTTTTTAATTTTTTAAATTTAGATTTATTTATTTAGAAACCACAGATATAGAAGAAGCTCTGAAAGCAAGTAAAAGTTACCCTTGTGTAACAGACATTTACATTTATAAGAGAATGTCAATTTATAAGGGTGTCCTCCTCCCTAGTCATCTAGAGGTGATGCTAGATGAAATCTCTAGATCTCTAGAATTTCTAGATTCTCTAGAAACTCTTATCATTGGAAAAGTCTTGGACTTAAAGGAAAGGCAATGCCAAAGAATGTTAAAACTACTGTACAATTGCACTCATTTCATGTGTGAGAAAGATAATGCTCACAATCCTTCAAGCTAGACTTCAACAATATGTGAACTGAGAACTTCCAGATGTACAGACTGGATTTAGAAAAGGCAGAGGAACCAGAGATCAAATTGCCAACATCCGTTGAATCATAGAAAAAAAAAAAAGGGAATTCCAAAAAAAGCACCTGCTTCATTGACTACAATGGAAACTTTGACTGTGTGGATCACAGCAAACTGGAAAATTCATAAAGAGAAGTGAATAGCAGACCACTGACCTGCTTTCTGATAAACCTGTATGCAGGTCAAGAAACAGCAGTTAGAACCAGACAGGCAACAACAGACTGGTTCAAAACTGGGAAAGGAGTGCATCAAGATGTATTTTGTCACCCTGCTTATTTAACTTACATGCAGAGTACATCATGCAAAATGCTGGCCTGGATGAATCACAAACTGGAATCAAGATTGCCAGGAGAAATATCAACATCAGATATGCATATAATACCACTCTAATGGCAGAAAGTGAAGAGGAACTAAAGAACTTCTTTTTTTTTTAATTAATTTTTATTTTTTTAGTTTGTTTTGCTTTACAATACTGTATTCGTTTTGCTACACACTGACATGGATCAGCCACGAGTGTAATAAGGGTGAAAGAAGAGAGTGAAAAAGCTGACTTAAAACTCCTCATTCAAAAAACTAAGACCATGGTGTCTAGTCTGATCACTTCATGAAACAGTGGCAGATTTTATCTTCTTGAGCTCCAAAATCACTGAGGATGGTGAATGCAGCCATGAAATTAAAACATGCCTGCTCCTTGGAAGGAAAGCTGTGACAAACATAGGCACTGTATTAAAAAGAAGAAATTTCACTTTGCTGAGGAAGCTCTGTCTAGTCAAAGCTATGGTTTTTCCAGTAGTCATGTATAAATGTGAGAGTTGGACATAAAGAAGGCTGAGAACTGAAGAACTGATGCTTTCAAATTGTGGTGCTAAAGAAGACTCTTGAGAGTTCCTTGGAGAGCAAGGAGATCAAACCAGTCAATCCTAAAGGAAATCAACCCTGAATATTCATTGGAAGGACTGATGCTGAAGATGAAGCGTCAATACTTTGGTGACCTGATATGAAGAGCTGACTCACTGGAAAAGACCCTAACGCTGGGAAGATTGAGAACAGGAGGTGAAGGGGGCGACAGAAGATTGGGATGGTTGGATGGCATCACCAGCTCGGCGGACATGAGTTTGAGCAAACTCCAGGAGATAGTGAAGGACAGAGAAGCCTGATATGCTGCAGTCCATGGGGCTGCAAAGAGTCAGACACAACTGAGCAACTCAGCAACAACAACAATCATATCCTTGTTCACTGTGTTTGCCAGATAACTTTCCATAAATGTCTTGTACTTCCCCTAACATTATTCTTTTGTCTTTAACAGGAGATGGTATTTACGGTGCCAAAGAATGTTAAAACTACTGTACAATTGCACTCATTTCATGTGTGAGAAAGATAATGCTCACAATCCTGCAAGCTAGACTTCAACAATATGTGAACTGAGAACTTCCAGATGTACAGACTGGATTTAGAAAAGGCAGAGGAACCAGAGATCAAATTGCCAACATCCGTTGAATCATAGAAAAAAAAAAAAAAGGGGGAATTCCAAAATTCCCTTTTGGACCATTTTCTGGAGTTAATCAGTTTTCCTGGGTATTTCCCTTGTATACAGGAGGTATACATGTTCTTTACTTATGTTTGTTTTCTCTGTTAAATCTGCCTTTTTATTACAGGAGCAAAGACAAGACTGGGAGTTGAGTGTGACTCAGATCATGAACTCCTTATTGCCAAATTCAGGCTGAAATTGAAGAAAGTAGGGAAAACCAGTAGTCCATTCAGGTGTGATCTAAATCAAACCTCTTAGATTATATGGTGGAAGTCACAAATAAATTCAAGAGATTAAATTTGATAGAGTGCATGAAGAACTATGGAAGGAGGTTTATAACATTGTATAAGAGACAGTGATCAAGAACATCCCCCCAAAAAAAGAAATGAAAAAAGGCAAAATGGTTGTCTGAGGAGGCCTTACAAACAGCTATGGAAAGAAGAGAAGTGAAAGGCAAAGGAGAAAAGGAAAGATATACCCATTTGAATGCAGAGTACCAAAGTGTAGCAAGGAGAGATAAGAAAGCCTTCCTCAGTGATCAGTGCAAAGAAATAGAGGAAAACAGTAGAATGGGAAAGACTAGAGATCTCTTCAAGAAAATTAGAGATACCAAGGGAAGTCTCATGCAAAGATGAGTACAATAAAGGACAGAAATGGTATGGACTTAAGAGAAACAGAAGATATTAAGAAGAGGTGGCAAGAATACACAGAAGAACTATACAAAAAAGATCTTCATGACCTGGATAACCATGATAGTGTGATCACTCACCTAGGGCCAGACTTACTAGAATGTGAAGTCAAATGAGTCTTAGGAAGTGTCACTCCAAACAAAGCTAGGAGAGGTAATGGATTTCCAGCTGAGCTATTTTAACTCCTAAAAGATGATGCTATGAAAGTGCTGTACTCAATATACCAGCAAATCTGGAAAACTCACCAATGGCCACAGGACTAGAAAAGGTCATTTTCATTCCAATCCCAAAGAAAGGCAATGCCAAAGAATGTTCAAACTACCACATGATATCACTCATCTCACATCCTGGCAAAGTAATGCTAAGTTCTCCAAGCCAGGCTTCAACAGTACATGAACCAAGAACTTCCAGATGTTCAAGCTGGATTTAGAAAAGCAGAAGAAGCAGAGATCAGTTTTCCAACATCTACTGAATCATCAAAAAAGCAAGAGAGCTCCAGAAAAACATCTACTTTTGCTTTATTGCCTATGCCAAAGCCTTTGACTGCGTAGATCACAACAGACTGTGGAAAATTCTTCAAGACATGGGAATACCAGACCACTGGACCTGCATCCTGAGAAATCTGTATGCAGGTCAAGCACCAACAGTTAGAATTGACATGGAACAACAGACTGGTTCCAAATTGATAAAACAGTACAACAATGCTGTAAATTGTCACCCTGCTTATTTAACTTATACACAGAATATATCATGCAAAATGCCAGCTGGATAAAGCACAAGCTGGAATCAAGATTGCTGGGAGAAATATCAATAACCTCAGATATGCAGATGATGCCACACTTATCACAAAAAGCAAAGAAGAACTAAAGCGCCTCTTGATGAAAGAGGTGAGTGAAAAGGTTGGCTTAAAACTCAACATTTGGAAAACTAAGATCATGGCATCTGGTCCCATCATTTCATGGCAAACAGATGGGGAAACAATGGAAACAGTGAGAGACTGTATTTTGGGGGGGCTCCAAAATCACTGTGGATGGTGACTATAGCCATGAAATTAAAAGATGCTTGTTCCTTGGAAGAAAAGCTATAAGCATCCTAGACAGCATGTTAAAAAGCAGAGACATTATTTTACCAACATAGTTTCATTTAGACAAAGCTACGGTTTTTCCAATAGTCATGTACCGATGTGAGAGCTGGGCTATAAAGAAAGCTGAGCACCAAAGAATTGATACTTTTGAACTGTGATGTTGGAGAAAACTCTTGAGAGTCCCCTGGACTCCAAGGAGATCCAGCCAGTCCATCCTAAAGGAAATCAGTCCTGAATATTCATTGGAAGGACTAATGCTGAAGCTCAAACTCTAATACTTTGGCCACCCAGTAGGAAGAAACAACTCATTGGAAAAGACCCTGATGCTGGGAAAGACTGAATGTGGGAAGAGAAGGGGATGATAGAGAATAAATGGTTGGATGACATTACTGACGCTATGGACATGAGTTTGAGTAAGCTCCAGGAGTTGCTGATGGACAGGGAAGCCTGGCATGCTGCAGTCCATGGGGTCACAAACAGTCAGACACGATTGAGCATCTGAACTAGCTATGTTGTATATTATAGTTATTAAGAGAGTAAATCCCAAGAGTTCTCATCACAAGGAAAAATTTTTCTTTCTATTTCTGTATGGTTTATTTTGTCCATTGAAGATGATGGATATTCACTAAAACTATTGTGTAATCACACCACTGAGCGACTGAACTGAACTGATTATAAGAGGGTCTCAGTCAGGAACCAAAAGGATGGAGGGAAAATTATTTTTCCTCCTTCTCATTAGGAAGTATCAGAGGAGATAAGATAGTTCAACTTACCTAAGAACCTGTAGGACTTCCCTGGTGGCTCAGAGGTTAAAGCGTCCGCCTCCAAAGCGGGAGACCTGGGTTCGATCCCTGGGTCGGGAAGATCCCCTGGAGAAAGAAATGGCAACCCACTCCAGTATTCTTGCTTGGAGAATCTCATGGACTGAGGAGCCTGGCGGGCTGCAGTCCATGGTGTCACAAAGAGTCGGACACGACTGAGTGACTTTACTTACTTAAGAACCTGTAACGCATTCCTGGCATGGTATCTACTAATGCTGCTTTTGCTGCTAAGTCACTTTAAGTTGTGTCCGACTCTGCCAACCCCATAGGCTGCAGCCCACCAGGCTCCCCTGTCCCTGGGATTCTCCAGGCAAGAACACTGGAGTGGGTTGCCATTTCCTTCTCCAATGCATGCAAGTGAAAAGTGAAAGTGAAGTCACTCAGTTGTGTCCGACCATTAGCGACCCCATGGACAGTAGCCTACCAAGCCCCTCTGTCCATGGGATTTTCCAGGCAAGAGTACTGGAGTGGGTTGCCATTGCCTTCTCTGTATCTATTAATGACTATTCCTTAAAATAAAGGAGCGATGCCTATCATTTCATCCTTGGGAATGTAGCAGGAAATAAATGTGCTACAGCTTATGAGGATATCACAGATTATAAAATACAAGTTAGAAAATAGACATATTTAGAAAGCTAGACAAAGGGCTGCAGTCACAGTGGGATGAGTGATGTCAGCACTGTAGAGAATTTATAAGCTATAGATAATGGCAGTAGGGTGAAAACATAAGCAGTATGGTTGAGAGATCTGATAGGGAAAAAAAGTCTTCCTTCATGGGGAAAATTAGCACAAACCATTCTAATGACATGGTGGGGCCCTCTGAGAGCATCTGCCCCATCCCTTCCCTTTCAAATGACTTTCTTATTGGACACAAAAGGAAAAATGAACATTGAAGCTTTGGGGAATTTTCATTAATATGACAGATTGGATGCACCCAGTGTCCCAGGATCTTATTTCTTTGACAAGTCTCTGTGAGACATGCAGGCATGTTGTCAGGTTACTCTTTTTAACAATGCAAAAGCCTTCCCATTTCTTGGCAAATGTCAGGCATGTTGAAGAAATGGATAGAGACCACTATTTGGTTCTAATGTTAATCTTCCCTTTCCAGGATCCCTCCCAACAGAACAAAGTCCTCCTGCTCATTTTGGAAGTGATAAGCTAATGCTAACAAGCTGTGACCACTTTTGGAATCAGGAGCATCAGAAGAATAATATTTAAGGTTTCTTGAAACCCAGACTCAGATCTCATACAGTGACAATTCCCATCACTTCACATTGTCAGAGCAAGTCACTAAGTCAGCCTGCACTCAACAGGTGGGAGATGCTTCAATCTAGTGTGGTTATTATCTCAATCTCCTACAACCAAGAGTGTTAGCCTCACATCCATCTTGTCCTTAGATTAAAATTCAATTAAAATTCAAGTTGTCTTGTAATGTTGAAGATAATTTAACTTCCTCTTTTCCTGTATTCATCTATTGTTTCATCATATTCTTGTCAGACAGAAGTCTTGTCCCCAATTTTAAATGGAATTCCTGAAGCAAGGTAAAACACTGTTTTGGTTTGTTTGTTTTTGTTTTTTAGTAACCATTCCCACTAGCTAAGACTGAATTTTCAATTCTAACTGGCCCAGTCCATAAACAGGAAAAGGCTATTATGCCTCAGTTCTTCCTTTTCTCATTGTTTCTGTTTTTCAAGAACATGTTTATCCTTCATTCTTTTGTTGAGAAGCTTTGAATGTTAACCTGAAAACTCAAGAATTTAATTATCCTTTATTCTTCTGTTAATTCAAGTTTTCAAGTTAACAGTCGAATGCTTTAAGTTATGAGTAGATGAATCTTCTTTGGAGATATATATAAGTAGGGTTCAGTTTGCATTGTCACAGTTGCCATACATACTCACTGTTCATTTGAGTATAAATAATCCTGATAATGCACTCATGTTGAAGATGTGTGGGTGTGCGCACGCACGTGTGTGTGCATGCACATGTTGTAAAGGGACAGAGAGGGTTGGTATGTGTCCAAGGAGGAATAATAAATAATTTCAGAGAAAGCTAACTAATGAGAGGCAAAAGCAGAAAGATTTTCAAAAGCTGCATGTGCACTGCTTCCTGTGAGCAGCTGCCCAGGTGTCTGAGATGATGCTGGAAAAGCAATTGAAAATTCCCAATGGCCTCTATATAAATCCCTTTCATTCTAGGGTCATCTGTCAGTCTCTACAATTCAGGAGGAATCTCCATTGGCTACTTGCTGTGTGCTTCTGTTTATATGAGTTTTTATCCTGTTGCCAAGAACCCTGTCAGATGAAGAGCAAGCCACATTTACCTGTAACTGCCTTACACCAGCTTGTGATGCCTAATCTCTTTTATTGATCCTCTTCGCTGGTTTCTGGAGACCATTGATTTTCCTCGCTGTCAGTTTGTGGCCTTGCCTCCTTAATGTTTATTTAGACCAGCCTCCATAAATTGCTTCTGGTACAGAGGGCGAGAGAGGCAGCAGGAGGTCAGGGGTGCATGTATACCTGTCCATAAATATAAATCACAGCTTTTGTTCTTTGCTGTTGTTTGTGAACACTGTTTGCAAGGTGAATAAAAAACGGAAGTATTCCACTAAAATGTGAGGAGCCATTATGGATTCCCCTGTGACTGTCTTTTTTATTGCAGTCTAGGTATTCAATTTTCTGAATCCTAATGGTGCCTCTTGTTGTCTACTCAAACATGTAATGTTTCTTTTTGTTAAAGTGGAGGAAGAAAAAAGCGAAAACATTGCTTGTTTGCCAGCTCAGTGCTGTACTTCTGAACGCAGGCAACTTCGTTTTCCCTTCCCACCACCCAAATTGCTTATGTCAACACAAGCACATATATTCATAAATTTCCATATTTCAGAAGAAACAAGCAGCACTGGAATTGACAGCACCTGGTTGAACAATTGAACCAGCCCCACTTTTTATAATAAAGTTTATAGGACTATCTATTTAGCTAAAAGCCATGACTTTTTTAAGGTATGTGGCAGCTTCTGGTCAGTATGTTCATACAGGGGGTTGGGGAGAGAAGTGTAGAGTGCCACTGTACCTGCAATGCCCATTGACAAGCCCAGTCGAGCACAAGGCAAAATGGAAAATCGTTGCAAGCAGGTGGCTGCACTGTTATAAATAATTCAGGGGCACATCCTGGAAAATCCAAGGGAAAAGCCACACAGCTCATTATAACAGTGAGTTGGTAGACTACTAGATCCTTAAATCACTTGAAAATGTTTTGCAACAGCTAAGATTTTTTTCTTCTCTGCAGTAGTAGACATCATAGTCACTATGAGGTGACAAGTGTTTCCCTTGAGGCCACGAGGACAGCAATCAATAGAGGGGCAGCCTGGGCTACTACTCTCTTAGTTGATATTGAAGCATTGTGCACAGAAACATCACGCAAAATAAATCATCAGGAAAAGGGGAAGCATCTTCAAGTCAGGAAAAGAAGTACTTTCCAGAAAACACTTTCTGGATCAGCTTGCTTGATTTAGTTGTCCCTGTTTTAACCTAGCTTTTTCAAATTAATCACTAGTGTGGATCTACTTGAATGTTCTAACGTTGTTACTTCCACTTATTTCCCTGATATGCTTCCTATTATTTTCTGTCTTTACTACCTATGGCATCACATAGGCTCTGTGTTTTATATACACTTGTCATACTCTACCTTTTAAATCTCTAAGCTCTTCTATGAAAAAAAATGATTCATTATTGTGTGTGTGTGTTTTTTTTTTTAATTTCTCAGAAATCTAGTAACAGGTTTAACCTGCGCCAGAGTGTGTTTACTTATCTTTTGGCCTGCATTAGTCAGGATAGGCTTCCTCATACTGTGGTAACAAATAAGCCCTGGTGTTACCGGACTTAGTCAACAAGGTCTTGTTTCTTGCTTTCAGAGCCCAGTTTGTATCTAGAGCTTTCTTAAGTGGCTTCCTTCCTAGTATTGGCTCAGGGATCCAGGCTCCTCACACCTGTACACTGATGGATTGGACATATGGCCTCCAAAGTAAGCATAAGGGAAAGAAAGTGTGGACTGTTATCCAGTACATTTCATAGCCAATTCTGGAAGAGAGCACATTGATCCTTTAAAAGAGAATTATTTTTTAAATATTTGAGTACTTTTTCAACTGAAATAATTCTCTCTCTACTCCAGTTCAGTTCAGTCATTCAGTCATATCTGACTCTTTGTGACCCTATGAACTGCAGCACGCCAGGCTTCCCTGTCCATCACCAACTCCCAGAGCTTGCTTAAACTCAAGTCCATCCAGTCAGTGATGCTGTCCAACCATCTCATCCTCTGTCATCCTCTTCTCCTCCTGCCTTCGTTCTTTCCCAGCATCAGGGTCTTTTCAGATGACTCAGTTCTTCACACCAGGTAGTCAAAGTATTGGAGTTTCAGCATCAGTCCTTCCAGTGAATATTCAGGATTGATTTCCTTCATGATTGACTGGTTGGATCTCCTTGGAGTCCAAGGGAATCTCAGGATTCTTCTCCAACACCACAGTTCAAAGGCATCAGTTCTTCAGTGCTCAGCTCTGTTGATCGTCCACTTCTCACATCCATATATGACTACTGGAAAAAGCCATAGCTTGGCTAGATGGACCTTTGTTGGCAAAGAAATGTCTCTGCTTTTAAATATGATGTCTAGATGGTCATAGCTTTTCTTCCAAGGAGCAAGCAGATTTTAATTTTATGGCCGCAGTCACCATCTGCAGTGATTTTGGAGCCCCCCAAAATAAAGTCTCTCACTGTTTCTGTTGTTTCTCCATTTATTTACTATGAAGTGATGGAACCAGTTGCCATGATCTTAGTTTTCTGAATGTTGAGTTTTAAGCTAACTTTTTCACTGTCCTTTTTCACTTTCAAGAGGCTCTTCAGTTCCTCTTCACTTTCTGCCATAAGGGTGGCGTCTTCTGCACATCTAAGGTTATTGATATTTTATCGGGCAATCTTGATTCCAGCTTGTGCTTCATCCAGCCTGGCATTTTGCATTATATACTCTGCATAGAAGTTAAATAACCAGGGTGACAATATACAACTTTGACATACTCTTTACCCAATTTGGAAACAGTCTTTTGTTCCATGTCCCGTTCTAACTGTTGCTTCTTGACCTGCATACAGATTTCTCAGGAGGCAGGTAAGGTGGTCTGGTATTCCCATCTCTTTACTCCATCAAGGCTAAAAATACATTTCAAATTAATCATTGATATATACATCCAAGTTTATGAATTATAAATTGTTAGAGGAATATTGCTTAAAGATGGAATAAAGCTTTTTGCAATAACACAAAAAAGCAAATAGTTAAAAGAGAAAATATTCATAGATTTAACAACAAAATATTTTATAAGTCTGTTAGGCAGTAGATTATCACCAAATTAAGGTTAAAAACATATCACACACAAAAAGGAGATAAGGGCAATATAAAACAAACAAAAAGTCAATATTGCTCATATGAAAAACATCTCTTACAGAGCAGTAGGAAAAAATAGGGGGAAAAACACTATAGTCAATCTAATCAAAGAGAAAGTGAACCAATACAAGTAAGAAAATAATGCCTATTTTTTCTGTTATTTCAGCCACTTCGGTCACTCAGTCGTGTCCAAGTATTTGTGACCCCGTTAACCGCAGCATGCCAGGCCTCCCTGTCCATCACCAACCCCTGGAGTCCACCCAACCCATGTCCACTGAGTCGGTGATGCCATCCAACCATCTCATCCTCTGTCGTCCCCTTCTCCACCTGCCCTCAGTCTTTTCCAGCATCAGGGTCTTTTCCAATGACTCAACTCTCTGCATCAGGTGGCCAAAGTATTGGAGTTTTAGCTTTAGTGTCAGTCTTTCCAATGAACACCCAGGACTGATCGCCTTTAGGATGGACTGGTTGGATCTCCTTGCAGTCCAAGGGGCTCTCAAGAGTCTTCTCCAACACCACACTTCAAAAGCATCAATTCTTCTGCACTCAGCCTTCTTTATAGTCCAACTCTCGCATCCATACATGACCACTGGAAAAATCATAGGCTTGATTAGATGGACCTTTGTTGACAAAGTAATGTCTCTGCTTGTTGATACTTGTGCAAATTAAAATAATAAGGTAAAGATCTGACCTTAGACTTATCAAAATTTTTAAATTAGTACAGTGATTATGGTTATGTGAAGAAAGGTTCTGGGACATAACCAAAAATTCTCTTAAAATGTAATTTGCTAGTGGCAGTCCAATTTTTTTAAACTGAAGTATAATTGACTTCTAATGTGCTAATTTCTGCTATATATAGCAGAGTGAATCAGTTATTTACATATATACATTTTAAAAAATTTTCTTTTCCATTATGATTTATCCCAGAATCTTGGACATAGTTTCCCTGTACTATACAGTAGGACCTGTTATTTATCTGTTCTAAATATAATAGTTTGCATATAACTACCTCAAAACTCCCATTCTGTCCCTCTCCCTCCCCATACCCTTGGCAACCACGAGTCTGTTCTCTGTGTCTGTGAGTTTGTTTCTATTTAGTAAATAGGTTCACTGGTGACATATTTTACATTCCACATATAAGTGATATCATACAGTACTTATAATACCATATATAAACTGTGGAAAATTCTGAAAGAGATGGGAATACCAGACCACCTGACCTGTCTCTTGAGAAATCCGTATGTAGGTCAGGAAGCAACAGTTAAAACTGGACATGGAACAACAACTGGTTCCAAATAGGAAAAGGAGTACATCAAGGCTGTATATTGTCACCTTGCTTATTTAACTTATATGCAGAGTACATCATGAGAAGCACTGGGCTGGAGGAAGCACAAGCTGGAATCAAGATTGCCAGGAGAAATGTCAATAACCTCAGATATGCAGATGACACCACCCTTATGGCAGAAAGTGAAGAGGAACTAAAGAGCCTCTTGATGAAAGTGAAAGAGGAGAATGAAAAAGTTGGCTTAAAGCTCAACATTCAGAAAACTAAGATCATGGCATCTGGTCCCATCACTTCATGGCAAATAGATGGGGAAACAGTAGAAACAGTGGTTGACTTTATTTTTCTTGGCTCCAAAATCACTGCGGATTGTGATTGCAGCCATGAAATTAAAAGACCCTTGCTCCTTACTCAATGGAAGGAAAGTTTTGAGCAACTGAAACAGCATATTAAAAAGCAGAGACATTACTTTGCCAACAAAGGTCCGTCTAGTCAAGGCTATGGGTTTTCCAGTGGTCATGTATGGATGTGAGAGTTGGACTATAAAGTAAGCTGAGCACAGAGGAATTGATGTTTTTGAACCGTGGTGTTGGAGAAGACTCTTGAGACTCTCTTGGACTGCAAGGAGATCCAACCAGTCCATTCTAAAGGAGATCAGTCCTGGGTATTCATTGGAAGGACTGATGCTAAAGCTAAAACTCCAATACTTTGACCATCTCATGTGGAGAGCTGACTCATTTGAAAAGACTCTGATGCTGGAAAAGACTGAGGGCAGGGGGAGAAGGAGACGACAGAGGATGAGATTGTTGAATGGCATCACTGACACAATGGATATGGGTTTGGGTGGTCTCCGGGAGTTGGTGATGGACAGGGAGGCCTCGCGTGCTGCGGTTCATGGGGTTGCAAAGAGTTGGACACAACTGAGTGACTGAAATGAACTGATAAAGTATTTGTTTTTCTCTGTCTAACTTATTTCACTGGGTATGAAATCTCTAGATCAATCCATGTTGCTGCATGGACATTATTTTGTTCTTTTTAATGACTGAGTAATATTCTGTTGTACATATGTATTGCATCTTATTTTTCCATTCCTATGCCAATGGACATATGGGTTTGCTGTGCATCTTGGCTATTGTAAACAGTGCTGCAATGAACATTGGGGTGCATATATCATTTAAAACTATGTTTTTCTCTGGGTATATGCTAAGGATGGGATCACTCGGTCATATAATATTTCTGTTTTTATTTTTCTAAGAAACCTCCGTATGTTTTCTATAGTAGCTACACCAACTTATTTTCTTACCAACCATGTAAGAGGACTCCTTTTCTCCACACCCTGTCCAACATTTGTTGTTTGTAGACTTTTTAATGATGGCCATTCTGATTGATGTGAGGTGGTGCCTCAATGAAGTTTTGATTTGCATTTCTCTAGTACTTAGTTATGTTGAACATCTTTTCATGTGCCTACTGGCGATCTGTTATGTTCCTTTGAAGAAATGTCTATTAAGTTCTTCTGCCCATTTTTTAAAATTGTTTTTGTTGTTGTTCAGTTATGTGAGCTGTTTATATAATTTGGATATTAAACTCTTGTCTGTCACATCATTTGCAAATATTTTCTCCCATTCTGTAGTTAGTCTTTTCAACTTTTAAGATTTTCTTTACCATGCAGAAGCTTGTAAGTTTGATTCGGTCCCATTTGTTCATTTTTGTTTTTTATTTCTAATGCCTTGGGAGATCGACCTAAGAAACATTGATATGATTTATTTCAGAGAATGTTTTGCCTATGTTCTCTTCTAGGAGTTTTATGGTATCATGCCTTATGTTAAATTATGTTTTTAAGCCATTTTGGTTTTATATTTTTACGTGGTGTGAGGGTGGATTCTAACTTTATTGGTCTACATGCAGCTGTCCAACTGCCCCAGCACCACTTACAGGAGAAACTCTCTTTCACCCATTTTATATTCTTGCTTTCTTTGTCAGTGATTCATTGACCATTGGTGTGTGGGTTTATTTCTAGGTGCTCTCTTCTGATCCCTTGATCCATATGCCTGTTTTTGTACCAACAGCACATTGATTTGTTTACCATAGCTTTGTAGCATGTAACATGTGATAATCGAAATTTAAAATGCAAGTAACTATCTAACCATCAGCCCCAGCAGTAAGAATTATCCCTCGGTAGCTTGTCTACAAATAGTGTTTGACAGTATACAATGATCACAACAGTGTGTGTCATAGAAAGGAAAACAGGTAGAAAACCTAGAAGATGTATAAGAAATGTTAAATTACAGTGCATCTAACTATTCAGTACAGTGCAACACTAAGCTATTTATGTAGATTTACCTGCACTGGTATAATAGAGTGTCCATGAATATTATTGTGTATAAAAGTAAATGATTCAGTGTGTACATTTCATTTCCAAGAAAAAAGTAAGAGCAAAAATAATGTGTATGATAGTTTTTGTGTATAGGTAGAAAATCTGGAAAGACAAAAATGGAATTATTTGTGGGATCTGCTATTTGGCAGGGGTTTGAAGTGGCCCTCCTATGCTACTGATGTTGTTACTACTACAGCCACGACTTTTCCTGGCTGATACCTGCCAGGCTCTAACTACCCCAAATATATTAACTCATCTCATCCCCATGGCACACTTCTGAGATAAGTATTAGTAACAGTATTAGTAACCTTTCCTGTTTTACAGATGAAGAAAATGAGGCTCTGAGAGCATTAATGCCTAGACACAGGGAAAATAGAAAATTTCAGTTCTAATTCATAAGCTTCTACTCTTGACCTCTCCCTCATTTCCACACAGCTTCTCAGAGTGATCATGTTCACTAAAAATCAGGTCCTATCACTCCTCTGCACAGAACACTTCAAAGACTTTCGCTTTCTTCAGAATAAAATCTAATGTCCTGGCTATAGCCTACAGGATCTTGGGTTCTGAAGATGGGACTTTGTCTTCAGTCAAGCAGCCACCTTTGCCTTCTTATTCCTCTCTGCTCTTTACACTAGTATATCATTTGTTTATGCTCTGTCTCTTGAACTCCTTATATTGCTTTTTATATGAGAATCTAATTTCATAAGCTTCTACTCTTGACCTCTCCCCCATTTCCACACAGCTTCTCAGAGTGATCATGTTCACTGAAAATCAGGTCCTATCACTCCTTTGCACAGAACACTTCAAAGACTTTCACTTTCTTCAGAATAAAATCTAATGTCCTGGCTATAGCCTACAGGATCTTGGGTTCTGAAGATGGGACTTTGTCTTCAGTCAAGCAGCCACCTTTGCCTTCTTATTCCTCTCTGCTCTTTACACTAGTATATCATTTGTTTATGCTCTGTCTCTTGAACTCCTTATATTGCTTTTTATATGAGATAGACTTTTGACCTTAGACTACATTTACTTATGCTTTGGTTAATTACCTATTTTCCCAGATAAGGATGTAATCATGAAGGCATGGATTTTGTTTTATTCCTGTAGTCTAAGTGCTTATGTGGCACATAGGTGTTCATTACATATTTGTTGAATAAATGAATGACAACAACAAAAAGTATTAAAGTGAGTTCCTGCAAGTATGTTGTGTTAAGACAATTAGATAGCCGTCTTTGTACATGTGTGCCTTGTGTGTGTGAAGTGAAAGCAGAGTTGAATGTTGTTTAGCATGGGGGATATCCAGCAATGCAAAAAAGAAAATACATATTTTTTTAAGCAATCAGTTAGAATTAGTTTAATGCATATTTGGCATTTCATTTTGACTCATGTCAACAAAAAGTGAAACATAACACTGAAAAAAAAGATAAAAGGACGTATGTTTATTAGTTCACCTTATAAAGAGGTAGACACTAGGCTAGAATAATTCTAGGGTGACTTTCTCTTCATTCTGTACCCACCTGCCTCAACTACCACATTTAGACAGATAAAAGTATTTTATTGAATAAACAAACTGTACCTGACTGAAAAATGGATTAAATATCTATGAAGATAAGTGATCTCCAATCTTACATATTAATTGTAAAAGCAGTTTCAACAACTACATTCTCTGTAGCTCTCTAGCTCTATGATTCTACTCATCTAAGAAAACCGTTTTCATATCTCTCTTCATTGAAATACTGTACATTTCAGTCATGGTTTGGTTGACAGCCAGTCGGCGTATTCTGGTTATGAAGGGTTGTATGAAGTGCAGGGATGGGAGGCATAACGCACCTTAAAGCTGAGGGAGACCATGGGGACAAAGGCACTACTGAACCCCTCAGCCTGGGGCACTGGATCATCTGGTTCTCAAGGGAAAGCTGGGGCATCTCTTAAGAATTTCTTAGCAATTCCCACCAACTGTTTCAGTCTGAGGTAGCAGAAGTGTGGTTGCCAAGAGCTTACCAAGAAGCCCCTGTGAATCACATCTTCCTAAATGTCTGCTTCCAGAGAGTAATAGACCCTCTTTTCCTTCTGCCTCCTGGTCTTTATATAGGTGACTCTCACTGGCAAACTTTCATGGAGGATATTCTGGTAATTCCAGAAAGAACCTCTGAAGAGGATGGTAGTGATACTGATTTGACAGTAGGTGTTCTGACACGTCCTTTAGTGCTACATCTGTTTTTGACTGAGGGATTTGTAAACACTCGCATCAGCTTTTCTAGGCAGATATACATGTATTTGTGTAGATCCCATGCCAGGAGATGTAAACTAGCTGGCTAACATGGGCTTTTTGTTTGTGTTTTGGGCTTACGCCCACTGCACAGTATCGTTTTTCTTTTTGAGCCAGTAGGTACAAATTGGAAAATTTTACATATAATTCTGAATTTCTGGCTTCACTTAGAAAACTGAAAATCAGTCAACACTAGTCTCTATTTCCCATGATAGCTGTATCTGGATACCTATTGCCCTTTTAGGCGTGGCATGTGTTCAAAAATTTTTCACAGCTCCTCACCTCTCAGAATGTTTCTTACACCTAGTTCCCTTAGCTCATTGATATTACTTTCCTGGGCCCTAGAGATGTTAGAGTTTATAACCTCTGTTTCTGTAACTTGAGAGAGGTTAAATTAAGACTTTTATCTGGCTCTGATGTTCTGAATAAATTGTCAGAAAGTGCTTTATGAGCTATATTAGTTATGTCTGAAGCATGTTCCCTCCTCCCATCATACTTTCTATGCATATTTTCACATCATAAGTTAACAACCTTTCCTCTTTTACAAGCTTGTTTTTCACATAGTAGTTATTTTTATTTAAAAGAAATAATTTTTTTTTGTCAAGGATAATATGAACCCTGTGACATGAGTAAACTGATAGGTAGGACTGAGCAGTTGTATGCAACCACTGATCTAGTTTCTTATACACCACAGTTGTAACCCATGTGACTTAAATTCAGGGTCCAAAGAAATACAAACTACTGTAGATAATGGACCCATGTGTCCACAAATAGATAAAAACAGGGCAGTTAAATGCAGAAAAGTCAAAAGTTTGCTGTACACTTGCAGGTACTTTTATATATGTCTCTTTGCGTGTATAAACACATTTTTGCATATTCCACATACACATACACATTTCCCACACAATTTTATCAACCTCAACATAAAACAAAGAAAATTTGGTTCTAGGAAACAGTAAACTGAAAGTAACCTTGAATTGTTTAATCTGTTTTTTGTTTTGTTTTGTTTTTTGTTTTTTGGCTGCGCTTCGTCTTCATTACTGCTTGAGTTTTTCTCTGGTTGCTGCAAATGGGGCTGCTCTCTAGTTGCAGTGCACAGGCTTCTCATTGTGGTGGCTTCTCTTGCTATGGAGTGCGGGCTTTAGGGCACATGGCTTCAATAGTTGCAGCACGTGGGCTCAGTAGTTGGGGCTCTGTGGCTCTAGAGTGCAGGCTCAATAGTTGTGGCACATGGGCTTAGTTGCTTTATGGCATATGGGATCTTCCTGGCTCAGGGATGGAACTCCTGTCTTCTGCATGGACAGATGGATTCTTTACCACTGAACCACCAGGGAAGCCTTGAAAGTCACCTTAAAGCATGTGTAGACCCATGGTGGATTCATGTTGATGTATGGCAAAACCAATACAATATTGCAAGTAAAATAAATAAATAATAGTAAAAAAAATTTTAAGCTTGACAAAAATCAGAAAAAAGTGCAATCAAATAGCAATGGGCTTTGGGAAAATCATGTAAAAATGAGGTTTAGAACTATGTGCTATATACCAAAATAAGCAAACAAAAGACAATCTAAGTGTCTCAGCAGGTGAAATATGAATTGAACTTTGAGCAATATGTTTACTTCCTGACGTTCCTACCTGGCTTGAAACTAGGTGAGAAAACACCTTGTCACCTAAAGTGATTATAGACTATTGAGGTAATTTGAAAGCCTCAAGTTAGAGGGCTGGAAATGTACATATTAAGAAATACTTAAACTTTGGAAACTCTTATAAATAATGTGCAGCTGTCCAGCAATATGTATAATGTCTGCCAACCATATGAAGTCTCCACAAATTCTGTTTTGGTTTGGCATTCAGTGTAGAAAAATAATATATCTGTTCCTTGTTTTCCACTTGAAGGCAACTACATTTGAGTGTTCTATATACAAGTCCTTGTTTTTCCCCATGACTGACATTCAAATACCAGAAATGACAAGTTATTGGCTATTGCGGAGAATAAAAATTCATTTATGTCTATAAATATCCAAGAGTTGTTTAGTTAAGAGGAAACAGATGACCTAACTGAAGACTAAATCTTGGCAAGTTGACTTTCAATGGCTGAACCTTGCCAATTTCATTCTAGCCAGCTGGTTTGCTCTAATCCTCTCTTCTTCCTTCTGTTTGAGTGATTTTGTAGGTTTTTTTTTTTTTTTAATGCCACATGAATCCATCACCACCAATTCCAAACGAAGAAGCAAAGAGCATGCTGGGTGAGAACAAAGCACAGATGAGCTGTCTGCGGGTTCACAATACTGGGAATGAGGCTGAGGAAACTCATCAAGAAATTCACACATCCATAAATTCAAGTTAGTCACAATACAGAAAGTGAAATTTAAGAGGCAGCCCCAAACCCTTTACTCTTGTAGTTTAGTTAACTGGACAGCTGGAGGTGCTCCAAATACCTTCAGTTCAACCTAAATTATGTCATTCTTTCTGTGTTTGGAGAATCAGAACAGAGGGGCAAGGAGTCCACAGAGAAAGGCTTGCAAAGTGGCAGGAAGCTTGCTCTACTTACATAAGGCAGTGAGTGAGTTTGAATGAATTAAGTTATAATTTTTTTTTTAATGACTTTTTTTTTTTTTCAAAATAGCCCTTCCTTGTGTTTTCTGCGATTCATGAGGTCGCAAAGAGTCGGACACAACTGAGTGACTGAACTGAACTGAACTGTGTTTTCTTTAAATTTCATTTTAATGACACAAATGAGGGTTTGTTTAGGATTAAACTTTTCCCTCTAGGGTCTGGTGTGCCTAGTCAAATCAAGTTGGAAGGGAGAGTCTGACGGAGGCAAGAAAGAGTCACAAGGGGAAACCTAGAGCAGGTGTGGAATGAAGCTTAGTACCTAAGGAAAAACTGGAAGCACTGTGAGGAATGTATAAATCTGACCTGCCTGTTTTAATTCCTAAGAGATAGGGACTACAAAGAACATACACAGAGAAAACAGAAACAGTTGTGTGATGGATGTTACACATTTAGGTCCTGTAATTACATGAGAAGTTGATTTATCACAGTGTCCTTGCATCAGTGAAACGTCAGGGGTTTGAGATACATGTGTGGCCCCATCAGAGGAGAGATTGTTTTTAGGCAGCTCTGGCTTTGCAATCTGGAAATGTCAAGAGAAATAGGAAGCTAATGTTATTATTTCTGAAAACTTTCAATGCAATTAATGCATGAAATTAAACTTATAAAGATGTGGAGAAAGGGAAAATTTCAAGTACAGTCAGCAATGCTTTGGCAACTTCAAGAATCAAAATACTGTGTAAATGTTCCTGAGACTAGATTTGATTAACTAAGAGGGCAAGAATTCTCTCTTTCACTCTATTAATATATGTTAGATTTTCCTCTCTGTTATGTTTACTCCATGTACCTCAGATGAGGATTCTTAAAATATTTCATGAGTTTTCTTGGCCTCCTCAAGTTATTAAGACTGGGATGTGTTCTTTTTAATCATTTGTTCACATTAAGAAATTGAAATACTCATCATGGAGTAAACAATCAAGTTAGGACAAATTGCATAGACAAAGCTATGACAAAGATGTGATCTTGAAAAATAGATAGGCAACTTTGAAAAATAATTAAGCATGTGATCTCAGTAATGTTTAAATCTCCATTAGATATTCTTGAAAAGCAAAACTAAAATACCACAGGAATAGGCAATCACACGCACATCTGTACATATGTACACATGAACATATATGCACACATACAGATATATACACATACATATGTGATATATGTTTAGACACAGCTGAATATCACAGGCTATGCATTTACCTCCGTCTCCCTCTATTCCTGTATATCTCCCTAGACTAAATATTGCATTAATCTGACTGTTTATGGATATTTTAATTGGGGACAACTTCATTCAATGAATGATATAGACATGGGTGATATGGACACCATGTCTCACTGTGAAGAATGTAATGATACTGAATATATGTTGATTTTTTTTTCAATTTCGATGAAAATGTAAACCAGTAAATTGTTTCTTTATTTATTTTTTTTGCCCAGAACAGTGAATTCATCTTGGGAAATAATGTAGTATCCATCTTTTGTGACTTCATTATGTTGATTTTATAGCCATATATAACAAGGTGAGTAATAATGACTGGGGACACTTACTATACTATTAATGGTAATATTAAAATTTTCCTCTACACATATTTCAGAGGCCAGAGAACAATTAAGTAATAATGAATGGGGACACTTTATACTATTAATGGTAATATTAAATTTTTCCTCTACACATATTTCAAAAGCCAGAGAACAATTAACTATCAAGTTTACCATAGCCCATTTAATTGATTTTATTTGAAAATTACTCAACAAAGTAAATTTTGAAAACTTTGCTATAAATAAACAAAATTAAATTCTGATGAACAAAAGATAGAACCCTAACATCAGCTAATTACATGTGACTTAGTGTAGTCATGTGCCAAAGCCAGCTATACATGCTTGTGAAAGACAACTGTTAACATTTTCAAGACTGTTGAGAGCTGATTATTAAAATATAAATCATTTAGCTTCTATGCAACTTATAAGAGATAAATTATAGTGAAACAAATACTAAGTTCTGAAAAGATGTCACTTACTGGTTAATTAAAACTACATTTTATTATCGCCTGTGTTTTTGGGGTTATCTACATCTATGCCTGTAAATTTTGTTCTTATCTGTATGATGGAAATGCTATGTGGCATGCTACTGAACATGTTTCCCCAGTTTTGTGTTCACTGAAATCCCATTTGTAGGTTGAAATTGGCCATGGTAGTATTTACAGTAAAGAGATGAAAATGGTACAAATCAGAGCATTTTATTTTTTATATTTATGGAGATTGAGTTGTTAAATATTTATGACACCATTTCTTTGCGAGTCCTTAGCAGTGCGTATAGGTCCTCTTCTTTTTGAATGCCTATGTCTATTTTTGGCTTTTAATTCTTGAAAGGCAAATTATTCACTTTATGTTCTATTTGTTCTTGTGTTCCAACTTAGTCACCAATGCCTAACTGCATTGTTACAGGAGAAATAATAAAGTGTGAGGGTAGCAGAGTAGCGTTATCTCTCCTGGATGCTGCAGCCAGAAGTTTTACTTGTTCAAGAAGTCATTTTCCACCCTTCTTCTGTTTGCAGTGCCCAGAGGTTGTTGCAAATGAAAGTTATGTTTTCACTGTTGGAAAGTGGTTGACAAAATCTCTTCAGGCCCCTGCTGTTTACAATACACAGTCTGACAAGTATGCTGGTTAGGAAAAGAATTATTTCCAACTTAGTCCCTTTGGCAGGTAGAAACAACAAAAGTTGGCATGTGTGTGTGCATGTGGTTCTGTATTTGTTTTATTTATTTGCTTTTGTTGGTACTGTGAAGCTAGGAATGGAGTCATCTATATTTCCTTTCCTTCTTGATATAAGGCATCTAAATAAATGGTTTTACAAAAGTCACATGATACATAACACATGGCACTCTGGGCAATGGTCCTCCCCCATCACCCGTCAAACCTGAAAAACACCTGCAGTTGTTCTTAGTGGTCAACAAAAGAAACTCTGGAAAACCAATTTTAGGCAGGAAAACAGAATTTTCAAATGACTGAGTTTCTCTCAGAATCACCGGGAGAGAGGAGGACTGGCCACAGGACTGCAGAGCCAGCGAGAAAAGAAGTACTTGAAACCACTCCATATGCACAACCAATTATTGTTTGCTGTTGTTTTTTCTGTTGACTAGTAGCAGCCACCATCCTTACTAACCACCATCAAGGCTAGAAAACGCCATTGTGTTCTTCCTTCCTTTTCCCTCCTAGGACCTGATTGTAGGTCTGAAACAGGTGCATGTAACTGAGGGTGCCTAACTATTGCCTGCTCAAGGCTGAAGTAGACACTGGCCTTTCCAACATCTAAAGTGGGAGATCTCATAATAGAGGAGCATTCCTCAGCATGGGTAGGTAGTGGACATACTGAGTGCCCAAAAGAGACAATTGCCTGTAGCATTCTCTTAGTACTTATCTGCTATGGGGAAGCTCAGTCGCTTCCATCTCATACTTTTATAGAGCTGTGCTGTTTTGTTCTTTGCTGTATGACATATGGTGAGAATCAATTCCAAGAGCCCTGGAGACACTGCATCTGCATGTCCTGCACCTAAGTGACGTTTTAAGTCTCGAGAAGAAAGAGCAGTGTTCTAGCATGCACAGAACATATGCTAATCAGCTGCACTCTTCAGGCACAAATGAAGATAATGTGTTCATTGTTTAGACACTGGAATTGTTCATTACAAAATGACACAGTGTTTGCCAATTTTGTCTTCATTATAAATGTAAATATTAACTGGCGATATGCAAAAGAATACAAAAAGTCAACAGCAATTAATTGGCTTCTGCAGTAATTAGCAACTGTAAGGCAAACACTTAGGAGCTGTTGTAATTGTCTGCATTAGGAATACACCTCCTGTACAGATCTAATTAGCAATTTAAGTAGTTCAGAAATTATATGCCTCTTGCCTTTACATCCCTGAAGTACTGTTCATTAATGGGGGAAAAAATTGCTAGTAAATGTCATTTGCATTGTCTTGCGTTAAGGGCTCTACATCAAAGCCTCCGTTACTGCCTTATACTGAATAATTCTGAGCTGTGGCTTGTGGACCAGTACAGCTGTAATTAGACAATGATGCTTTTGTAAACACAAGGCACAAAGTCTGAGTACAGTTTATTTTGCTCTGAGGTATCCCCTTCATGGTTCAAGCTATAAATAACAAGAAGAAGATAGAAAAAGGTGACAGATGAAAAATAAAGACTGAAGGTGACAAATGTTGACTCTTCACAGGCTGTTGAAGTGATAGTCAAAACGGATATTTAAAAGACTTTTCACCAAGTTTTAGTTGAGATTTTAGCAGTGAAGTTAATGCAGATACCAATGGTCTTGTCTGAGGGGATGGGTCAAAATTATGATTTAAGAATATGCAGATGACAAAATAGTTTTTTTATTACATCTGTGCTGTGTAGTAAGAATTACATATAACACAGAGTGTCCATGATGAAAATCTAAAATAGTGCTTGAGTACATTATATTTCGGTGATGCATCAGTCAGAACTGAAATGTCTGATTAATGAACTTCCAATTTACATCATTCCTATACTTCCAAATGTATGGGCGTCTTTTGTTGTAGATCACAACTTCTAGCTGTAAAAAACATCAAGGAACGAAATTCCTAGTGGAGATTCTGGAAATACAGAAATTTTTAATTTAGTTAAGAACTCTTGAAAAAATTTAATCAGTTAACTTGGATTAAAAGAAAAAAAGAGAACCTTATATTATGGATAATAAATCTGGGAGAGATGATCAAATACAAAAAAAGTTTGAATCAGTATTCATAGTGATATCTACAGGCTAAGATAAAACATTAAGATGCTAAGATAAAATACAATTGGGGTAATGAATAAACTTGAACTTAGCTTCAAAATATAAGGTGTGAATAAGACTGGAGGCTCTTTTTAAAAAACATGAGCCTAGAAAAAATCACAGTGTGACATTCTGACAAAAGAAAAGAAAGTTTTGAGGTGGATTAATAGGAATATAGTATATATAAGAATGGTGAATAATTGTCTCATTGATTTTTGCGTTGCTGATATTGTACATTGTTATTAAGTCTGGATTCTATGTTTTAACAAGGACATGGAACATGTCAAAAAGGTTAAATAGCACAGGACATCTGAAGCCAGGTCTTACGAGTGGTGGTTGGTAAAATCTGTGATGCAGCATGTGAGAAGATAAGACTTTTCCAGTATCTCCATGTGTGCATGTGTGTGCACGCTCAGTTGTTAAGTCATGTCCAACTCTTTGATACCCTGTGGACTATAGCCCGCTTGGCTCCTCTGTCCATGGAATTTTCCAGGCAAGAATACTGGAGTGGGCTGCCATTTCCTCCTTCCGGGGTTTTTCCCAGCCCAGAGATTGAAGCTGCATCTCCTGTGTCTCCTGTATGGCAGGTAGATTCTTTACCCCTGAGCCCCCAGGGAAGCCCAGTACTTCCATATAAAATAATTAGAGAATTATTCTACATGGCCTCACAAGATAGACCCAGATTTAATATAGGAATATCGTTTGATGATTTTAGCTTAACATATAAAGAAAAGTTTAAACAGTTGGAGTTGTTAGACAATTAAAATAGGTTACCTTCTAGATTGTATTCCTTTCTTGTAACTACTCTTTCTTAAAACCCTGTACTGTTATGAGATTTTGCTTGCATTGGTCTCCAATTATGATATAGGGAGGAATGTTCATTGCCACCTATTGGCAAAAACAGAGAACTAAAAAGGATTGAAGATCATTTGTTTTTTCTGAAGTCAGAATTTATGAGCAGACGGATAATATTTAAGTAGTTATTTTAATAATTATAAATTCAAATCTATGAATGGAAGTCTCATGTGTTTGTTATATGAGTTTCTTTTCAGTGGAAATGTTACTACTTTAAAATGAACATGAATGTGCTTATAAAGAAAGGATAGCTATGTGATATGTAAAAGGATATATTCATCTATAAAATATATGTTAAAACATATTCACTGACCTCTAAGAAGTAAAATAGGATCAGTGGGTATAACATATTTGTGTTTTTTATAACAATTTTTCAGTGTTTTCTTATTTATAAATTTATAAAAGTACAATATTTTTAAGGTAAAATATTTAGGAACCACTGAAAGATTTTTATTAGATGAGTGATTATTAAAATTTAATTTTGTATTTATATACAAAAATTACTTAAGTAATTTAAAAATTATTGAATTTATATTTAAATTGTTAAAATTTAAAATTAAATCATTAACATTTAATTTTATATTTATATTGTATTATATAGTTACTTTTGATGTTTAAATACAAATGAAAATTTGCTTGGATTATTATCAGGGAGATGATCTTTGGGCATTTAGCTGTGAGATATTATTAATGGATTCTAAATTCAACTGTGAAAAGAAGAGAGGTGAAAAGCAAAGGAGAAAAGGAAAGATATAAGCATCTGAATGCACAGTTCCAAAGAATAGCAAGAAAAGATAAGAAAGCCTTCTTCAGCGATCAATGCAAAGAAATAGAGGAAAAGAACAGAAGGGGAAAGACTAGAGCTCTCTTCAAGAAAATTGGAGATACCAGGGGAACATTTCATGCAAAGATGGGCTAAATAAAGGACAGAAATGGTCTGGACCTAACAGAAGCAGAAGATATTAAGAAGAGGTGGCAAGAATACACGGAAGAACTGTACAAAAAAGATCTTCATGACCCAGATAATCATGATGATGTGATGACTAATCTAGAGCCAGACATCTTGGAATGTGAAGTCAAGTGGGCCTTAGAAAGCATCACTACGAACAAAGCTAGTGGAGGTGATGGAATTCCAGTTGAGCTGTTTCAAATCCTGAAAGATGATGCTGTGAAAGTGCTGCACTCAATTTGCCAGCAAATCTGGAAAACTCAGCAGTGGCCACAGGACTGGAAAAGGTCAGTTTTCATCCCAATTCCAAAGAAAGGCAATGCCAAAGAATGCTCCAACTACCGCACAATTGCACTCATCTCACATGCTAGTAAAGTAATGCTCAAAATTCTCCAAGCCAGACTTCAGCAATATGTGAACCGTGAACTCCCTGATGTTCAAGCTGGTTTTAGAAAAGGCAGAGGAACCAGAGATCAAATTGCCAACATCCGCTGGATCATGGAAAAAGCAAGAGAGTTCCAGAAAAACATCTATTTCTGCTTTATTGACTATGCCAAAGCCTTTGACTGTGTGGATCACAGTAAACTGTGGAAAATTCTGAAAGAGATGGGAATACCAGACCACCTGACCTGCCTCTTGAGAAATCTGTATGCAGGTCAGGAAGCAACAGTTAGAACTGGACATGGAACAACAGACTGGTTCCAAATAGGAAAAGGAGTACGTCAAGGCTGTATATTGTCACCCTGCTTATTTAACTTATATGCAGAGTACATCATGAGAAATGCTGGACTGGAAGAAACACAAGCTGGAATCAAGATTGCTGGGAGAAATATCAATAATCTCAGATATGCAGATGACACCACCCTTATGGCAGAAAGTGAGGAGGAGCTAAAAAGCCTCTTGCTGAAAGTGAAAGAGGAGAGTGGAAAAGTTGGCTTAAAGCTCAACATTCAGAAAACGAAGATCATGGCATCTGGCCCCATCACTTCATGGGAAGTAGATGGGGAAACAGTAGAAACAGTGTCAGACTTTGTTTTCTTTGGGCTCCAAAATCACTGCAGATGGTGACTGCAGCCATGAAATTAAAAGGCGCTTACTCCTTGGAAGAAAAGTTATGACCAACCTAGATAGTATATTCAAAAGCAGAGACATTACTTTGCCGACTAAGGTCCGTCTAGTCAAGGCTATGGTTTTTCCTGTGGTCATGTATGGATGTGAGAGTTGGACTGTGAAGAAGGCTGAGCACAGAAAATTTGATGCTTTTGAAGTGTGGTGTTGGAGAAGACTCTTGAGAGTCCCTTGGACTGCAAGGAGATCCAACCAGTCCATTCTGAAGGAGATAGGCCCTGGGATTTCTTTGGAAGGAATGATGCTAAAACTGAAGCTCCAGTACTTTGGCCACCTCACGCGAAGTATTGAGTCATTGGAAAAGACCCTGATGCTGGGAGGGATTGGGGGCAGGAGGAGAAGGGGACGACCGAGGATGAGATGGCTGGATGGCATCACGGACTCAATGGACATGAGTCTGAGTGAACTCCGGGAGTTGGTGATGGACAGTGAGGCCTGGCGTACTGCAATTCATGGGGTCGCAAAGAGTCGGACATGACTGAGTGACTGAACTGACCTGAACTGAAATTCAACTATAGACAGTAGACATATGTGAACATCTCTCATAAATACATCTTTCAATTTTTATATCAACAATTTAGTGAGCACTTGCTATGTGCCAGGAATCGTTGTAAATGTGGAGAATATAGTTAGTAATAGTAAAGCATAGAGCCTATATTCTTGAGGATTATAGTCTGTTTTGGGGAAATTGGACAGGAATGAATATATACCCTGAACAATGAAAACAGAATCACTTCAGAGAAATGCACTTTATACAGAAAATAAAGCAGGACCATTTAGATAGTGATAGAGCTGCAGAACTTTGTGTTGGGTGGTCTGGGAAGACCTTTCTTTAAAAGGTGGTATTTGAAAGAATTGTGAATTGTGAGAAGTTGCAGCTGTGCAAAAATCTGGGGGAACATTCCAGGCAGAAAAAAAGAGTTGATGTTTTAAGTTTTATGTTGACAATTAACTTTCATGTTCAAATAATTGTAGAGGAAAGGAGAAATAGGAGTCCAAATTATGAACTGAGATAAAATGGTAAAAGAGTTTGGAGAGATAGTGGCCAGATCATGTAAAACCTTTTAGGTCAGGTTACAGACCTTGTATTTTGTCCTAAGCATAATGGAAAGTGTTTGGTGTCTTAAGTTCGGGCAGGAGTGAACCAAATTTGGCAGTGTCCTACTTTTGTAATAAAGTTTTATTGAAATGCAGCCACACTTATATGTTTACATTTATATATTGTCTGTGGCTGTTTTTGTGCTACATGGCCAAAAGTTGGGTATTTTGTGACAAAGACCATACGGCTCACACAGTATAAAATATTTACTGTCTCACCCTTTACAAAGGAAGATTACCTATCTCTGAGCTCAGAAATCATATCTTTCATACATTTTAGGCCACACTGTCTGTGAAGGATCATAGGGGGATATAAAGTTAGGAGGCTACTGTTATAGTCTAGGTGAAATACAATTGTGTTTTATACTACTCTAGAAATAATGGGAATGGGAGTGATTGAAAGTTGGAAAGTGTGGAAAAAAAAAAGTGTGGAAAATGTTGAGCTAGAATGGAAGATATTTGCTAATGATTTAAACATATGGGTTTAAATATATGGATAAAAAATATATGAGAGAAATCAATAATTACAAGAATTTTAGTTTGAGGGTACTCCATATATAAAATTGTCAATAATTTAGAACATTTTTGAACTGAGAATTATAGTATTTTTAGTTATGTGCAGGGAAAAATAGGAAAACAGTTTTTCATCATGTGTTAGCAAGATCTATCTGTCTATATCTATTTGCTTATTTAAAAAAATCTAACCTTGGAGTTTGATAATACCTATTCAGTCAAGTATTGTTAAGTGGTCTTGGACAAGCTGCTTACAATCTGACACCAATTTTTAAATGTTAAGTTATAAAATTAATAATGCACAAAGACATTATATGACTTTTCCCAGATTTATTTGTAATTTCTAAAGTTAGAGTAAAATAAGCATTCGGTTTATTATTTTTGTTGTATACAACTCTTTGTGACCCCATGGTCTGCAACATGCCAGGCTTCCCTGTCCATCACCAACTCCCAGAGCTTGCTCAAACTCATGTCCATCGAGTTGATGATGCCATCAACCATCACATCCTCTGTCATCCCCTTATCCTCCTGCCTTCAGTCTTTCCCAGCATCAGGGTCTTTTCCAAAGAGTCAGTGCTTTGCACCAGNTGGACAGGGAGGCCTGGCGTACTGCGATTCATGGGGTCGCAAAGAGTCGGACACGACTGCGCGACTGAACTGAACTGGGCTTTCAAAACCCTAAGACTGAGAATGAGGGCAGGTAGGGATTTGGAGAGTCGCAAAAAACACTGTAAAAGCAGATTTATTAATCTGAGGTATTAAATTGGGGATTAAGTCAGGCCCAAAGCAAGTTGGTAGTTCTCTGGCAGTGTTTTCTTAAAAAAGGCTCAAGAGGGGACACTGGGCTTTGGAGGAGCCCTGGTATTAGCTTTCCTTAAAACATCCAGAAATGCAACCATTTATAAAGCTTCTATTATGCCCTAAGCACTGTGAAGGGTGTTAATGTGTTCTATTAACAGATTTCCTTTTTAAAGCTCTCACTCCTCCTGCCATCATGACTGCAGGTGCGGAGAGTTTTTAGAGCTATGACCCAGGCAGCAGAAACAAGCCTGGGGTTCTCGGGACCAACATTAATGACTACAGCCAAAATTAATCTTCACCGTATGCTTCCAGATGTTCTGATGGCCAGATCACCCTTCCTGTCCCTCTGAGGTTTCTTCTCTGGTAGTTCTGCCTGGGGCAGCCCTCAGCACTCCTGGCAGTCAGGCGCCAAGCCTCGCTTGGAACCCAGGCCTTCCAGCTCCCAATCTCTGAAGTCTTGTAGGCTCAGGGAACATACCAGTAAACAAGATAAGCCTGGTTTGGCTCAGGCAGCCCACATTCTTGGAGGACGTTGAGAAATGGGCCAATAACTAGTGAACAAGAGGGCTCTTATTCTAGGGCTTTGCATGATCCTGGAGGCGGGGCATCTGGCCTCTGCCTCCTCCCAGCTACTGACCAGCCCTGGGCCTTGGGCAGGCGACTCCCATCTTTCACTCTTTGTTGTTCAGTTGCTTAGCTGTGTGCAACCTTTTGCGACCCCATGGCCTGCAGCACGCCAGGCTCCCCTGTCCTTCACCATCTCCTAGAGCTTGCTCAAACTCCTGTCCATTGAGCCAGTGATGCCATCCACCATCTCCTCTATCACCCCCATCTCCTGCCTTCAATCTTTCCCCAAATCAGAGTCTTTTCTAATGAGTCAGCTCTTCGCATCAGGTGGCCAAAGTATTGGTGTTTCAGCTTCAGCATCAGTCCTTCCAATGAATATTCAGGATTGATTTCCCTTAGGATGGACTGGTTTGATCTCCTTACAGTCCAAGGGACTCAAGATCTTCTCCAGCACCACAGTTCAAAAGCATCAATTCAGTGCTCAGCCTTCTTGTCCAACTCTCATATCCATACATGACTACTAGAAATACCATAGCTTTGACTGGATGGACCTTTGTCGGCAAAGTAATATCTCTGCTTTTTAATACGCTGTCTAGGTTTGTCCACTCTCTACCCACTGGTTTTTTTTTGGGGGGGGGGGCCGAGGGAGGGCGCCTGCATGTGGAAGCCCCACCAGGGATCCAACCTGCGCCACTGCAGTGAAAGCAGCAGGTCTTAAGCTCTGCACCGCCAGGGAAGTCCTGCGTGACAGTTTTGATCACAGATCGTGTCTCTAGATTCTGCAATACTGACTGACGGAAATAATGCAATGAACACTAGGCCAGCGGTTCCTAAACTTGCCTGCACATTACGCAGCTCTCAAAACCGTATCTTACCTCCAGAGACTGTGATTTAGTTGGTCTGAGGCGTGGCCTAGCCTTTAAATTTTTCAAAGATCTTCAGGTGATAGAGAAGTGCAGACAAGTTTGGGGAAGAGCGGCGCTGTGCCGTCTACCGGCTCAATAAGAGAACTGTTAGAAAAGCCCGTTTTACGGATGAAAAGACAAGGCCCGGCAGGGAAGGACTCAAAGTGATATGCTCAAGGCTCCATGTTCTGAGCCCGAGCTCC
>SJXQ01002396.1:58766-105825 GCA_006408695.1 Aepyceros melampus | reverse complement strand
TGAAGCTAACTGTTCTTCCTAACTCACAGGGTCATCAGAGAGAGCGAGACTGGGCGTCACATTCTGTCTGTCCCATTCCTCTGGAGCAGACAGTTCCTTTTCACTGAGCTCAAATGCATCTCCTGCAGTTGCCACATCAGGCCTGGTCCTCCCTGCCTGGGGACATCCTGCACCTTCATGAGGCAGGTGGCCTTCGTGTTGACCCCTGTTCATACTCATCTCTCAAGTCCTCTCTTGTCCATCCTCAACAGCTACAGTTTGTTTAAGCATCCTAACAGGAAATGATTTCCAGCCTCTCACCCTCCCAATTGTTCCCCTTTAGATACAGATAAAAAGACAACCTCTCCCTCAAGGCGTGTGGCCAGAACAGAGAAGAATTACCCAGATCTGGTCTTATAAACACATCTGATGATAGCCTTCAAGAGACGTGAAGTGGACAGATGCCCAACTGGCAAAGGTGAAAAAGTGGGTGATGCACTGTGAGGCATAGGCAACAATGTTGACAGCAGCGGTTACCCCTTGAGGTACATGTAAGGATGTGTGTTGGGTACTTTGTGCCATGTAGACATTCCAATGACAAAAGCCTCGCTAGGGAAACATTAATATGTCCATTTTACAAAAGAGGTAACTGAAGAAATGGAGGAATCCAGTATGGATTTTTAAAAGATGGTAATAGACTGACTCTACCCAGATAAACCAGCAGAAAGGGGATAATCAGCTTCTAGTGTGCTTCTTACTCTGCTCTTCTCCCTGGTCCAGGCCTCTCACAGTGTCACAGCACCAGAAAGAGGATTAAACCCAGTGTAGACTGGACTGTCAGAGCACTGGCTCTGGACTCAGGAGACAGGGAGAGAATTCAGAGCATGATTTTCCAGCTGACAGTGGATACATACCTTTCCCTCTCAGCCTCAGTTTTTCCATCTATAAAATGGTACAGATGCATTCTGAGGGCTCTTGCTGCACCCTGGTATTAACCATGTCTTCTATGCTGTGTATTCTGAGGCTTTGACACCTGGAGCCTTCTGATTCTGGGGGGACTGCCCCTCCCAGAGTTAGCCAATCCCTGGAGACAGGAATGAACTTACTCTTCCAGCCTGCCAGAGTTTGAACCCCAACCACCTTCTTTATCAGACCCTCCACAATGGCCACTGTCATCCTGCCTTAATCACTCCAGAGCAAAGTATCTAACAGTTGTGGGCACTCCCTAAGACCTAGAGCGTGGCAGGGACTCGCTAGTTCCCTCACCCTATCCAGCCCACCCCACCAATCAAGATAAAGTTCTTGCCCTGATTCCCCGCCCTTTTTCCTCTGCCCCTGACACGCCTGGTACTTCACCTTCTAACCCACCAGGTGGTGTCACGCCCCCTCTTCTGGGAAACGGAAAAACATCTCTTAAATGGCAATTGGCTCCTGATCCATGGGCTTTACCACATCTCAGAGTGTCTATTAGTACACTGTAAGTTATAACAACTCTGACTTCCCTGGTGGCTCAGATGGTAAAGCGGCCGCTTACAATGCGGGAGACCCGGGTTCCATCCCTGGGTCGGGAAGATCCCCTGGAGAAGGAAATGGCAANCCTTTGGCTAATTATCTAGTTTTTTCCTCACCTGACCTACCTGGGACCCTCCCCAACATGCGTGCACAACTTTTTCCAAGATGGATTTGTCATGTGAGTATATGTTCCTCGGCTCTTTGTCTCATCACAACAAAGATTTCAAGTGACAGACATTAAAGCCCCCTCGGCGTGTCACAGCTCTCAGGTTTGGATAGACCGTGTTATAGCTCTTAGACAAATCAGTGTTACAGCTGTGTTACAGCTCTATTTTATTTAGAAGATAGTAGGAAAATCCATCTTTAAGGCGTGAGGGCACATTGATCTAAAGACACGAGGAGAAGAGCGCCCCATCGCGTGGGAGAGAGAGAGAGAGAGCTAGCTTTGGCTTCTCTATTTATATGTTTCTCTCTCCCTGGGCCTGTCCTGTGTAAATTGGGCCAGCCAGGAGTGTTGTTTGTTTTACCTGAGGTCCTCACTCCGGTCCTCGGACCTTCTTTTGTTACATTTTCACGGGCTTTCCCCTTCCTTGTCTTGTAGCCACCGCCATTTTGGACTCCTTTTCCCTGTTCTACCTACCTAACAGAAGGAACAACTGAAACAGGATAAATAGTTGGGATTTGTCTCCCGTGGACACCACAAGATGACAGTCGGGGCAGGAACAGAGAGAAGCTAACCTTGTTTGAGCAAAGGATCAGGAAGTCATGTATTTCCCACCCTTGGGGCAAGGGAGAAATTTGACATGTGCAGAAAGGTTCCTCTGGGGTCAAAAAAGAGGAGACATCACCCTGAAATACCCTGATGCTAATATGTGATCCCATAGGGCTCTGGGCTGGAATCTGTTAGGTAGGTAGAACAGGGAAAAGGAGTCCAAAATGGCGGTGGCTACAAGACAAGGAAGGGGAAAGCCCGTGAAAATGTAACAAAAGAAGGTCCGAGGACCGGAGTGAGGACCTCAGGTAAAACAAACAACACTCCTGGCTGGCCCAATTTACACAGGACAGGCCCAGGGAGAGAGAAACATATAAATAGAGGAGCCAAAGCTAGCTCTCTCTCTCTCTCTCCCACGCGATGGGGCGCTCTTCTCCTCGTGTCTTTAGATCAATGTGCCCTCACGCCTTAAAGATGGATTTTCCTACTATCTTCTAAATAAAATAGAGCTGTAACACTGAGCTGTAACACTGATTTGTCTAAGAGCTATAACACGGTCTATCCAAGACCTGAGAGCTGTGCACGCCGAGGGGGCTTTAATGTCTGTCACTTGAAATCTTTGTTGTGATGAGACAAAGAGCCGAGGAACATATACTCACATGACAAATCCATCTTGGAAAAAGTTGTGCACGCATGTTGGGGAGTGTCCCAGGTAGGTCAGGTGAGGAAAAAACTAGATAATTAGCCAAAGATAAACAAAGACCTGAAAGAACTGTCCTATATAAATGATTTAACTGCTTCTTCGCAGCTCTCTTCCTCACAAGGGGTGATGGCCACACCCTATCTTTCTGGGCCTGCACCTCTGCCTTGCTTCTATCTTAACTAAGCAAACAGTTTCTCTGTGTGCTTTCCCACTTGTTGCTGTGCTGTGTCTCTGATAATAACTTCATACGTGTCTTTACAGTTTTTACCTCCTTGAGAAATGCATTTTTCAGTGGGGGCAAGATCCAGGGAAAATTTGCTTCTAGCCTCTAGCCCTTGGTGGTCTGGTAGTTAGAATTCCTGGTTTTCATCCAGGCTATCCAAGTTCAATTCCTGGGCAGGGAATTAAGATCTTGCTTCATGTGACTGCTCATGGCTGCCTCTTCGAGACCACAACCAGGGATCAAACTCATGTCCCCTGTAGGGGAAGCACACGAAGTCTTAACCACTGGACCACCAGGGAAGTCCCAGAATGTGTGTTTTGATTACTGTGTGCTGAGTAGTCTACACCCCATTATTATTATTATTATTATTTTACTGCTTCATCAACAATGCATGTTTTTTACTCAGATTCCAGCCCCATCTTTTGCCAGTTGTGGGGGTGAGGGCAGGACATTACTTCTTGGCCTCAGTTATCTGTGGGGTTAAAATAGCTGCACAGTCCATGATGTGGTTGTGACAGTGGGAGGGGAGGGCGTTTGTATAAGGTCTTCAACTGCTGTGTGGGACTCTGTCAGTGTAAGGGAGCCATTCATTACAGATGTGGGATTTGTGAGAATTTTGAAGGCCCTGTTGTAGTCCAAGTACCTGCTCCAGGAAGGGCTGGACTGTTTCCGCAGATGCAATCCCATCCGAGTTTTGCTTTGTTGTGTGTTTGGCTTCCCTGGTGGCTCAGAGGTTAAAGCGTCTGCCTCCAATGCAGGAGACCCGGGNAGCTGGAATCAAGATTGCTGGGAGAAACATCAATAACCTCAGATATACAGATGACACTACCCTTATGGCAGAAAGTGAAGAACTAAAGAGTCTCTTGATGAAAGTGAAAGAGGAGAGTGAAAAAGTTGGCTTAAAGCTGAACATTCAGAAAACTACGATCATGGCATCTGGTCCCATCATTTCATGGCAAATAGATGGGGAGACAATGGAAACAGTGAGAGACTTTATTTTCTTGGGCTCCAAAATCACTTCGCTGGTGGCTCAGAGGTTAAAGCGTCTGCCTCCAATGCGGGAGACCCGGGTTTGATCCCTGGGTTGGGAAGATCCTCTGGAGAAGGAAATGGCAATCCACTCCAGTATTCTTGCCTGGAGAATCCCATGGACGGAGAAGCCTAGTAGGTTACAGTCCACGGGGTCGCAAAGAGTCGGACACGACTGAGTGACTTCACCTCACCTCACCAAAATCACTGCAGCCATGAAATTAAAAGATGCTTGCTCCTTGGAAGAAAAGCTATGAGCAACCTAGACAGAATATTAAAAAGCAGAGGTATTACTTTGCCAACAAAGGTCCATCTAGTCAAAGCTTTGGTTTTTCCAGTAGTCATGTATGGATGTGAGAGTTGGACTATAAAGAGAGCTGAGCGCCGAAGAACTGAGGCTTTTGAGCTGTGGTGTTGGAGAAGACTCTTGAGAGACAGTTGGACTGCAAGGAGATCCAGTCAATCAATCCTAAAGGAAATCGGTCCTGAATATTCATTGGAAGGACTGATGCTGAGGCTGAAACTCCAGTACTTTGGCCACTTCATACGAAGAACTGACTCAGTGGAAGAGACCGTGATGCTGGGAAAAATTGAGGGCAGGAGAAGAAGGTGACAACAGAAGATGAGATTGTTGGATGGCATCACCGACTTGATGGACATGAGTTTGAGTAAGCTCTGGGAGTTAATGATGGACAGGGAAGCCTGGCGTGCTGCAGTCCATGGGGTCGCAAAGAGTCAGACACGCCTGAGCGACTGAACTGACTGAACTGACGCTTTGGTCTGTGGTCCTCAGAACAACTCAAAAACTTTCAGAGTGACTCCTAGCCCTGCAGCTGTCCAGTTGGAGAACATATGGCAAATCTCTTAGCTTCCCCAGGTTTCTGTTTCATAGAATTCCATGCTTTCCACTTTGGGAGCATGTTAAATTTCATCCTGTTTCCCTTTTGATACCTGGATTAACTTTACAGTGTTCCTGACAATTAACTCAGCCTCCTTTTGCACACCTCCAGGGTCTGGGTCTCACTACGTCTCCAGCCAGGGATCTTTGGACAGAATGTTCTTATGGTAAAGGAACACTGTCTCTTCATAGTCCCTGACTCTAACCATCTGTCTTTCCATCTATTCATTATTTCCTTTATTCATTCATTCTGCAAACATCTATCAAATATTTGGCTCTATGCTGGGAAGTATGGATACAAATGTACATTTAAGACACGTTCTAGTGCCCAAAGGAGTTCACCATGTAATAGATAAAATAGATGGGGGAAGCTATGGGTGGCTTGCCATGCAATGCGAAAGCACCATATATAGGGATATATGCTATATATAAAAAGTGCTCTGGATATACCTGGGAGAGTGTCATCTCCCTGGTGGGGTTGCAAAGAAGATGCTCAAAATCTGTTTCACAGAATCATTAAATGTCCCACAAAAGAGAATTCTCCAAAATGCTCTGATGTTGATATTTAGCTGGCTAAAAGAATACTATCCATTCACTCAAACTAGTGATGCACACTTCTACATATGGACAAGAGAATACAGTCATGATCCATTGTTCAGGGGGAAATATAGGTTATAAAACAGTTAGGGTTGCTTTGGGACACAGCTTGGCAGTTTATTAAAAATTAAACTTAGGGACTCTCTGGTGGTTTGGTGGTTAAGAATCAGCCTGCCATCGCAGGCGACACAGGTTTGATCCTTGGTCTGGGAAGATCCTACATGCCGTGGAGCAACTAAGCCTGTATACCACAACTCCTGAGCCCATGTGCTGCAGCTGCTGAAACCTGCATGCCCAGAGCCTGTGATCTGCATAGAGAAGCCTGCGCACTGCAATGAAGAGTAGCCCCATTTGCTGCACCTAAAGGAAGTCCTCGTGCAGCAACGAAGACCCAGTGCAGCCAAAAATAAATAAATAAAAACATAAATTAAAATAAATAAATAAATTAAATTAAACTTAGAGTTACCATATTTCACAGCAATTTCACTCCTAGGTTTGTACCCAAGATAACCCAAGATAATTGATAATATTTCTATTCAAAAACTTGCACACAAATAGCAGCGTTTTTGTGTCTGAGCACAATTGCACTCATCTCACACGCTAGTAAAGTAATGCTCAAAATTCTCCAAGCCAGGCTTCAGCAATACGTGAACCGTGAACTTCCAGATGTTCAAGCTTGTTTTAGAAAAGGCAGAGGAATCAGAGATCAATTTGCCAATGTTCGCTGGATCATGGAAAAAGCAAGAGAGTTCCAGAAAAGCATCTATTTCTGCTTTATTGACTATGCCAAAGCCTTTGACTATGTGGATCACCAGAAACTGTGGAAAATTCTTCAAGAGATGGGAATACCAGACCACTTGATCTGCCTCTTGAGAAACCTATATGCAGGTCAGGAAGCAACAGCTAGAACAGGACATGGAACAACAGACTGGTTCCAAATAGGAAAAGGAGTACGTCAAGGCTATATATTGTACCCTGCTTATTTAACTTCTATGCAGAGTACATCATGAGAAACTCTGGGCTGGAGGAAGTACAAGCTGGAATCACGATTACTGGGAGAAATATCAATATCCTCAGATATGCAGATGACACCACCCTTATGGCAGAAAGTGAAGAGGAACTAAAAAGCCTCTTGATGAAGTGAAAGAGGAGAGTGAAAAAGTTGGCTTAAAGCTCAACATTCAGAAAACGATGATCATGGCATCTGGTCCCATCACTTTTTGGGAAATAGATGGGGAAACAGTGGAAATAGTGTCAGACTTTATGTTTTCGGGCTCCAAAATCACCGCAGATAGTGACTGCAGCCATGAAAGTAAAAGACGCTTACTCCTTGAATGAAAGTTATGACCAACCTAGATAGCATATACAAAAGCAGAGACATTATTTTGCCAACAAAGGTCCATCTAGTCAAGGCTATGGTTCTTCCAGTGGTCACGTATGGATGTGAGAGTTGGACTACAAAGAAAGCTGAGCACTGAAGAATTCATGCTTTTGAACTGTGGTGTTGGAGAAGACTCTTAAGAGTCCTTTGGACTGCAAGGAGATCCAACCAGTCCATCCTAAAGGAGACCAGTCCTGGGTGTTCATTGCAAGGACTGATGCTGAGGCTGAAACTCCAGTACTTTGGCCACCTCATGCGAAGAGTTGACTCATTGGAAAAGACCCTGATGCTGGAAGGGATTGGGAGCAGGAGGAGAAGGGGACAACAGAGGATGAGATGGCTGGATGGCATCACTGACTCAATGGACATGGGTATGAGTAAACTCCGAGAGTTGGTGATGGACAGGGAGGCCTGGCGTACTGCGATTCATGGGGCTGCAAAGAGTCAGACACGACTGAGCAACTGAAATGAGCTGAGCAGCTTTAGTCAAAAGAGTTGAAAGTGGAAACAACCAAAATGTCCATCAACTGATGAATGGACAAAGGATTATGATCTATAATATAATCTATCCACACAATGGGATATTATCTGGGTGTAAAAAGGAACACAGTATGATACTTGCTACAATGTGGAGGAACCTTAAAAACATCATGCTAATGGAGAAAGCCAGCTACAGGAGGCCAGATGTTGTATGATTTCATTTACGAGATGTTCATAATCAGCAAATCCACAGAAACAAAGTAGATTAGGGTGTTCTATAGGCTGGGGATGAGGGGAGTAAGGAATGACTCCTAATGGGTATGAGTTTTCTTTTAGGAGTGATGACAATTTTCTGGAATTGGATAGTGGTGATGGTTAAACAACTTTGTGAATCTACAATCCCACTAAATTATGCACTTTAACATTGTGAATTTTATGGTACTTGAATTATATTTCAAGAAAATAGTTATTTTTAAAATCCCATCAAGTATAGTATCCTATGTTAAGAAACAAAGCTCCACTTCATAAATTTGAAGATATAAGGAAACCATAAACAAAAGAAAAATGATGATGTTGGGCAGTGTCACTTTCTTTGAGGGGACAAAAGGGTCTATGAGGCATATTACCACATGGTGCTAGCCAGGAAATTCCAGACTGACTGGTTAAGATTCCGCCTTCGTGGGGAAGGTTGAAACTCCAGTTAGGTAAGTTAGTAAATCTTCATCTGATGATGAGGGCTTAGCACAAGTGACTGCATTTGAGGCCTGTTTTGTTTCAGTTTTTAACAATTCCCCTCTTTTGATAAAACTCTTAGCTTAACTGAGAGATGTGATCAAGATCTAAGGCATCTAGGCAAGATCTAAGCAGCACTCTTGGCTACAGGTCACAACTTCTGTGGCTCCTTTGTGTGGTGTCTAGAGCTCAACAATTTTTTTTGTTTGTTTGTTTAATCCCCATGACAAATATAGGTCATGGCTTCAAGTTTATGATACTTATCTGGTTATTCTCTTCCTTCTTTTCCAACATTCCAGTCTTAGGGAGATCATTTGCTTAGTCGTTAGCAGCTGGGAACATGTATTTAAAGCTTTTGAGAGAATACAATGCACTCACGGAAATGATTATGATTGCAATAAGCACAATAACTCTCAATGTTTGAGTGCACTCAGTGCAGGAGACGAAAGAGAAGCAGATCCGATCCCTGGGTGGGGAAAATCTGCTGGAGGAGGAAATGGCAACCCACTCCAGTATTCTTACCTGGGAAATCCCATGGACAGAGGAGCCCAGCAGGCTACAGTCCATGGAGTCACAAAGAGTCAGGCATAACTAAGTGACCGAGTGTGTGCATGTGTGTGTGCACACACCCACACAACACACAGAGCCATGGTCCCCAAGACCTAAACCAAAGTGAAATCTGCCCAAGAAAGAATCACTGAAGGAGTCAGCTTTTTAAGCCAAGTGGCTTGCTCAGTGATCTTATGTAACTGATCATATGTAACTAAGTTACTTCCCCAGGAATGTTAATCCAAGTGCAGCAGGTGGTGTTGGTCCAAGCACAGGTATCTCCTTGCTCAGTTAAAGGATGATCAGGGTAAAAAGACACATGTATCCCATTGTTCCCTGCAGCACTATTTACAATAGCTAGAACATGGAAGCAACCTAGATGTCCATCAATAGATGAATGGATAAAGAATTGTGGTATATATACACAATGGAATATTATTCAGTCATAAAAAGGAATGCATTTGAGTCAGTTCTAATGAGGTGCATGAACCTAGAACCTATTATACAGAGTGAAGTAAGTCAGAGAGAGAAAAATAAATATCATATTCTATCGCATATATTGGAGAAGGCAATGGCACCCCACTCCAGTACTCTTTCCTGGAAAATCCCATGGATGGAGGAGCCTGGTGGGCTGCAGTCCATGGGGTCGCTGAGAGTTGGACACGACTCAGTGACTTCCCTTTCACTTTTCACTTTCATGCATTGGAGAAGGAAATGGCAACCCACTCCAGTGTTCTTGCTTGGAAAATTTCATGGCCAGAGGAGCCTGGTGGATTACAGTCCATGGGGTCGCAAAGAGTTGGAAATGACTGAGGAATTGAGCATGACAACTGCTAGTCAAAGCTTTGGTAACATGTCCAATATTATTGTGTTCTAAGGAGAAGAGATTGTTGTTGACTTCCTCAAATAAACTGTATTGCCATGAAAAGAATACTCAAGAGTTTCTGATTTTTGAAGGGGTTAGATAGGGATAAAAAGTAAATATTTCATCTTTGTTCACAAAGATATAATTGATTAACTAATCAATCACTTCAAGAGAAAAAAAACAGGTTTCCTTAAATCTGGAAGAACAAAACATAAGCAAACCAGCAACATTTCAAACAAAAAGTCATCAGAAATTATAATGATCTTTCTCAATTCATTAATTAGTCCTACATAATTAATTCTCATTGATATTTTGTTAGCAATTTTATCAATTTAATTTTTCCTCCAGTTCAGTTCAGTTTAGACGCTCAGTCGTGTCTGACTCTTTGCAATCCCATGAATCGCAGCACACCAGGCCTCCCTGTCCATCACCAACTCCTGGGGTTCACCCAGACCCAAACCCATGGAGTCAGTGACGCCATCCAGCCATCTCATCCTTGGTCGTCCGCTTCTCCTCCTGCCCCCAGTCCCTCCCAGCATCAGAGTCTTTCCCAATGAGTCAACTCTTCACAGGAGGTGGCCAAAGTAATGGAGCTTCAGCTTAAGCATCATTCCTTCCAAAGAAATCCCAGGGCCGAACTCCTTCAGAATGGACTGGTTGGATCTCCTTGCAGTCCAACGGACTCTCAAGAGTCTTCTCCAACACCACAGAGAAGCATCAATTCTTCAGCGCTCAGCCTTCTTTACAGTCCAACTCTCACATCCATACATGACTACTGGAAAAACCATAGCCTTGACTAGATGGGCCTTAGTCGGCAAAGTAATATCTCTGCTTTTGAATATCCTGTCTAGGTTGGGCATAACTTTTCTTCCAAGGAGTAAGTGTCTTTTAATTTCATGGCTGCAGTCACCATCTGCAGTGATTTTGGAGCCCAGAAAAATAAAGTCTGACACTGTTTCCACTGTTTCCCCGTCTATTTCCCATGAAGTGATGGGACTGGATGCCATGATCTTTGTTTTCTGAATGTTGAGCTTTAAGGCAACATTTTCACTCCCTCTTTCACTTTCATCAAGAGGCTCTTTAGTTCCTCTTAACTTTCTGCCATAAGGGTGGCGTCATCTGCATATCTGAGGTTATCGATATTTCTCCCAGCAATCGTGATTCCAGCTTGTGCTTCCTCTAGCCCAGGATTTCTCATGATGTACTCTGCACAGAAGTTAAATAAATAGGGTGACAATATATAGCCTTGACGTACTCCTTTTCCTATCTGGAACCAGTCTGTTGTTCCATGTCCAGTTCTAACTGTTGCTTCCTGACCTGCATACAGATTTCTCAAGAGGCAGGTCAGGTGGTCTGGTATTCCCTTCTGTCTCAGAATTTTCCACAGTTTGTGGTGATCCACACAGTCAAAGGCTTTGGCATAGTCAATAAAGCAGAAATAGATGTTTTTCTGGAACTCTCTTGCTTTTTCCATGATCCAAAGGATGTTGGCAATTTGATCTCTGGTTCCTCTGCCTTTTCTAAAACCAGCTTGAACATCTGGAAGTTCACGGTTCACGGATTGCTGAAGCCTGGCTTGCAGAATTTTGAGCATTACTTTAGTAGCATGTGAGATGAGTGCAATTGTGCGGTAGTTTGAGCATTCTTTGGCATTGCGTTTCTTTGGGATTGGAATAAAAACTGACCTTTTCCAGTCCTGTGGCCACTGCTGAGTTTTCCAAGTTTGCTGGCATATTGAGTGCAGCACTTTCACAGCATCATCTTTCAGGATTTGGAATAGCTTAACTGGAATTTCATCACCTCCACTAGCTTTGTTCATAGTGATGCTTTCTAAGGCGCACTTGACTTCACATTCCAGGATGTCTGGCTCTAGATGAGTGGTCACACCATCATGATTATCCAGGTCACGAAGATCTTTTTTGTACAGTTCTGTGTATTCTTGCCACCTCACTAAGGCACAGGCGTGAGTGGTGCACAAAGGCACCAGTGGCTGAGAGGAGCCACTCCACACTCGAGGCCAGATGTGGCACCCGAGGCCAGAGGTGGCCGAGGAGAGCCACCCCGTGCCCGAGGCCGGGGCGGCCCCGGAGGCCAGGGGCGGCTGGGAGGAGCAACCCAACGTCCAAGGAGCTGTGGCTGCGCGGGCGAAGGAGGGCCTAGAAGACCTATCCCACGCTGAAGGTCAGGAAGGGCGGTGGTGTGGAGATAGCCCTCATCCAAGGTAAGGAGCAGAGGCTGCACTTTGCTGGAGCAGCCATGAAGAGATACCCCACGCCCAAGGTAAGAGAAACCTAAGTAAGATGGTAGGTGCTGCAAGAGGGAATCAGAGGACAGATACACTGAAACCATACTCACAGAAAACTAGTCAGTCTAATCACTAGGACCACACTCTTGTCTAACTCAATGAAACTAAGCCATGCCCGCGGGGCAACCCAAGACAGGCGGGTCATGGTGGAGAGGTCTGACAGAATTATTCCTTAGAGTTCTGAAAATTCTTACCCAGTTTGGTGGTATGATCAAAAGTTATTACAATCGGTATTCTAGAGCACTTGTGAGAATCTCTTTTATGAATATCTCTGAAGATGAAATATTTTGTTGGAATACTTTTGCAAAAGCATCCAAGTAAAACAAGAACTATCTGTAAATGACAAAAGACTTAAAATAACCATGGTTAAAGATCTCATTAGATTTCATTACAATGTGATTGATATGGAAATTTTGTTATTTCTGTAAAACACACAACATTTGAAGATAATAACTGGAATTACTAAGGCATTTCAGATTTTTAGGAATTTCATGCAATTTTTAGAACACATAATACATGCTAACATAAATACAACATTAAAAAGCTTAGTGTTACTTCCTTTCTGACAATGCTTCCCATGTAACAATATATCAAATAAATCTAATTAATATATTTTCATATGAGAAAGAATAAAATTTTTAAGGTGTTCCAAGGCCCCTTCAAAAGATCCCAAAGTTAGTGTAGGTCAAAAGATTTCACTTAGAATCTGATTTGGGGGATGTTTGTAAAAAATAACAAAAGGTTTCAAAACAGTCAAATAGAATCACGGTCACTGTGAAACAATACTTAGTTTCTACTAAACCAAAGTGACAAAGACTTCTCAAGCAAATATGGAAGGTTATATACTCTGAGCAAAACTTGCTTCATTTACTACTGAGAGGACTAGTTTTACTTACATAATCAAAGACAACATACAATACAAGTGATTGTTTTAACAAGTCTCAAGGTGTTTGTTTTCTAGGCAGATCATTTTAAAAGGTAAAGAAAAACCTTTCACTATTGAACCAATAGTTCAATAAAACTTTTCCCCTTTAACAGTGAAAAAATCCACTTTTAATTTGTACCAGCTTACTTGTGATATTGGGAAAGGTCCCCAGTGGCTCAGGGGTAAAGAATCCACCTGAAATGCAGGAGAGGCAGTAGGAGCCGTGGGTTCGATCCCTGGGTTAGGAAGATACTCTGGAGAAGGAAATGGCAGCCCACTCTAGTATTCCTGTCCGAGAATCCAATGGACAGAGGAGGCTGGCAGGCTACAGTCCATGGGGTCGCACAGACTTGGACACAACTGGACAACTGGGCACACACTTTTGATATGAAAACTCATTCAACTTATTTTAAAATGTAAAACTACGTTTAATATATTTTTAGACACATAATTTTTATAGTAAAATTTTCAATGTGGCACAAGATATGTTTACTAACATACCCAACAAACCTAAACTAGCTTTTATTTACTAAAGATTATTTTAGATCATATGAACTTGAGAAACATTTGAGCTAGTTTCTATTATATTTCTGAGAGTTTGACTTATATAAGCACTTAATTTTTCTTAAACTAATTAAACAAAGCCCATTTTACAAGTTAATTTTAGAAATACCATCTAGAGGTAGAAAATACACACACATCTACAGCACACATATTTATACATATAAACAGAGAGAGAAAAAGAGACTTTATAGTTTCATTTATGAATTGTAGCCAGGCCAGCACAGTAAGAGGAGGCAGTACCTCCCTTATGCTCATATGCTTTCACAATGTCATTTAGCAAGCCTGTTTTTGTCCAGGCCAGACCAATATTGACATCTGAGAGAGCGAGCAACCAGCAGCTCTAAAACACAAGACAATCCCCAAAAGGCTCATGGGTTCTTGGCTAAAGGAATAGGTTATAGCTGAAATGAAGCTTCTAGAGACCCAAATTCTAGAAAGGATGCTCATTTGCACTCATTCTGGCCACAATGGCAGGCCAGTGAGGGAAGCCCTGTGTTACAGATGAGGACCTTGTAACAAAATTGGGATCAGCCTTCAGAGAAGATTGCTTCTATGAAGCTTGATTTCTTCCCATACTTTTATCTGAGAAAGAATCAGGGGTCATATGAGCACCCTAAAAAGGGAATCTCTATTTCTATCCACGTGGAACAATCCACGTGGTCTACCTCAGCAAAAACAAGGCTGTTTCTAATCACTTACCATACCACACACACACACATACACACAAACTTACACTCACACTGAAACTCATAAATGCATACGCCTGTCAAGGAATAACCATCCAGCCTTTTGCCCTGGCCATTTGGCTTTTCCATTCTGGGAACACAACCCTAGTTGTTAGCCCAGGAAGATTGTGAGATGCTGTCTTAACAAAATATAAAAAGAGGGGATGAATTATTCTCCTCATCTCATGGTTCAATCGCATACCTACTTGTGACACCCACCATTCCAAAAAGAGAGGCAGCCAACCCCAGACCTTGCTCTGAATGGCCACCCTTGTGGATGCCCATACCTGGCTCATGATGACTCTGCAGAAATGGAACCTGGAGCTAAACCTCAGTTTCGCTTAATGTGTATCATCTTGTGGCATCACAATCGCTATAAGTAACACAGCTCTGAGGTGTCAGTGGTGGTTGAATGGGATGATCACCTTTCCTCTGGGTAACTCCCTAAGGTTTCCATGTGAAACTAGATGATCTGGAAAGTAAAATCCTAGGAACTGACCTTAGCTCCTAAGCAGTTGGGCAGGTCTTAGGAGAGAAGACAAAACCTTTCCATTTCTATCAATTTATTCAAAAGATATACAGAGAGCACATACTAAAACAAGCACTGGACAAGTATGAGCTTTATTTATGGATCCTTTACTCATGGGATTAATCAGACAAAGCCTTCATGATTTAGAACACAGCACATGGGGTTCAGAAGCGTGAGAACTCCACTGGATGGCATTTGGGCATCTGTTCTGGAAAGGGAGTGGTGAGAGACAGGAGTGCCTAAGGGTGAGGTGATCTTTCATGCACCACTCATTCTGAATCAACATTCTGTGAATCTAGAATTATATAACATTTCCCACTGCAGCCTAGACATATGTAGTGTTTCTGGAACCTCAGTTGTTCTCATAATAACATCATGCTTTTTTGCTATATCAGTATGCCATCTGTATTATTATTATCATGAGATCCTGTGTGTGTGCTCAGGATCACATGTCTGACTTTTTTCAACCCCGTAGACTGCAGCCCTCCAGGCTCCTCTGTCCATGAAATTTTCCAGGCAAGGATATTGGAGTGGGTAGCCATGCCCTCCTCCAGTGGAACTTCTCCATCCAGGGGTTGAACTTGCGCTTCCTGCATTTCAGGTGGATTCTTTATCACTGAACTACCTGGAAAGCCCATCAGAACATATATATATATGCCCAAATCTGTCCATGACTTCTGATCATACTGGGCATTAAGAGGTGAGCAGGATTTGGAGAACAGGGAAGAAAGGACATTAGCAGCAGTGCATGGTGGATTTGGAGGCTTCTTGGGGGTGGGCAGCAGGGGCTGAAAGGTGAATAAAGGACAAGGACCAATTTTGTTTTTACTTTCAAAAGTACCCCCAGAGAAGAAAATGGCAATACACTCCAGTGTTCTTGCCTGGAGAATCCCATGGACAGAGGAGTATGGTAGGCTACAGTCCACAGGGTTGCAAAGAGTCGAACATGACTGAAGCAGTTGAACACATCCAAATACTTACAAAGGATATCCGGGTTGCCCTAGCTATTCTCTGCTGCTGCTGCGTCGCTTCAGTCGTGTCTGACTCTGTGCGACCCCACAGACAGCAGCTTTCTCTACTGAGGAATAATTCTGAATGTGCTCAAAGATGTCTGTATCAGATTGTTCACCTCAGTGATACTGATAGTAGTAAAAAGTATGAAATAACCTATGAGCAACAAAGTAGATGGCTACATAAGTTCTTAAATGTTTCTACTGTGGGATGCTACATAGCAGTCAAAAATGTAGTAACATATATGATATTGTTTTTAAGTGTTTATTAAAAAAGCAGTTTGGCACTTGCTATTAAAGAAGAAGGATCAAAATGCGCATTTATGGGGACTTCCCTGGTCGTCCAGTGGTTAAGAATTCGCCTTGCCATGCGGGGGTGCAGGTTTGACCTGTAGTTGGGGAACTAAGATTCTACATGCCTCACAGCAACTAAGCCCACAGGCCACAATTACTGAACCTGAACACTCTTGAGTCTGCCCGCCACAACTAGTGAGTCCATAGGCTGTAGCAAAAGATCCCACACGACACGACTAAGCCTTGACATAGCCAAATAAATAATTCTAAAAATCTATTTTAAAAACCCATGCATTTATTTCTACTCCCTTCTCAATTTTTTCTAAAAGGAGAGCAAACTAACATTTATTAAGGCACAAGCAGCTGTGTCCAAACAAAACAGAAGAGGACCTGATGGCAACAGTGTTTTAGAAGCTGAAGGATGATAGCACAATGATTACTACTTTCAGAGCAGAGAGAGGGAGAGTGGATGTGTAGGGCAGAGGGAATCCCCAACAGATGGATGCAGAATGGAGGCAATAGACAGCCCTCTGGCTTAGAGGTGCCAGGTAACTGTTAAAGTGGGGGTGCAGATATCTCCAACTTCTGTGCATCAAAGAGTGCAGCTCTCCCCTCCAAGATCCACCCAGGCCAAAGTTCCCCACGTGGGCTCTGCTTCTGCCATTCCTAGAACTGGACTGCATCTGGGGAATCCAATCACCTGATCACAACAGGGCATCAGAAGGACCCTGGAAGCCTCAGCATAATGTTATTTCTGTCCAGAGATCTGAGTGTCAAAAGGCAAAGTCTCCTGAAGTTCCAGGAAGTGACCGCAGTAACAGTGACCCTTGATGAAGACAAGCCTGATCACCTCCCTAGTGGTAAAGGTGGTGGGCAAAGCGGTCCCATCCTTATATTACTAGCTGATCATCAGTGGCATGCTTTTCCCACTGAGTAACTTATTTTCAGGAAAACCATTTTCTAAGGGAGTGGCCAACATGGTGGAGTGGAAAGACCCTGAACTCACCTCCTCCAACAGGCACTCCAAATACAGTAACAATGAGAATGACCTGAAGACTAGCAGAAAAGGTTTTCCACAACTAAGATACAAAGAAGGAAACAACAGTACAAGAGGATGGATAGAGAAGACCCACACCCCTGGGCAGGTGACCCGCAAATGGGAGGATAAGCACAGTTGAAGGGGTTCTCCCCAAGGAGCGAGGAGTCTGAGTCCTGCCTGTGTCAGGGCACCCACCCTGGGGAGCCTACACCAGGAAGACCAGCCCCCAGAATCTCTGGATTTGAAGGCCAGCATGCAGGGGAACTGGAGGCCTTGGGAATGGTGCACACAAAATACCACATACTCTTAGATCCAGCAAGGAAGCAGTCATTTGAAAGAAGTCTAGGTCTGATCCACTTGCTGATCTTGGAGAGCGTCCTAAAGAGGCAGGAGACAACTGGGACACCCCCCATGGGAAAATATTACAGTGGCAGCCATTTACGGGCGCCTGTTCTACCACTAGGACACCAGGGCTAGCAAGTGCCATTTGGGAGCCCTCCCTCTAGTCTGATCACAACAGGGCATCAGAAGGACCCTGGAAGCCTCAACATAATATCATTTCTGTCCAGAGATCTGAGTGTCAAAAGGCAGAGTCTCCTGAAGTTCCAGGAAGTGACTGCAGTAACAGTGACCCTTGATGAAGACAGTGCCTGATCACCTCCTACCTAGTGGTCATGGTGGTGACTCTTCCCTATCCCCCAGCTAGTTAGCACAAGTCCCAGAAGCCCTCAGGCTGAGCAGTCAGCCACTCTGGGATACAGCCCTGCCCATCAGCAGGCCCAGAACCCAGCCTCACCCATCAACAAGTCAGCACCAGCTGTAAAACCACCCAACCTCAGCAGCCAACCATACTGACACATGGCCCTGCCATGAATGGGCTGAAACCAGCCCTGGGACCTACCCCCAGTTCAGGATCCCTGGCAGCCACCTGGGCCCGGGACCAGCCCCACCTACTGTGGCCCACAGGAGTCTGCCCTGCCAAAACAGGAGGACGCTGGCAATCCACACAGGTGGCAGCACTAGAGCCTATAATTTTGGTGTCCTGAGGGGAGTGTGCTGCTGGCTCCTACAGGACAACTGCTACGTGAGGCCACTTCTCCAAGACTGGGAAACGTAACTGCCCTGTCTAATACAAAAAAATAAAAACAGAGCCAGGCAAAAGGAGGCAAAAGGAAAATGTGTAACAAGGAAGGAATAAGATAAAACCCTAGAAGAACTGGAGATAAGCAATCTACTCCATCAAGGGTTCAAGGTAATGAATATAAAGAGCCTCAACGAACTCAAGAAGAATGGTGAACACAGTGAGAAGCACAACAAAGAGTTAGAAAGTATAAAGGAAAATAGAGCTGAAGAATATAACAACTGAAATTAAAAACATGCTAGAAGGAATCATCAGTAGAATAGGTGATATGAAGAAACAAATCAGTGAACTGCAGGACAGAGTAGTGCGGATCCCCAAAGTGCCAAAGGAAAAAAAATAGATAAACGAATTAGAATAGTTTAAAAAGACCTCTGGGACAATATCAAGTATACTATCATTTGCAGGATAGGGAAAGAGAAGAGAGAGAGAAAGGGGCAGAAAATTTATTTGAAGAAACGATAGCTAGAAACTTCAGTAATATGGGAAAGGAAACAGAAATCCAGATCCAGGAAGGACAGTGTCCCAAGAGGTCCACACCAAGATAAAATGTCAAAATGTCCAAAGTTAAAGAGAGACAATTAGAAGCACCAAGGTTAGACCAACTAGTTATGCCTAATGAAATTCTCAGAAAGCATCAGCTGACTCTTCAGCAGAAACTATACATGTCAGGAGGCAGTGGCATGATATATTTGAAGTCATCAAAGGAAAAATCCTACAATCAAGAATCCTCTACCTGACAAGGATATCATTCAGGTTTGAAAATAAGAAAAAGAGTTTAAGCTAAAAGAAGGCGTCCCTGGTGACCCAGTGGTAAAGAATCCACCTGGGTAGGGAAAATTGGATTTTCTCTGGAGAAAGAAATGACAACCCACTCCAGTATTCATGCTGGGGAAATCCCATGGACAGAGGAGCCTGGCAGGCTACAGTTCATGGGGTCACAAAAGAGTCAGACATGACTTAGAGATTAAACAACAAAAGCTGAGAGTTCGATACCAGAAAACCAGCTTTACAATACATGCTAAAGGGACTTCTCTAGGAATGAAAGACCACAGCTAGAGATAGGAAATTTACAGAAGAAACTATCTCACTGGTAACCAGTGGTAGTAGGTCAGCTCCTCTACAACAAAGGGCCGCATCCGGATGGGCTGGCGGGGCAGAGTCATCGTGTCCCCACACCCCCCAGTGTGGTGAGCGAAGAGTTGACTCATTGGAAAAGACCCTGATGCTGGAAGGGATTGGGGGCAGGAGGAGAAGGGGACGACAGAGGATGCGATGGCTGGATGGTATCACTGACTCAATGGACATGGGTTTGAGTAAACTCTGGGAGTTGGTGATGGACAGGGAGGCCTGGCGTGCTGTGATTCATGGGGCTGCAAAGAGTCAGACACGACTGAGCGACTGAAATGAACTGAGCAGCTTTAGTCAAGAGTTGAAAGTGGAAACAACCAAAATGTCCATCAACTGATGAATGGACAAAGGATTATGATCTATAATATAATCTATCCACACAATGGGATATTATCTGGCCGTATAAAGGAACACAGTATGGATACTTGCTACAATGTGGAGGAACCTTAAAAACATCATGCTAATGGAGAAAGCCAGCTACAGGAGGCCAGATGTTGTATGATTTCATTTATGAGATGTTCATAATCAGCAAATCCACAGAAACAAAGTAGATTAGAGTGTTCTATAGGCTGGGGATCAGGGGAGTAACGAATGACTCCTAATGGGTATGAGTTTTCTTTTAGGAGTGATGACAATTTTCTGGAATTGGATAGTGGTGATGATTAAACAACTCTGTGAATCTACAATCCCACTAAATTGTGCACTTTAAAAATGTGAATTTTATGGTACTTGAATTATATTTCAAGAAAATAGTTATTTTTAAAATCCCATCAAGTATAGTATCCTATGTTAAGAAACAAAGCTCCACTTCATAAATTTGAAGATATAAGGAAACCATAAACAAAAGAAAAATGATGATGTTGGGCAGTGTCACTTTCTTTGAGGGGACAAAAGGGTCTATGAAGCATATTACCTCGTTGGTGCTGGCCAGGAAATTCCAGACTGACTGGTTAAGATTCCGCCTTCGTGGGGAAGGTTGAAACTCCAGTTAGGTAAGGTACTAAATCTTCATCTGCTGATGAGGGCTTAGTACAAGTGACTGCATTTGAGGCCTGTTTTGTTTCAGTTTTTAACAATTCCCCTCTTTTGATAAAACTCTTAGCTTAACTGAGAGATGTGATCAAGATCTAAGGCATCTAGGCAAGATCTAAGCAGCACTCTTGGCTACAGGTCACAGCTTCTGTGGCTCCTTTGTGTGGTGTGCAGACCTCAACAATTATTATATGGCCAGGAAATTCCAGACTGACTGGTTAAGATTCCGCCTTCGTGGGGAAGGTTGAAACTCCAGTTAGGTAAGGTACTAAATCTTCATCTGCTGATGAGGGCTTAGTACAAGTGACTGCATTTGAGGCCTGTTTTGTTTCAGTTTTTAACAATTCCCCTCTTTTGATAAAACTCTTAGCTTAACTGAGAGATGTGATCAAGATCTAAGGCATCTAGGCAAGATCTAAGCAGCACTCTTGGCTACAGGTCACAGCTTCTGTGGCTCCTTTGTGTGGTGTGCAGACCTCAACAATTATTATTATTATTTTTTTTGTTTAATCCCCATGACAGACATAGGTCATGGCTTCAAGTTCATGATACTTATCTGGTTATTCTCTTTCCTTCTTTTCCAACATTCCAGTCTTAGGGAGATCATTTGCTTAGTTGTTAGCAGCTGGGAACATGTATTTAAAGCTTTTGAGAGAATACAATGCACTCACGGAAATGATTATGATTGCGATAAGCACAAATAACTCTCAATGTTTGGAGTGCACTCAGTACAGGAGACGCAAGAGAAGCAGGTCCGATCCCCGGGTGGGGAAAATCTGCTGGAGGAGGAAATGGCAACCCACTCCAGTATTCTTACCTGAGAAATCCCAAGGACAGAGGAGCCCAGCAGGCTACAGTCCATGGAGTCACAAAGAGTCAGGCATAACTAAGTGACCGAGTGTGTGCATGTGTGTGCATGCACACCCACAAAACACACAGAGCCATGGTCCCCACGACCTAAACCAAAGTCAAACCTGTCCAAGAAAGAATCACTGAAGGAGTCAGCTTTTTAAGCCAAGTGGCTTGCTCAGTGATCTTATGTAACTGAACATATGTAACTAAGTTACTTCCCCAGGAATGTTAATCCAAGTGCAGCAGGTGGTGTTGGTCAAAGCACAGGTATCTCCTTGCTCAGTAAAAGATGATCAGGGGAAAAAGACACATGTATCCCATTGTTCACTGCAGCACTATTTACAATAGCTAGATCATGGAAGCAACCTAGATGTCCTTCAATAGATGAATGGATAAAGAATTGTGGTATATATACACAATGGAATATTATTCAGTCATAAAAAGGAATGCATTTGAGTCAGTTCTAATGAGGTGCATGAATCTAGAACCTATTATACAGAGTGAAGTAAGTCAGAGAGAGAAAAATAAATATCATATTCTAACGCATATATTGGAGAAGGCAATGGCACCCCACTCCAGTACTCTTTCCTGGAAAATCCCATGGATGGAGGAGCCTGGTGGGCTGCAGTCCATGGGGTCGCTGAGAGTTGGACACGACTCAGTGACTTCCCTTTCACTTTTCACTTTCATGCATTGGAGAAGGAAATGGCAACCCACTCCAGTGTTCTTGCCTGGAGAATCCCAGGGACAGGGGAGCCTGGTGGGCTGCCGTCTATGAGGTCGCACAGAGTTGGACACGACTGAAGCGACTTAGCAGCAGTAGCAGCAGCAGCAAAGCATATATATGGAATCTAGAAAAATGGTACTGAAGAATATTTACAGAGTAGCAATGGAGAAACAGACATAGAGAATAGACTTATGGACATGGGGAGAGGGTGAGAGGGTGAGAGAGTAAGAATAACATGGAAACTTACATTCAGTTCAGTTCAGTTGCTCAGTCATGTTTGACTCTTTGCAACCCCATGAATTGCAGCATGCCAGGCCTCCCTGTTCATCACCATCTCCCGGAGTTCACTCAGACTCACGTCCATCGAGTCAGTGAGTCCATCCCCCCATCTCATCCTCTGTTGCCCTCTTCTCCTCCTGACCCCAATCCCTCCCAGCGTCAGAGTCTTTTCCAGTGAGTCAACTCTTCGCATGAGGTGTCCAAAGTACTGGAGTTTCAGCTTCAGCATCATTCCTTCCAAAGAAATCCCAGGGCTGATCTCCTTCAGAATGGACTGTTGGATCTCCTTGCAGTCTAAGGACTCTCAAGAGTCTTCTCCAACACCACAGTTCAAAAGCATCAATTCTTTGGCTCTCAGCCTTCTTCACAGTCAAACTCTCACATCCATCCATGACCACGGGAAAAACCATAGCCTTGACTAGATGGACTTTTGTTGGCAAAGTAATGTCTCTGCTTTTGAATATGCTATCTAGGTTGGTCATAACTTTTCTTCCAAGGAGTAAGTGTCTTTTAATTTCATGGCTGCAGTCACCATCTGCAGTGATTTTGGAGCCCCAAAAAATAAAGTCTGACACTGTTTCCACTGTTTCCCCTGTTTCCCCATCTATTTCCCATGAAGTGATGGGACCAGATGCCATGATCTTCGTTTTCTGGATGTTGAGCTTTAAGCCAACTTTTTCACTCTCCACTTTCACTTTCATCAAGAGGCTTTTTAGTTCCTCTTCACTTTCTGCCATAAGGGTGGTTTCATCTGCATATCTGAGGTTATTGATATTTCTCCCGCCAATCTTGATTCCAGTTTGTGCTTCTTCCAGTCCAGCGTTTGTCATGGTGTACTCTGCATATAAGCTATAAATAAGCACCATATGTGAAATAGATAGCTATTTTTAAAAATGGGGAATTTGCTGTATGGCTTAGGAAACTCAAACAGGGGTTCTGTATCAAACTAGAGGGGTGGGATGGGGAGGGAGATGGGAAGGAAGTTCAAGAGGGAGGGGATATATGTATATCTATGGCTGATTCATGTTGAGGTTTGACAGTAAACAACAAAATTCTGTAAAGCAATTATCCTTCAATGAAAAATAAAGAAATAAAAAAGATCAAGGGCTATCCTGTTATCAAAAACAACTTTGGCTAGAGAGTCTAAGAAGTTTTCTTGGGCAGCTATTGCTTTAGCAGCAGATTCTGTAATACCTTCAACAGTAAAGGAGAGGTTCCTGATCATAGCCTCATTTACATTTACTCCTAACCATTTACATTTACACATTTCTTCAAAGGAAGGAAGTCTTGAACACTGAATGCCTCCTGGTAATTCCCATTTAATCTTTGACTCAAGATTGGAAAGGTGACAGCCATGGAGCCTAGTAAAAGGGTCTGTAGACCACCTAGGCAGTTTTACCCTTTCCTCGTGTACAATTTTTTGGCGCACAGCCTGGACACAAGGTCTCCCAAGTTTGGGGTTGTTAACAGAGACAGACAAGAGTTTTTTTAAAATAACAGATTCAGCAGTCTGAAAACGTACTCCTTTTAGAAATGGTCTTGGAAATATGGATGATGGCATCATCTTTCCAGGCCATTGCCAGAGCAGAGGGAAGAAAGAGAAGAAAAAGAAAGGTTTCATGTTTAAAGTATTAAGGTTTTTTTAAAATTAATTTCGGTTGGCATATAGTTGCTTTTTGCAATGTGTTAGCTTCTGCTGTACAGCAAAGTGAATCAGCTATGTCGTCGATGTTCATTGCCATTTCCTCCTTAGGGGATCTTCCTGACCCACAGATTGAGCCGGCATCTCCTGCATTGCAGGCAGATTCTCTACAACTGTGTCTCTTGGGAAGCCTGTGATACCTATTGTTTGGGTAAATTCCTTTCTTCTTGAGGTTCCTGAGTCTGCCAGGAAGTTATTTTCCTTGCTCACCTGGTAAGGTTGCTGGGAAACTTGTAAGCAAGGTAACAGGTCAACTTTTTCAAGCAGCTCCTTAAAGTTGCCTGGTCATGTTTGAGCCTTTATACAACTCTTTTAAATATGACATTCTCAGGTTCAATGGCTGGGTCAAGAAGTTCCTGTGGAGAAGGAAACAGCAACCCACTCCAGTATTCTTGCTTGGAAAACTTCATGGCCAGAGGAGCCTGGTGGGCTATAGTCCATGGAGTCGCAGAGTTGGACATGACTGAGGAATTGAGCATGACAACTGCTAGTCAAAGCTTTGGTAACATGTCCAATATTACTGTGTTTTAAGGAGAACAGATTCTTATTGAACTTACTCAAATAAACTGTATTGCCATGAAAAGAACACTCAAGAGTTTCTGATTTTTGAAGGGGTTAGGTAGGGAGAAAAAGTAAATATTCATCTTTGTTCACAAAGATATAATTGATTAACTAATCAATCACTTCAAGAGAAAGAGAACAGGTTTCCTTAAATCTGGAAGAACAAAACATAAGCAAACCAGCAACATTTCAAACAAAAAGTTATCAAAAATTATAATGATCTTTATCAATTCTTAATTAGTCCTACATAATTAATTCTTGCTGATATTTTGTTAGCAATTTTATGAATTTAATTTTTCATTCAGTTCAGTTCAGTTCAGTTGCTCAGTCATGTCTGACTCTTTGCGACCCCATACATCGTAGCACACCAGGCCTCCCTGTCCATCACCAACTCCTGGAGTTCACCCAAAACCATGCCCATGGAGTCAGTGACGCCATCCAGCCATCTCATCCTCGGTCGTCCCCTTCTCCTGCCCCGAGTCCCTCCCAGCATCAGAGTCTTTTCCAATGAGTCAACTCTTTGCATGAGGTGGCCAAAGTACTGGAGCTTCAGCTTCAGCATCATTCCTTCCAAAGAAATCTCGGGGCCAATCTCCTTCAGAATGGGCTGGTTGGATCTTCTTGCAGTCCAAGGGACTCTCAAGAGTCTTCTCCAACACCACAGTTCAAAAGCATCAATTCTTCGGTGCTCAGCCTTCTTTACAGTCCAACTCTCACATCCATACATGACTACTGGAAAAACCATAGCCTTGACTAGATGGACCTTAGTCCGCAAAGTAATATCTCTGCTTTTGAATATGCTATCTAGGTAGGTCATAATTTTTCTTCCAAGGAGTAAGCGTCTTTTAATTTCATGGCTGCAGTCACCATCTGCAATGATTTTGGAGCCCAGAAAAATAAAGTCTGACACTATTTCTACTGTTTCCCGTCCATATCCCATGAAGTGATGGGACTGGATGCCATGATCTTCGTTTTCTGAATGTTGAGCTTTAAGCCAACTTTTTCACTCTCCTCTTTCACTTTCATCAAGAGGCTCTTTAGTTCCTCTTCACTTTCTGCCATAAGGGTGGCATCATCTGCATATCTGAGGATATTGATATTTTCCCAGCAATCGTTATTCCAGCTTGTATTTCTTCCAGTCCAGCGTTTCTCGTGATGTACTCTGCATAGACGTTAAATAAGCAGGGTGACAATATATAGCCTTGATGTACTCCTTTTCCTATTTGGAACCAGTCTGTTGTTCCATGTCCAGTTCTAACTGTTGCTTCCTGACCTGCATACAGATTTCTCAAGAGGCAGGTCAGGTGGTCTGGTATTCCCATCTCTCTCAGAATTTTCCACAGATTATTGTGATCCACACAGTCAAAGGTTTTGGCATAGTCAATAAAGCAGAAACAGATGTTTTTCTGGAACTCTCTTGCTTTTTCCATGATCCAGCAGATGTTGGCAGTTTGATCTCTGGTTCCTCTGCCTTTTCTAAAACCAGCTTGAACATCTGGAAGTTCACGGTTCACGTATTGCTGAAGCCTGGCTTGGAGAATTTTGAGCATTACTTTACTAGCATGTGAGATGAGTGCAATTGTGCGGTAGTCTGAGCATTCTTTGGCATTGCCTTTCTTTGGGATTGGAATAAAAACTGACCTTTTCCAGTCCTGTGGCCACTGCTGAGTTTTCCAAATTTGCTGGTATATTGAGTGCAGCACTTTCACAGCATCATCTTTCAGGATTTGAAATAGCTCAACTGGAATTCCATCACCTCCACTAGCTTTGTTCATGGTGATGCTTTCTAAGGCCCACTTGACTTCACATTCCAGGATGTCTGGCTCTAGATGAGTGATCACACCATCATGATTATCCAGGTCATGAAGATCTTTTTTGTACAGTTCTGTGTATTCTTGCCACCTCACTAAGGTGCAGGCACGAGCGGCGCACTAAGGCGCAGGCAGCTGAGAGGAGCCACCCCGCGCCCGAGGTCACAGGCGGCCCCCGAGGCCAGGGGCAGCGGCCCGGAGGAGCAACCCAACGTCCAAGGAGCTGTGGCTGCGCAGGCGAAGGAGGGCCTAGAAGACCTATCCCACGCTGAAGGTCAGGAAGGGCGGTGGTGTGGAGATAGCCCTCATCCAAGTAAGGAGCAGAGGCTGCACTTTGCTGCAGAGCCGTGAAGAGATACCCCATACCCAAGGTAAGAGCAACCCAAGTAAGATGGTAGGTGTTGCAAGAGGGAATCAGAGAACAGATACACTGAAACCATACTCACAGAGAACTAGTCAATCTAATCACACTAGGACCACACTCTTGTCTAACTCAATGAAACTAAGCCATGCCTGCGGGGCAACCCAATACGGGCCGGTCATGGTGGAGAGTTCTGACAGTTTTCCTTAGAGTTCTGAAAATTCTTACCCAGTTTGGTGGTATGATCGAAGGTTATTACAATTGGTATTCTAGAGCACTTGTGAGAATCTCTTTTATGAACTTCTCTGAAGATGAAATATTTTGTTGGAATTCTTTTGCAAAAGCATCCAAGTAAAACAAGAACTATCTGTAAACGACAAAAGACTTAAAATAACCATGGTTAAAGATCTCATTAGATTTCATTACAATGTGACTGATAGGGAAATTTTGTTATTTCTGTGAAACACACAACATTTGAAGATAATAACTGGAATTACTAAGGCATTTCAGATTTTTAGGAATTTCATGCAATTTTTAGAACACACAATACATGGTAACATAAATACAACATTGAAAAGCTTAGTGTTACTTCCTTTCTGACAATGCTTCCCATATAACTTAATATCTAATTAATATCTTTTCATATGAGAAAGAATAAATTTTTTAAGGTGTTCCAGGAACCCTTCAAAAGATCCCAAAGTTAGTTTAGGTCAAAAGATTTCACTTAGAATCTTATTTTGGGGATGTTTGTAAAAAATAACAAAAGGTTTAAAAATAGTCAAATAGAATCACAGGTCACTGTGAAACAATACTTAGTTATCTACTAAACCAAAGTGACAAAGACTTCTCAAGCAAATATGGAAGGTTATATATTCTGAGCAAAACTTGCCTCATTTACTAATGAGAGGACTAGTTTTACTTACATAATCAAAGACAACATACAATACAAGTGATTGTTTTAACAAGTCTCAAAGGTTTGTTTTCTAGGCAGATCATTTTAAAAGGTAAAGAAAAACCTTTCACTATCGGACCAATAGTTCAATAAAACTTTTCTCCTTTAACAGTGAAAAAATCCACTTTTAATTTGTACCAGCTTACTTGTGATATTGGGAAAGGTCCCCAGTGGCTCAGGGGTAAAGAATCCACCTGAAATGCAGGAGAGGCAGTAGGAGCCGTGGGTTCGATCCCTGGGTTAGGAAGATACTCTGGAGAAGGAAATGGCAGCCCACTCTAGTATTCCTGTCCGAGAATCCAATGGACAGAGGAAGCTGGCAGGCTACAGTCCATGGGGTCGCACAGACTCGGACACAACTGGGCACACACTTTTGATATGAAAACTCATTCAACTTATTTTAAAATGTAAAACTACGTTTAATATATTTTTAGACACATAATTTTTATAGTAAAATTTTCAATGTGGCACAAGATATGTTTACTAACATACCCAACAAACCTAAACTAGCTTTTATTTACTAAAGATTATTTTAGATCATATGAACTTGAGAAACATTTGAGCTAGTTTCTATTATATTTCTGAGAGTTTGACTTATATAAGCACTTAATTTTTCTTAAACTAATTAAACAAAGCCCATTTTACAAGTTAATTTTAGAAATACCATCTAGAGGTAGAAAATACACACACATCTACAGCACACATATTTATACATATAAACAGAGAGAGAAAAAGAGACTTTATAGTTTCATTTATGAATTGTAGCCAGGCCAGCACAGTAAGAGGAGGCAGTACCTCCCTTATGCTCATATGCTTTCACAATGTCATTTAGCAAGCCTGCTTTTGTCCAGGCCAGACCAATATTGACATCCGAGAGAGCTGAGCAACCAGCAGCTCTAAAACACAAGACAATCCCCAAAAGGCTCATGGGTTCTTGGCTAAAGGAATAGGTTATAGCTGAAATGAAGCTTCTAGAGACCCAAATTCTAGAAAGGATGCTCATTTGCACTCATTCTGGCCACAATGGCAGGCCAGTGAGGGAAGCCTGTGTTACAGATGAGGACCTTGTAACAAAATTGGGATCAGCCTTCAGAGAAGATTGCTTCTATGAAGCTTGATTTCTTCCCATACTTTTATCTGAGAAAGAATCAGGGGTCATATGAGCACCCTAAAAAGGGAATCTCTATTTCTATCCATGGGGAACAATCCATGTGGTCTACCTCAGCAAAAACAAGGCTGTTTCTAATCACACATACACACACAAACACAAACTTACACTCACACTGAAACTCATAAATGCATACACCTGTCAAGGAATAACCATCCAGCCTTTTGCCCTGGCCATTTGGCTTTTCCATTCGGGGAACACAACCCTAGCTGTTATCCCAGGAAGATTGTGAGATGCTGTCTTAACAAAATATAAAAAGAGGGGATGAATTATTCTCCTCATCTCATGGTTCAATCGCATACCTACTTGTGACACCCACCATTCCAAAAAGAGAGGCAGCCAACCCCAGACCTTGCTCTGAATGGCCACCCTTGTGGATGCCCATACCTGGCTCATGATGACTCTGCAGAAATGGAACCTGGAGCTAAACCTCAGTTTCGCTTAGTGTGCATCATCTTGTGGCATCACAATCGCTATAAGTAACACAGCTCTGAGGTGTCAGTGGTGGTTGACTGGGATGATCACCTTTCCTCTGGGTAACTCCCTAAGGTTTCCATGTGAAACTAGATGATCTGGAAAGTAAAATCCTAGGAACTGACCTTAACTCCTAAGCAGTTGGGGAGGTCTTAGGAGAGAAGACAAAACCTTTCCATCTCTATCAATTTATTCAAAAGATATACAGAGAGCACATACTAAAACAAGCACTGGACAAGTATGAGCTTGTATTTATGGATCCTTTACTCATGGGATTAATCAGACAAAGACTTCATGATTTAGAACACAGCACAGGGAGTTCAGAAGCGTGGGAACTCCACTGGATGGCATTTGGGCATCTGTTCTGGAAAGGGAGTGGTGAGAGACAGGAGTGCCTATGGGTGAGGTGATCTTTCATGCACCATCATTCTGAATCAACATTTTGTGAATCTAGAATTATATAACATTTCCCACTGCAGCCTAGACATATGTAGTGTTTCTGGAACCTCAGTTGTTCTCATAATAACATCATGCTTTTTTGCTATATCAGTATGCCATCTATATTATTATTATCATGAGATCCTGTGTGTGTGCTCAGGATCACATGTCTGACTTTTTTCAACCCCGTAGACTGCAGCCTTCCAGGCTCCTCTGTCCATGAAAATTTCCAGGCAAGGATATTGGAGTGGGTAGCCATGCCCTCCTCCAGTGGAACTTCTCCATCCAGGGATTGAACTTGCGCTTCCTGCATTGCAGGTGGATTCTTTACCACTGAACTACCTGGAAAGCCCATCAGAACATATATATATATATATATATATATATATATGCCCAAATCTGTCCATGACTTCTGATCATACTGGGCATTAAGAGGTGAGCAGGATTTGGAGAACAGGGAAGAAAGGACATTAGCAGCAGTGCAAGGTGGATTTGGAGGCTTCTTGGGGGTGGGCAGCAGGGGCTGAAAGGTGAATAAAGGACAAGGACCAATTTTTTTTTTTACTCTAAAAAGTACCAAGTTGAGGAGAGCTGGGTTTCCCCCCAGATGATGGGGATGACAAGATAACAAGGGTGTTTCCGAAAGTAGAATCTGGCAGAAGCATGTAAGCCATTGGAGTGGCCAAGAGGGTTACCCTGAGACGGAACCTTCCAAACACTCACTGAGATGGTGGGAGGTGAGTTCTCCCTCCCAAAGATGGCTAAGTTCTCAGCAGGTGAAAGGTTTTCCTTAGGGGCTCCCACAGACCTCAGCAAGAATAACAACAGAAGAATCTCCAATAAGCTAGATACCAACAAGTTTTGTCAGCTCCCAGGATCTGTTGTTTTGAGCTCTTGGCTCTCACTCTGAAAGGTCACAGGAGCCATGGGAAGCTGAAACCCACTGAGACTCCCCTGAGCCACTGTCCTGTTCTGTGCTCCTCGTCCCTCTAGGAAGCACGTCAGGAGCACACTGGGGACTGGGCACCAGTGTGCAGTGTGGGCGGAGGTGAATCAGCCCACGGTTCCCCCACGTATCACCCAGGTTTCAAGTGCCCTTCAAGCTACACATACACACAGAATGTCACTCTAAAGTACAAGAAGCATGAACATCAAGACGTGCAAATGAAAACTATACATATCAGACTGTACCTGTCCAATGGGCAAGGAATCGCCTCACGACAGTTTTAGTGGTTGTGCCAACTATTGGTAAGAAAAACAGGAAGCTTCACAACTGAAGTAGGAGATAAATTAATACAGCATTTCTTGGGGGAAATTTGGCAAAATCTATTCCCCCAGAGAAGAAAATGGCAATACACTCCAGTGTTCTTGCCTGGAGAATCCCATGGACAGAGGAGTATGGTAGGCTACAGTCCACAGGGTTGCAAAGAGTCGAACATGACTGAAGCAGTTGAACACATCCAAATACTTACAAAGGATATCCGGGTTGCCCTAGCTATTCTCTGCTGCTGCTGCGTCGCTTCAGTCGTGTCTGACTCTGTGCGACCCCACAGACAGCAGCTTTCTCTACTGAGGAATAATTCTGAATGTGCTCAAAGATGTCTGTATCAGATTGTTCACCTCAGTGATACTGATAGTAGTAAAAAGTATGAAATAACCTATGAGCAACAAAGTAAATGGCTACATAAGTTCTTAAATGTTTCTACTGTGGGATGCTACATAGCAGTCAAAAATGTAGTAACATATATGATATTGTTTTTAAGTGTTTATTAAAAAAGCAGTTTGGCACTTGCTATTAAAGAAGAAGGATCAAAACGTGCATTTATGGGGACTTCCCTGGTCGTCCAGTGGTTAAGAATTCGCCTTGCCATGCGGGGGTGCAGGTTTGACCTGTAGTTGGGGAACTAAGATTCTACATGCCTCACAGCAACTAAGCCCACAGGCCACAATTACTGAACCTGAACACTCTTGAGTCTGCCCGCCACAACTAGTGAGTCCATAGGCTGTAGCAAAAGATCCCACACGACACGACTAAGCCTTGACATAGCCAAATAAATAATTCTAAAAATCTATTTTAAAAACCCATGCATTTATTTCTACTCCCTTCTCAATTTTTTCTAAAAGGAGAGCAAACTAACATTTATTAAGGCACAAGCAGCTGTGTCCAAACAAAACAGAAGAGGACCTGATGGCAACAGTGTTTTAGAAGCTGAAGGATGATAGCACAATGATTACTACTTTCAGAGCAGAGAGAGGGAGAGTGGATGTGTAGGGCAGAGGGAATCCCCAACAGATGGATGCAGAATGGAGGCAATAGACAGCCCTCTGGCTTAGAGGTGCCAGGTAACTGTTAAAGTGGGGGTGCAGATATCTCCAACTTCTGTGCATCAAAGAGTGCAGCTCTCCCCTCCAAGATCCACCCAGGCCAAAGTTCCCCACGTGGGCTCTGCTTCTGCCATTCCTAGAACTGGACTGCATCTGGGGAATCCAATCACCTGATCACAACAGGGCATCAGAAGGACCCTGGAAGCCTCAGCATAATGTTATTTCTGTCCAGAGATCTGAGTGTCAAAAGGCAAAGTCTCCTGAAGTTCCAGGAAGTGACCGCAGTAACAGTGACCCTTGATGAAGACAAGCCTGATCACCTCCCTAGTGGTCACGGTGGTGGGCAAAGCGGTCCCATCCTTATATTACTAGCTGATCATCAGTGGCATGCTTTTCCCACTGAGTAACTTATTTTCAGGAAAACCATTTTCTAAGGGAGTGGCCAACATGGTGGAGTGGAAAGACCCTGAACTCACCTCCTCCAACAGGCACTCCAAATACGGTAACAATGAGAATGACCTGAAGACTAGCAGAAAAGGTTTTCCACAACTAAGATACAAAGAAGGAAACAACAGTACAAGAGGATGGATAGAGAAGACCCACACCCCTGGGCAGGTGACCCGCAAATGGGAGGATAAGCACAGTTGAAGGGGTTCTCCCCAAGGAGCGAGGAGTCTGAGTCCTGCCTGTGTCAGGGCACCCACCCTGGGGAGCCTACACCAGGAAGACCAGCCCCCAGAATCTCTGGATTTGAAGGCCAGCATGCAGGGGAACTGGAGGCCTTGGGAATGGTGCACACAAAATACCACATACTCTTAGATCCAGCAAGGAAGCAGTCATTTGAAAGAAGTCTAGGTCTGATCCACTTGCTGATCTTGGAGAGCGTCCTAAAGAGGCAGGAGACAACTGGGACACCCCCCATGGGAAAATATTACAGTGGCAGCCATTTACGGGCGCCTGTTCTACCACTAGGACACCAGGGCTAGCAAGTGCCATTTGGGAGCCCTCCCTCTAGTCTGATCACAACAGGGCATCAGAAGGACCCTGGAAGCCTCAACATAATNTTTCAGCTCCAGCTCTTTCAGTCTCTGTCCCACGCTTATGTTCAAGTCCAGCTGCAAATATTCCTCAGACTGCCTGTAGGATGGCCACAGAGGCAGACCATTCCCATTAGGATTCCTGGAAGTGAGAGATTTTTTTGCCTCAAATACCCAGTGAGATTTTCATCCTCAAACACCTGGTTTTGCAGGAAGCTGGGAGGTTCACTTACCCAGTCCGAGCAAAGTTAGCCCAGTATCTCATCATCTTCCTGCTCAGCGCTTTCTCTTCCTCTGTGGCTTCTTCTGGAGGAAATAATCACAAAATCTCATTCCCACAATGATTTGCCAGAAGCCCAAGGGGCCTCACATTGGATGAATCGCTTTCGTGCCTTTCTTTGCGTTGCGTCCCTAACAGCCTGCCAAGGTGTCATACTCACTGTGCATTTGCAGACCATGACTTGCCCAAGGAACCATGCTTTCACATGGCGGAGGCTGAACACACGCCTCTGCTGTCTGTCCAATGCTCTTCCAGCCCGTCCATGTGACTGCAATTTCCTTGGGGACAAAGATCACCTCTCTCCCTCTCTGCCAATCCATTAATTGTATCTGCATTTTTTCTATTTGAAAATGTAATACTGCTCAAAGTACAAAATTAGAAATACAGGAAGTAAATCTAATGAAAGTTAAGTTTCTCCCCTTCTCTTCCCTCTAGTCACTGAGTTACCAGCCTCAGAGGCAGCCTCAGAGGTAACCACTGTTTCCTCGTTCTTGAGTGCACTTCCGAAAGAGTGTAGATGAGCACAGGGTTTAAGCAGACATCTTTTTACACACTTGGTGCTACAATGGACACACATTCTGTATCTTTCTCTTTCACTAAAACTGTGTCCAGGAGTCATTCCCACATTGGCACCTATAAAGCTTCCATTTGTTGCTCTTTGTTGTTCTAGAAACGGATAATATATAAATACATATTTATATGTATGTGCTTGCGTGGGTGCTCAGTCGTGTCTCTTTGTTACACCATGGACTGTAGCACGCCAGGCTCCTCTGTCCATGGGATTTTCCAGGCAAGAATACTAGAGTGGGCTGTTATTTCCTCCTCCAGGGGATCTTCCCAACCCAGGGGTCAAACCCACATCTCTGGCATCTCCTGCCTTGGCAGGCGGATGCTTTTCCACTGAGCCACATGGGAAGCCCATGTTTACAGTTAATTATGTGTAAATATATAATTCAGGTATCCAGTACAGTATTCATGGGTCTTGACATTTTTTCAATCTTTTGCTCAAAAAAGCAATGTTTCTGTGTGCATATATATTTTTGCACACGAGGAAGTATAATTGCACACACAAAAAAATCTTAGAAGTTGAATTGTTGGACTAATGACTACGTGCATTTTAAGTTTTGATAAGAGTGCTCCATTGATATATGAGGTTATCTATTATCCCCACCTGCTCAAATACATTATGTAAAATGTTCTTCCCAACTGTGACCTATGAAAAGTGATTACTTGGTCAAGGTTAGCTTTTAATCCTCTTTGCCAGGAGCCAGTCTGGGTAGATTTTTATGTTCAAAAGCCACTGGTGTTTCTGTTTCCCTAAACTATCTACTTATATCTGTTACCCAGTTTTTGACTGAGTTGTGCTTTTCTCATTGATTTCACAAGCTCTCCAGATATCAAGTAATTTAACTCTTTGACACAACCACATGTTGACACTGGTCCATTTTTGAGAGTCCATGTGCCCATCACAAAGTACAGACTCAGTGATGGCTACTGAGTAGTAATAGTAATATTTATTAATCACTCACCATGTGATTTATGAGAATTGTTTCATTTAATCCTTATGACAACCTAAGAGGTAGTTCTGTTAGTACTGGCATTAAGGATAAGAAAGAATAAATAAAGCAATGAACAAACCACACTATACACATCTAGAGGAGAGGTTCTGTCCTTATCACAGAGAGGCCAGCGTGAACTGGTTAAGGGTCCATATTGTGCAATTTTTTAAATGAATTAGTTTAGTCATAACTCCTGTAGTTCCTGTGGTTTTTTAAATTTTTGATAACCTCACTGAACAGGTCATAAGCTCAGGAATAAATGAGCTAACCTCACTAGAAACAGTTCACAAGCATTCACATAAGATCACCTGAATCCACACCACTTTCAGCTAAAATTATGAAAAATATGGCTATTGCCTTTCAAAGCCCTGGATGGTAGCCTCACGGGAGCTCTGGGAAGGGCAGGGAGGATGAGATCAGGTGTCAGGGAGAGGGAACTAAGTGGCTTTGTTTCTCACAATGATCAGATTGTGGGACTTCACTGGTGGTCCAGAGACTAAGACTGTGCACGCCTAATGCAGGGGACCCAGGTTCGATCCCTGGTCAGGGAACTAGATCCCACATGCTGCTACTAAGAGTTCACATGGTGCAACTGAAGATCCTGTGTGCCGCAAGGACAATGGAGGAACTCACAGGCTGCAGCTAAGACCTGGCGCAGCCAGGTAAATGAATATCAATTGCATGAGTGCCCCCAGGTGCCCGCCCTGCCTTTAGTCCAGACAGAAACATTTATCGAGCAAATGCTGGCCCTTCTTTTTCATCCTCGTTTCTAAACCTATGAGTGGGGCCATTCTCCAGGGAAAGGTTGTGTCTGTAAACCAGAGGTTCAGTCCACCCCGCCAGCCCTCCCAGGCTCTCGCATAGTGGTGGGGTGGGTGAGGCTTCATGCTAAAGGTGGTGATTCTCTCCTTATCCCCTTCTCCCTATTTCATGTTCCTGTGAGAGCAGAAACCCCTCAGGCCAGTTTCTTACCAAACATGACAATGTTGCCCTTCAGGAAGGCACCTCCAAAGACGAAGCGGATTTCATCAGTGTGATCAGCCTTGACAAAAGGTGGTTTCCTGTCCTTCAAGCACTGGGGCCGATGCTGAAACTCATAGAAGTAGACAGGGGCCCAGCATCTACAGGAAAGTAGAGAGGGTTTGTGGTAGCCATGCAGGCAAAGGACAGTAGAGGCTGGCCCCGCACTCCACCCATCTGGTCTGGGATTCACAGACTCACAGCTGGAACAGCCCAGAGACTAGAGCTGACCTAAACCAAGCTAACTCCTTCTTCCTCATCTGAGGCTAGGGTTTCCTGCTCCTGGAAACAGAACTCATGACACCTCAGGGCAGCCTGCAAGGGCAACAGTTCTACTTCTCAAAACAAACAAACAAACAAACAAAAACCAAGGGAGGGTGGGATAAATTAGGAGAATAGCATTGACATGCATTTATATGCCATGTGTAAAACAGCAGAAATTTACACAACATTGTAAATCAACTATACTTCAGTTGAAAGTAAATAAATACAAGCTTTTTTTTAAAAAAGAAAGAAGGGCAGGTTTGTGCCCCACAGGTAACCTCTTTCTAATCGCTCCACTACTCCCCATAGATATTTGGGAAGACATTTCCAAAGACAGGGCTTCCCAGGTGGCTCAGTGGTAAAGATTCCACGGGCCAATGCAGGGGACATGGGTTTGATCCCTGGGTCGGGACGATCCCCTGGAGTAGGAATTGGCAACTTGCTCCAGTATTATTGCCTGGAAAACCTGGCAGACTGTAGCCCATGGAGTCACAAAGAGTCAGACACAACTGAGCATGCACACGCACGCATTCCAAAGAGAAAGGTAAGTGGGGGCCGGCCTCTGGAAATATGGAAGGATGGGACTTCTCTACATAGTCCTGAAGAAAGGAAAGTACTAGAATCAACAAGGACTGATGAACATTCCTGAACTCTGAAAGGCAGGGGAACTGCGAAGGTCAGCATGCAGGGCTATATCCCAGGCAACCTTGGGAGCTCCCTCTCAGCAGGGGAACAGAAGGACAGGGCAGGGCAGGTGGGCGCCAGTACACAGGCAACAGGGATCCCTGTGGCCACCAGCCTTGCAGGAGGAGGGGTGCGAGGAGACTCACCTGTGTGATACTGAGCTGTGACAGCCCAGGGATCACAAAGAACACATCTCCAAGCAAATCCAGGAAGCGATTTCGTATATCGACCAGGGAGTGCTTGTTGTGGAAATATTCATTAGCCACAAGGTGTAAATACTGGACAGGGATGTGCTGTAAAACATCATGGTAGCAAGAGATCCGGGTCAACCACAATAGCCATCTTAGCGACACTCGCCAAACATTTGTCTTTGCAGGCATAATTCTGAGTGCTTTAGATGCATCATCTCATTGAATCCACACAGTAACACTATGATGCAGGCATCAGAATTAACCCCACTTGACAGGTGAGGGAACTGAGGTTTAGGGAGGTGATGAGGTTCCAAAATGGTGGAACCGTGACTCCTTCACAAGTCTATTTGCACCCAGGTCCCATGTTCTTAACGCCAACATGAGGTGTTTGGTCATGTTCACCCATCCCAACAGCCTACAAGTCCCTCAAATGCAGGGAGAGTGCCTGTTATCACTGTTCAGTTCAGCTGCTCAATCGTGTCTGACTCTTTGTGGCCCCATGGACAGCAGCATGCCAGGCTTCTCTGTCCATTACCAACTCCCAGGGCCCGCTCAAACTCATGTCCATCGAACCAGTGATGCCATCCAACCATCTCACCTTCTGTTGTCCCCTTCTCCTCCTACCTTCAATCTTTCTCAGCAATAGGGTCTTTTCCAATGAGTCGGCTCTTTGCATCAGGTGGCCAAAGTATTGGAGCTTCAATTTCAGCATCAGTCCTTCCAATGAATATTCAGGACTGATTTTCTTTAGGATTGACTGGTTTGATCACCTTGCAGTCCAAGGTACTCTCAAAAGTCTTCTCTAACACCACAGTTCAAAAGCATCAATTTTTTGGTGCTCAGCTTTCTTTATGGTCCAACTCTCATATCCATACATGACTACTGGAAAAACCACAGCTTTGACTAGATGGACCTTTGTTGGCAAAGTAATGCCTCTCCTTTTTAATATGCTGTCTAGGTTGGTTATAGCTTTTCTTCCAAGGAGCAAGTGTCTTTTAATTCATGGCTGCAGTCACCATCTGCAGTGATTTTGGAGCCCAAGAAAATAAAGTCTGTCACTGTTTCCATTGTTTCCCCAACTATCTGCCATGAAGTGATGGAACTGGATGCCATGATCTTAGTTTTCTGAGTGTTGAGTTTTAAGTCAGTTTTTTTTCCCCACTCTCCTCTTTTACTTTCATTAAGAGGCTCTTCAGTTCCTCTATCACTGTACCCAGGACCTAAGCACATGCCAGGGTGTGCGCACTTTCAAGAATCATTTATTCAATGAAAAAATGAATGAAATGAACCTGGTACAGAATACACACTGAGTGTATGTTTATGGAAAGAAGAAAGGAAGGAAGGGAAGAAATCTATCTCTGTCTTAGTGTCTAGGTTAAATATATCTCTATATCCCTAGTATAGGGAGTGAATGAATGAATGATTGACTAAAGGCCCTCAGCATTGCTAGAACATAGCACAGTACCTGACTGGTATGTAGCGAATATGGGTCTCTAGTCCCAGGTGGTTTTCAGAATTCAAAACTTTTCAGGTCTTAGATGAATAATTCAGCACATATGCTGCATATTATATGATATGCTCAGCCCCCACATTCATATGATCACAGAGAAACATCTAGTGGGATAAAGTGAATGAACGTGTAGGAATAATGAAGACCAATGGCTGTGTATAAGTCTAGGTCAATTTTGGCGGCCGAGTTTTTGAGCTGTCAGAGCTATTTGGATGTTGAGACTGTGGATAAGGGATTGCAGAACTCTGTTTCGTGACGATCTACTAAATGAATGAATGACTAAATCTCTATCCCAGCCTCACCCTTGCGTGTGACCCAGGAGGTCTGTGAAATGAATGGATTTCGGAGGAGAGTCAGGCTCACTCACCAGGACTGAGTGTATCAGTTGCAGGGCGAGGGACCTGTTGGAGCCCCCGAGGATCTCAGGTAGACCAATGGCTGTGTATAAGTCTAGGTCAATTTTGGCGGCCGAGTTTTTGAGCTGTCAGAGCTATTTGGATGTTGAGACTGTGGATAAGGGATTGCAGAACTCTGTTTCGTGACGATCTACTAAATGAATGAATGACTAAATCTCTATCCCAGCCTCACCCTTGCGTGTGACCCAGGAGGTCTGTGAAATGAATGGATTTCGGAGGAGAGTCAGGCTCACTCACCAGGACTGAGTGTATCAGTTGCAGGGCGAGGGACCTGTTGGAGCCCCCGAGGATCTCAGGAAACTCCTTCTGTGGAAAGAAGCAGAGTCCTCGGTGAGTACATCAGGTCATCAGAAGGGAAACTGGTCTCCCCAAGGGCCCAGGCACCCACCTTTTAGAGGGGAGGCTGGCTAGAGCAGGAACACTTTCAGCCCCGAGGGGTCCATGTGTAAGGAGCAGCCTCAGTGGGTTGATTGAGAAATGATGATTCTTTTTCTCACATTTGAATTTATCAAGCAGCCATTCCCTGTCATACCTGAGGTCTTGAGGGAGCTGAGTGGCCACCACGTTATGAGTTGAGTGTGTCTTCTACCAAATTCCTATGTGGAACCCCTAGGACCTCAGAATGTGACTGTGTACAGAAAGGAGGGTCTTTAAAGAGGTTGTTAAAATAACATGAGCATGCTAGGATGGGCCCTAATCCAGTCTGATCGGTATCCTTATAAGAAGAGGAAATTTGGATGTGCAGAGACTCAAGGGGTGTGCACACAGAAGAAAGACCTTGTGAGGCCACAGCAAGAAGGTGGCCACTGGCAAACCAAAGAGGGGGACGCAGAGGAAACCAAACCTGCTGGCACTTTGATCTTGAACTTCTAGCCTCTAGAACATTGAGAAAATAGATTTCTGTGGTTTAAGCCACCTCTGTGGTATTTCATTATGGCAGCCCTAGGAAACTAATACAGACCACCACTTGGCTTCAACAGCAAGTTGAAGTGGTTTATTTATTGCTCTCTTTCTAAAGTCCTTTGTCATTGGGCTGTCTGTGAAACCAGCAGTTGGCAGAGGCAGGCAGCAAGTGAGGCTGCAGAGTGGAGGGTTAAAAACACAGAGGCTGCTTGGTACAGAGTAAGAGCTACAAGCAGTTATTTTTAAAATGACCCTTCCCTGGCCAATATCACAGCTTAAAAACATGAGGGAATAGAAATAGTATTCACTTGTCAAATGAATTTCTCTGGTACATTTTCTGTTGAAAATCTTGGAGTAATGAATCATGACAGATATTTAAACAAATCTGTCTTGTGGAATCTGAGAGAACCCCTAGAGCCTTTCAAATAATCCACAGGTACTTTTAAACTACTAAGAACCCTCTCTGTATGTTCAGGAGCTAGGATTGGTTTTTGGAGACTTTCTATGGTCTCAGACAACCACAGAAGGACAGCACTCATGCAGGCTTTTGTGCTGTACAGACCTGGACACCAAGTCCTGTCCTCCCACTTGAATAATTCCAATATCGAGTAAATGCCTAGCATTCAGACTATATGCCAGGCTGTTTGATGTGCACCTGTGAGGCAGGTAGTAACTTTAGCCATATTTCATAGATGAGGGAACAGTGGTTCAGAGAGGTTATGCAGCTCCTCGAAGTTCAAACAGCCAGTAAGTAGAGAACTCAGTATTTACAGGCAGAACCGAAATATATGAAATTTATACACTGCTGGCTCCTCTCTAGCTAGGAGATTTAGGAAAGTCACGTTAGCCTCTCTGAGTCTCAGTTTCTCTAGCTGCTAAATGGGGATAATAATGCCTGTTTGCATTACTGTACAGTCACCAAACACTTGGCTTATGAAGGACACTCAGTCACAGTGATTATGGTGATGTGGCTGGTATCAGTAGCACCTGTCTTCCTTTCTCTAGTACAGATCCACAAAGCATTAAAAGAACCAACTTAAGCCACAGTCTGTGACTCAGTTGCTTCAATTACAACGAGGGAAAAAAAATTCCCACCCCTCCTACCCTGAAACATTGCTCTATCTTTCAGATTAATAATCACCAGAACATGCCTTTAACAACCCAGTGATCTCAGGGTTTTGATTCCAGAGGACCACCAGCTAGCCTTGTAACTCGACAAACCACTGTATTACATAGCCTGCATTTCATACACTGTATTTCACTGCCCCTACTTGAAAGGTGGAGGTTGATCTGTAGAAATGAACTAAGAAATATTTAGAATTGAGCACTCTCTTCTGAGGACAGCATGCATGTGTGCTAAATTGCTTTAGTTGTGTCCGAATCTTTGCGACCCTGTGGACTGTAGCCTGCCAGGCTCCTCTGTCCATGGGATTCTCCAGGCAAGAATCCTGGAGTGGGTTGCCATTTCCTCCTCCAGGAAACCTTTCCAATCCATGGATCAAATTTTCATCTCTTATGTCTTCTGTTGCCATAAGGGTGGTTTCATCTGCATATCTGAGGTTATTGATATTTCTCCCAGCAATCTTGATTCCAGCTTGTGTTTCTTCCAGTCCAGTGTTTCTCATGATGCTTTAGTTCTGTACAAATCTTTGTGACCCTGTGGACTGTAGCCCGCCAGGCTCCTCTGTCCATGGGATTCTCCAGGCAAGAATCCTGGAGTGGGTTGCCATTTCCTCCTCCAGGGAACCTTTCCAACCCATGGATCAAATTTGCATCGCTTATGTCTCTTGCATTGGCAGGTGGGTTCTTTACCACTAGTGCCACCTGGGAAGCCCTCTGAGGACAGAAGAAAAGCTTATTTTAAATGGGAAGACTCAAACTACAGGGTCAAAAAAATCATGGCTCCTACTAAGCATTCAGATCTCAGCTCAAATGGTCCCTCCTCAGAGAAAGCTTTCCTGACCCCTTTTCTGCTCCCTAAAGAAGCCTCCTCATCTCAGTCTATGTCCTTCATAGCCCTTCCGTTCCGTTCCGTTCAGTCACTCAGTTGTGTCCGACTCTTTGCGACCCCCTTGGGAAGCCCTCTGAGGACAGAAGAAAAGCTTATTTTAAATGGGAAGACTCAAACTACAGGGTCAAAAAAATCATGGCTCCTACTAAGCATTCAGATCTCAGCTCAAATGGTCCCTCCTCAGAGAAGGCTTTCCTGACCCCTTTTCTGCTCCCTAAAGAAGCCTCCTCATCTCAGTCTATGTCCTTCATAGACCTTAGACTCTCTGAAACCATCCACTCAATCTTGCATATCATCTGTCTCTCCCCTTGAGAATATAAGCTGGCAAAAAGCAGGAACCATGTGACTTGCTCTTAGCTGAATGCTATTTTTTTTTAATGAGTGCAGGGCATAGAGTAAACCCTTGGTTCATATTTGTTCGATGAATGAAACAAGTCAATAATTTTGCAACTTGCACTGGCATTCTTGGAAATGAAATGCCAGAACCAAGGCTGGAAATGAAGGTGTGAAGGTCTGCAGTTTTCTAAATTTGTATGAATTTTACCTTTGAGGGAGAAACAGTGCTTATTTGAAACAATCATTTGTAATATTTTGAACAAAGTCCACTTGGATCTCTCAGTTTTTTGTACAATTGTTTCTTTAACCCAATAGGAAGAACAGAGTGAACACTTGCTGCAGCTGCCCCCAATCCACAGTTCTCCTCCTTCAGAGAGAAAAAGTGACTGCTCTGTATTTGGGGTGATGGGCTCTTGCACTGGCATTCTTGGAAATGAAATGCCAGAACCAAGGCTGGAAATGAAGGTGTGAAGGTCTGCAGTTTTCTAAATTTGTATGAATTTTACCTTTGAGGGAGAAACAGTGCTTATTTGAAACAATCATTTGTAATATTTTGAACAAAGTCCACTTGGATCTCTCAGTTTTTTGTACAATTGTTTCTTTAACCCAATAGGAAGAACAGAGTGAACACTTGCTGCAGCTGCCCCCAATCCACAGTTCTCCTCCTTCAGAGAGAAAAAGTGACTGCTCTGTATTTGGGGTGATGGGCTCCAGCCCTCATCAGTATCAGTATCAGTTCAGTCGCACAGCCGTGTCTGCTGTTTGCGACCCCATGAATTGTAGCACGCCAGGCCTCCCTGTCCATCACCAACTCCCGGAGTTCACTCAAACTTACATCCATCGAGTCGGTGATGCCATCCAGCCATCTCATCCTCTGTCGTCCCCTTCTCCTCCTGCCTCCAATCCCTCCCAGCATCAGAGTCTTTTCCAATGAGTCAACTCTTCGCATGAGGTGGCCAAAGTACTGGAGCTTCAGGTTTAGCATCAGTTCTTCCAAAGAACACCCAGGACTGATCTCCTTCAGAATGGACTGGTTGGATCTCCTTGTAGTCCAAGGGACTCTCACGAGTCTTCTCCAACACCACAGTTCAAAAGCATCAATTCTTCGGCACTCACCTTTCTTCACAGTCCAAGTCTCACATCCATACACGACTACTGGAAAAACCATAGCCTTGACTAGACGGACCTTTGTTGGCAAAGTAATGTCTATGCTTTTTAATATGCTATCTAGGTTGATGCTGGTGAGATCTATGTGCATGCCCAGTGTGAAGCAAGTATGAAGCAGACAGCTGCCTCACTGTTGAAGGAGTGGGAGGAGGCACAGAGGAACTCTTACCATGGGTAGCAGGAATCCACACTCGTGGTTATTGACTCCGATGATGGAAGGAACCAGATGAAATAATTTTTGAGCCAACAGGTCTAACAGCTCATTAGGAAAGAAAAGGCCATCAACCACTCGAGTGAAAGACTTGGTTTTCTAAAGCAAGGAAGAAGAGAAAAATCAGCAGCTGTTTCATTTTATAAAATCTGCTGTCCCCAGACTCTAGACCAACAGGAGCCAATCCACTATAGCAAAAGGCATTAAGAAAAGAAAAATCAATCACTCTTGGCCCATCCCAAGGCATCAGTGCTGCCTGGCCAACTCTGCCACTCACTTGGGCAAAGAGGCCCAACTTTTCTGGGCCTGAATTTCCTGGTCTTCTTAATGAGGATAAAAAAGGAGTAACTCCCTAAGATACATAATACCTCAGCACAATGATTCTGAGAAAGTGGCTCTAGGCCAGCAGCATTGCCTGGGAACTTGTTAGAAATGCAAATTCCCAGGCTTCCCTGGTGGTCTAGTGGTAAAGAACCCACCAGCCAATGCAGGGAACACAGGTTCGATCACCAGTCCAGGAAGATCCCACGTGCCTGAGAGGAACCAAGCCCAGTGTGCCACAACTGCTGAAGCTCAAGTGCCTGGAGCCTGTGCTCCACAACAAGAGAAGCCACTGCAATGAGAAGTTCACACACCACCACAAAGAACAGCCCCTGCTCTCTGCAACTATAGAAACCCTGTATAGCAATGAGGACCCAGCACAGCCAAAATTAATTAAAAATAAATCTTAAAAAAAATTCTCATGCCCTATCCCAGGCCTGCCAAATACAAAATTCTGGGGCGTGCAGCTCAGTAACCAGCCCTCCAGGTGAGTCTGATGCATGCTCAAGCGTGGAACCCTGTCCAAATGCAATGGACAGAGAGGTGAGGTGAGGGGATGGCCAGGGTAGTGTGGGCTGGTGTGAGCGTTTTCCCAAGGTATCTTCCTCAGCACTGAGACTTGGGTCTGGATGGACGGTTCTTGGGTCTTAGGAAGCAACGTCTGGTTCTATTCATGATTGTTTTGTTTGTTTGTTTGTTTTTAGGTCTCTGTTTTGAGACTAGGGGTAGAAGAGAGCCCACAAAAAGAACTTTCACACTACCTTAGGTCAAGAACTTATCTATTTCCTGGATCCTAGTACAACTTATAGCAGATTTTTCAATCCATGCCAAATAATTGTTTAACAAATGTTGGAATCGGACAGGTAAGGACTTCATTGTCTCTCAAGGACTATCAGAGGGTCTTAAGATTGGAAGACTAGGCATAGAAGATTATCCAGTCTAGTGAATTACTTGGTGATTGAAATTCATCTATAGTCATTTAGACCCTGCTTGCATACCTACAGAGGTGGGTATCTCACTGTCTTCTAAAGGAGCTGATCCTTTTTCAGATAACTGAGTTTTTAGAAAGTGCTTAGTTATGGCTCCCCAACTTCCAGCTCTTGTCTTGACTTTAGCTCCTGGTGGCCTGTGGAGCAAATGTGGACCCTCTTCCCTGTGAGATCCCTTCACTGATGTAGAGACAATTACAATCTTTGTATTTTGTTGTGTCTTCTCCAAGCTAAGCAGCACCCTGGCTTGTCAATCTCCTTAAATTAAACTACAAGAGCTCTATATTCCACATTGCTTTTTTTATAGTCATCACTAGGAATCCCCAACCCCCATCTGTCCAAGTTCTGAATCGAAATAAATAAGAGAGAGGTAGGTTGTCTACGATTCCATTCAAAGGACAACTTTGTCCCCAAATTCCCCTCCTTCTTCACCTGGTTGATGCTCAGCAACTCCTTGGAGGACTTTGCCCGCAGGCACTGCAGCAGGGCCACGGAGTCTGACGCGTTGCAGTCACAAATACTTGCAATTGTCTGCAACTATTTTCGGAGAAGGAACAGATCAGTGCGCAGAACTGAAACCCTCCAGGAAAATGAGAGTTGAAAAACGTCCTCAGTCCAGCCCTAGGCTGCTGCTTCATATATGAAGACCAGCATGTGGCCTCTCCCACCACGGGCCCATAATGGAATGCACACTGAGGACAGGCTGGCACCGCATCATCCTTTCTCTCTTGCCTGGTCCTCCTCGCCATCTTTAGTAATCACCTGAGCTGGATCTGTGTCAGCCTGTCAGCTCTGCTCAAGCCCCACCGCCACCCCAACCTGGAGCATCTGAACATGTCCTGAACATCCTTTTTCTGTCTCTACACCAATTCCATTTATTCCTTGAGGCCCAAGCCCCATCTTTTCCAGGATGTCCTTTTAGATCATAGACCCCATGAGCCCTTCCTCTTCTAATCTCCTGTTACTCTAAGTGTCCTCACCTTCCTACCCTAGTTAGCCTTTGCTAAACACCTTCCTGCTCTCTCCCTGGACTTCCTACATATAAAGAACTTGGCTCTTGAAAGTAGTGGTCCTTACTCTTGTGGGAGTCATGGATGCTCTGAGTATCCAATGGAAGCTACAGACCCTCTCCCTGAAGACGCACACACAGGCAGTCTGCATAAAACTGCAGGGGTTCTAGAACCACCTCTTCTACTTTCCATGGATTCCAGGTTAAAAATAAAAAGGATTAATGCCATCCAACCATCTTATCTTCTGTCACCCCCTTCTCCTGCCCTCAGTCTTTCCCAGCATCAGGGTATTTTCCAATGAGTTGGCTCTTCACATCAGGTGGCCAAAGTAGATTAAGTAAATAAGCCATACATAATACAGAGGACTGAGTTATATATCATCAGCAAAGAATAATGGATAAGATGTAAGAACTATCACACATCTGCTTACACACACAGTCTTAAGTTAGTATATGCCTTCTCCACTTAAACACTCATTGGTCTTAAAATAGAGCAGGGAAAACAATGAGCACTCAATATGTGTGTGGCAAACACACAAACTAAAAGTAGCTTGATATATCATTCTACCCAAATCAATATTCTCTGGGTATTGAGAGTATTTTTAAAAATCATATTACAGCTCTATGTTCCCACTCTTGGTTGTTATTTTCTACAAGGTGTTTAAAAAAATGCACCACTAATGTGAATGATACCCAGGAGATGGCTCCATAGTCCAGTGCTTAATTAATATTCATTGAGTGAATCAGCTCATTCGTGAACTCATTCATTCAGCAAACATTTAGAATCTTCTAATACACACTAGACACTATGCTGGGACATGAAAGATACAGAGAGACCTTGGCCTCCAGGTCCTCTTATCTGGTAGAGCACTAAGACAAAATGATAGATGACAAATATCGGGGGCACATGCTTCCCTTCCCCCACAGTCTCATGCCAGACAGCATTTATCAGTACCAGTGTTATTTCACACTGAGTTGGAAACAACCTCAGAACCTTTCTTAACATAGCACTTTAGGTAGAGTAGAGAAAGCAGACAAGCCATACCTAATACAGAAAACTGAGTCATATGTCACCAGCAAAGAATAATGGATGAGATGCAAGAACCACCACACATCTGCTTACACCACCCCTGCCCCCCCACCCCTCCA
>SJXQ01002396.1:24521-58027 GCA_006408695.1 Aepyceros melampus | reverse complement strand
GACCTCCCCATGCATGCACACCAGCAGCAGTGCATTGTGTGCCTGGGCCTACGTCCTATTGAACCAGACCTTCCATGAAGCAAGAAGGGTCACCTTGGGCCAACATCAGACCCTTAATCATGGTCAGTACGGACAGCCAAGCGGATGGTCTCTGGACACCTGACCATATTCTTTCCTGACCAAAGACAGGAAGCTAGACAAGAGTTCACAATATACCCACATCATCATTCCTCTCGTAATCAGGGGCCTTCAGGTAAGGGATGATGGCCACTCCACTCTCCATGATGGCTCTGTGGAATAAGCCTTCGGTCATGGGGGACAGAATCTGGAGAGAGAATGCAGGAGACCTAGGAAACGTTATTCAGGGAGCTTCCCACCCATCACACATAACAGCCAGCCTTTCTTTAGAGAAAACTTCCACAGAGGTGCAGATGCCGAGAGCAGACCTGTGGACACAGTGGGGAGGGGGCGATGCCCTGAGAAAGCAACACTGGCGTGTATATGTCCATGTGTAAAGTAGACAGCGGCGGGAGGCTGCTGTACCTGTGGACACAGTGGGGAGGGGGCGATGCCCTGAGAAAGCAACACTGGCGTGTATATATCCATGTGTAAAGTAGACAGCAGCGGGAGGCTGCTATACCTGTGGACACAGCGGGGAGGGGGCGATGCCCTGAGAAAGCAGCACTGGCGTGTATATATCCATGTGTAAAGTAGACAGCAGCGGGAGGCTGCTATACCTGTGGACACAGCGGGGAGGGGGCGATGCCCTGAGAAAGCAGCACTGGCGTGTATATGTCCATGTTAAAATAGACAGCGGCGGGAGGCTGCTGTATGACACAGGGAGCCCAGCCTGGCACTCTGTGACAACCTAGAGAGGTGGGATGAGGGAGGTGGAGGGAGGCTAAATATGTCTACATAAGGCTGATTTGTGTTGTTGTGTGGCAGAAACAATAAACATTTTAAAGCAATTAAAAAATTAAAAGTAATAAAAATGAAATAAAGAAAACCTCCCAGGAAGCCTCCTTAAGTGTTATACACTTACAGGGAAAAAAGTCCTGGTTTGGGAATTTCAAGGACTAGCTGCAAAGGTTTGGGTAAGCCTTCTAACCTCTCAGAGGCCCAGGTTCCTTGTGAACTTGGAGGTCAAGCCTTCTTGCACAGGGGTGCTGGCTCCCTCACTTCTTGCCCTTGAACTGAGACTAAGCCCCTCACTCACTGTGTATTTGTGAGGCTCGAGGGAGACAGTGTGTTTATGAGCATTTGTTCAACACGAAAGCAGCAATTAGATGTGCATGACTCACTGTCCTCATTTTTGTCACCTCTCCCACCCAGGTTCCTTCAGGTCCCAAAGAGAAGAAACTCACAAGGCTGGAAACACTTATCGCTCCTGCTGACTCGCCGAAGATGGTCACGCAGCGTGGGTCCCCACCAAAGAACTCAATGTTTTCCTGGACCCAGATCAGAGCGGCCACCTGGTCCATGAAGGCCCAGTTCCCCCGCGCGTACTCGTCCCCTGTGCTGTGGATGAGAGGCAGGGTGAGAATGCTCATCTGGCTGCTGTCTGCTTCCCACAGCCCGAGGGGTTGGAGGCGGAGGCTGTGGGCTGTGTCAGGGCACTACCACTCCAGCTGGAGAAAAGTGGGGAGTCAGAGGCCTGGGGTCGCTGGGAGAACCAGGCTTAATTCTCACCCTCTATTGGGATTTGGGTTTCTTTGAGAATCTGATGAAAGCTCCATACCCCCAGAAAAATGCATGGACAATCTGGTATGTGCAATTTCAGGGTATTCACAGGCTCCCCTGAATCCACGGATTCGAGAAGAGTTCGCTCCTGAGAATTGGTCTGCACCAGGAAGCAAGACCTCCCTGGGCACAAAGGTTCCAAGTGAATGACTGAATTAAAAATAATGATAATAATAGCAGCTGTTGCAGCATCATGTACAATGCTGTCCCCAGGGCTTTATAGCTGGAGTTCCTATAATCCTCCCACCCTGTGAGGCAGTTGGTGCTGGTCTTTCTCCTTCATCCTTCTGGGTCCTCTCTCCACCCTTCTCCACCTTGTTCTCAAAAGGCTGACTTTCATGAACTTCCCCACCCAGGCTCCCCACTGTGTGTGGTCAGAGGGAGGAACTGGCTGGGGGTTTCAGGGTGGAATATTGAGAGACTGATTCCATCACCCCATGTTCCCCCACCTCTGCTGGGAAGTGGTTTGGGCAGTGGCTGCATTTCTCGGCAGCCAGAACTCACTCATGTCATGCCCACTCCCATGCTTGATATCTGCAAGCATGTTCTAAGGATACTGAGGGATTCATCATTTCCGTCTCACAGACAGGAAGCAGAGGCATAGAGAGGTGAAGTCCCTTGCCCAGGAGCTAGAGAGTTGCAGATCTGTGTCCATTCTCCTAACCGTGTGCCCCTGCTGCTGGGTAGTACATGTATGCCACCCACCACGTATGAGAGTGACCTCGGGATCACAGTCTGCTCCTCCTCCATCTTCCAGTCCCCCACACTGCCCCTCCCCTTGATTCTCTCTGTCTGTCCCTGATGCCTGGGCTGGCCCCAACTCCACCTTCTCTCTCCCACAATCCCTGCATCTGGTCAGGAGCCACACTCTGCTAATTTCACCTCCATCTCATCATGGCTCCCACGTTGGTTCCTGTTAGGTAGTTAGAATAGGAAATAGGAGTCCAAAATGGCGGTGGCTAAAAGACAAGGAAGGGAAAAGCCCATGAAAATAAAGCAAAGGAAGGTCAAAGGAAGGTCTGAGGACCCGAGTGAGGACTTCAGGTAAAACAAACAGCATTCCTGGCTGGCCCAATTTGCATAGGGCAGGCCCAGGAGGAGGAAAAATATAAAAGAAGCCAAAGCACTCTCACTCTCTCTCTCCCCACCACGTGCCTCAGCTCTTTCTCTTTCTCTCTCTCTCTCTCTCTCTCTCTCTCCCCACCGTGTGCATGCGCTCTCTCTCTCTCTCTCTCTCTTTCTCCCGTGCACTGGGGCATTCTCTTCGCATCTTTGGGTCGACATGCCCTCACACCTCGAGGATGGATTTTCCTGCTATTATCTAAATAAAATAGAGCTGTAACACGGAGTTGTAACACTGATTTGTCTAAGAGCTACAATATGGTCCGTTTGAGACCTGAGAGCTATAACACAGTCTGTCCAAGACCCGAGATCTGTGACACGCTGAGGACTTTAATGCCCATCACTCCAAATCTTTGTTGTGACGAGACAGAACCGAGGAGCATACACTTGCCTGACAGTTCCTATTCCTCCCTTTGTTTATCCTGATTCATAGTCTGGTCACTTATGATCTGGGTGACCATGAGCAAGTCACTTAACTTGCTTTGCCTCAACGTTCTCATGTCTGAATGGGGTTGATAATGGTACCTGCTTCACATGACTATTGTGAAGACTGATGGTGCAGGCACACAGTAAGTGCCATATCCATGCTAGAAATCCCTCTAGCTACTCAGCCACCCGCCTGCTTCACCCCATTACCTGCATCTAGGCTGTACAGCAGCACCCCAACCAGATGTCCCATCTGAAGGCCAGGCACCCCAGGCCAGCCTGCACTCTGCTCTGGAGTGACCTTCCACTCTACTGCTCTGCAGGGCACTCCTGGGTCCCTCCTTCTTTATCCACTAAAAACCAGTCACCATGTACAGCCTGGCATTCAGGGTCTTTCCCAATCAGGCCTGGCCCTACCTTTTCCCACCCATCTCCTATTATATCCTCATCTACCTGTCTATTAGAACCCAGATGTTATAAACAACTTTTGGAAACCTTTCTGTTGAGAGACTATTAGGCAGAATCCCAATGTACAGACCTGCTAAACATAATCACTCTGGTCAGGACATTAGTCTGATCTAGTCCTCTCTGCCTCCACTGCAGCCTCTCAGCCACCTCCCTGTGCTACATGCCCCAGAGCCCAGTTTGCAATACGGTTCCAGCCCCAACTTCCTTTTAACTTCCAACTATGTTTCCTTCCAACTTCCTAGTCTTTGCTCAGGCAGCTCCTGTTGCCAAGAGTGCTCTCTCCCAACCCCTCATCCCTAAGACTAACCCCGTCTTTAAGGTGCAGTTAGTTCCAATTCCACCTCTCTCAGGAAGACTGGCTGATTTCTTGCAGCTCCTGCCTCTGTTTCTACATGCAGCTCTGGTGCCTCTTACCCTTAGAATGTGACTGATGTCCTATCTGGGAGCCCGGGGATTTGTGTCCCTGTGTTATTTTCCCCATGACACTGACAGCCTCTCAAGGGCAGGATACATGCTGGACTCCTTGCTACCTTCCCCATACTTTCTGACCTTTGGCTCACGCCGTGTCCTGGCCAGCGTTTGAGTTCTGCCATATTCCAAGTAGGGTCAAGGAAGTGGCCAAGAGACCTCGCCCTGTTCTGCGACCTCTGGGAAGTTGTTTTACCTCTCTGTCCTTCCATTTTTCAAGTGTAAAATGAGAATAACAACAGTATGTTTCTCATAGAATTAGTCTGGGGGTGAGTTATAATGAAGGCATAGCAAGTGCCTGGCATGGTGTTGGGCTCATACAAGCACTGAAACATGCTTGATATTACTTGGTGGGGGAGGGAAGTCATCAATGGAGTGATTATTCCTAGGTGAGCAATGGAGGAGCCTTGATGTGGGGCCCGATGGCAGACACTTGGAACTGCTCACATTCCTGGTTTCCTCATCTGCCAGGGAGCACATTTCCCTTGCAGCTGAGTGTGGCTATTATGACTGACTTCTGCCACTTGTATGTAAACAGAGTAATAATCGCCCCCTCCAGGCTGACCTGGAAAGACCACCCTGGTATGATTCTCCTGCTTGTTCTCTATCTGTTGGCCAAGCGCAGAAGAGCTGGGTGGGGCCCTAGAGGAGGGATGGAAGGAGCCTGGTCCCTGATGGACCATGGAGAAGAATGTCTGTCAGTCAGAAACACTTGGTTGGATTTTAGTTGAGTGAGAAGGAAATTTTTATAATTTGAAGCCACTAAAACTTGGGGTTTATCTGTTGCTGCTGCTACTGCTGCTAAGTCACTTCAGTCGTGTCCAACTCTGTGTGACCTCATAGACGGCAGCCCACCAGGCTCCCCTGTCCCTGGGATTCTCCAGGCAAGAACACTGGAGTGGGTTGCCATTTCCTTCTCCAATGCATGAAAGTGAAAAGGGAAAGTGAAGTCACTCAGTCGTGTCCGACCCTCAGTGACCCCATGGACTGCAGCCTTCCAGGCTCCTCCATCCATGGAATTTTCCAGGCAGTGGGGTGCCATTGCCTTCTCAGCTGCTAAAATGACCTAACTAGTTTGGGCCAAATTAGTTCAGCGTCACTGAAGGCTCATTTCTTCTTAGGTTGCTGAGCACTAAGTTCCCTGTGGCTGCCCCTAGCTGCTCCTTGGGGGTCAGGGGTGTCAATCCCTTGGGGAGACTCACTTGAAGAAGCCAAATATTCCTAGTCGGTACTGGACGGTCACAACCAGCACGTTCTCATAGGAAGCCAGGGCAGACCCATCGAAGATGGACGCTGAACCAGTCTCGAAGGCGCCGCCGGGGAGCCACACCATAACCTGAGGAAGAGGAAAGGAACCCTCCAGCCAGCCCACCAGGCACCCACAGCCCACCCCCCTCCATGCATGCCTGGACATTCTTTCTTTAGGGAAATAGGAATGTTTCACTTTCCTTCCCAAACAGCCTCAGCAGTTTTGTCTTTTGAAGAAGGCCCAGGGTTAGGTATGTGGATTCTGGCATATGAGAGCCTGGTTATGATTCCTATCTCTGCCTTTGACTAGCTGTGTGACTTTGAGCAGCCTTCTGAGCCTCTCTGAGGTTCATTTTTCTCATTTGTAAGATGTGCAGAATGAAAGTGCCTCATTTATGAGGTTAGCATGATGTTTAAAGAAAATTCTTCATCTGAAGTTCTGGAACAACATTGGCATATTTCAAGAGCTCAAAAAGTGTTAACTGAATGTCATGAAACTTGTGACCCACAGAAAAATGGAAATAGCTATAAGCGATATATGAGACCAAGAGCTACTTAAACTGTTTTAATCTAAGAGTTTATCCTACTTACAGACAGAAGAGAAGAGAGGAGGGAAAAAGAGAAAAGTGTGGAAGTTTTACTTTACCAATTAGAAAAATTGGGACCAGGAAACATCAAACATTCAAATGGTATTATCACCAGTTATATACTTAATGTATGTGTGCGAAGTCACTTCAGTCGTGTCTCTTTGCCACCCCATGGACCTTAGCCTGCCAGCCTGCCCTGTCCATAAGATTCTCCAGGCAAGAATACTGGAGTGGGTCGCCATTACCTTCTCCAAGGGATCTTCCCGACCCAGGGATCGAATCTGAGTCTCTTATTAAGTCTCCTGCATTGGCAGGCAGGTTCTTTACCACCAGCACCACCTGGAAGCCCATACTTAATGCATATTACCATGTATATACTTAATTTTTAAAAAATCCCTTCTCTTCTCTTTTAAAAGTCATATTAGTGACTGTAACTCATGGGGTAGGAAAGAGAAGAAAGCCATGGGGGTAAAGGAGAACTGGACAAAGCACTGGCTGGCCACTCAGATCTGCCACTTACTGTGTGTATAACGTGGACCAAGTTGTTTATGCCCTCCCTGGTCCTCAGCTTCTGCATCTGTAGAATAGGTCCAATAATTCTGCCCACTGGGTTATTGTGGGAGCTTAGATGAGGGAATGAACTATACTTGGCACATAGTCAGCCCTCAATAGGTGCTGCTGTTATGATACAATTGAGCAAGTCTCTGTTGCAGTGGCAAGGAGGAGAGAGAGGGTGATGGAAGGTGTGGTTCAAAATTAGATGTATAGTACACTCACTTGTACAAAGATCTTACATATTCTTAAGTGAAACATTTCCCATTATAACCTGTCTTCATTTGAAAATAAAAAATTTGCAAAAGGCAAGTATCTTCTTTAAACAGGATGTCCCCCAGACTTCCCAGGTGGTCCAGTGGATAAGAATCTGCCTGCCAATGCAGGGGACATTGATTAAATCCCTGGTCTGGGAAGATTCTACATGCCTCAAAGTGACTAAGCCTGTATGCCACAATTACTGAGCTCTCGCTCTGGAGCCCGGGAGCCATAGCTACTGAAGCCCACGCTCCCTAGAGCCCATGTTCTGCAAGAAGACGAGCCCCAGCTCACAGCAACTAGAGAAAAACCCTCGCAGCGACAAAGACCCAGCATGGCCCAAAATAAATGAATACATAAATATTTATTAAAAAACAGGATTTCCCAAACCAAAAAAATCAGAGTCCTTCAAAGCAGGGTATTTTCTGTTTGCAGACTATTTAATACCCAGCAGAGGTGAAAAAAAAAAAACAAAATAAAAAATCAGAGGTCAAATCACTAACCATAAAGAAGTAATCACAAAAGAAGACAAAGCGAATCTGTCAGTAAAATGATTTTTAAGAAAGCTATTGACATGTCAAGTGATTACATTTCCCTTTTACCCAAGGGAACCTAGATGTGATTCCAGATATCCAGACACTCCACCCAGGCCCTAGGCCCAGAACCTGCAACTGGAGCCCCCAGCACAGCAGGAGCTGTGAGCCTTACCGGGAGCTTGGAGCCGGTTTCTGCATGGGCCGGTGCGTAGATGTTAAGGTACAGGCAGTCTTCTGATACTCTGAATTCGGGGTAACGCACCTTGAGAATGTGTTGATCTGTGAACAGCCACTCTGAGTTCTGGAAGCACCTTGGAAAAGGGAAGGAGAAACCCCCAGAGTTGCCGTCAGCAGACCTGCCTCGGAGGGGCCAGCTTTTGTGACAGCAGGGAGGCCTAGTGATCTCCTATGCCTGAGCAGAATAGGGATTCAGTACTCTGGTACAAAGTTTAAAAACACTCCAGCCCCCATGGTGGCCCAAACAAGCTGTGCATGTTAAGTCACTTCAGCTGTGTCCAACTCTTTGTGACTCTATGGACTGTAATCCACCAGCTTACATGGAATTCTGTCGATGGGGTTCTCCAGGCAAGAAAACTGGAGTGGGTTGCCATGCCCTTCTCCACAGGATCTTCCTGAACCCAGGGATCAAAACCCATATCTTCTGGGTCTCCTGCATTGACAGGCAGATTCTTTACCATTGGCACCACCTGGGAAGCCCAAACAAGCTATAATTCTCTTTGATCTGGTTTCTGGGTAAGAAAGCACATTGTGTAGAATAATTATACCATGAACCCCCAGGACTCACTCATGCCTACCCCCATCATCATAATACACACACACACACACACACACATGAAGACTCAAGCTGGCTCAACAATTCTCCAAGCTGTAGACAGTAGGTCACAGGGTTGTGTATCAAGGCTTGTGCTTTGGCAGCTCCCTTTTCTGCCTCTAGAGGAATAAAAGGACATTCCCAGGCCTTTCTACCAGAAACAACAGAGGTAGGCTAGCAACAAGATTCCTGCAATCAGGCCTTTGCCTAAGCTAGTCCCTCTGCCCTGACTACTCTCTCCCCAGATCTGCTTGTTCACATTCTTCCCTTTCTTTCAGACGCTATCAAAGTGTCACCTCCTCCAAGAAGCCTCCTGAGATTTCTCCAGCTAGACCAGAGCTCTTTGGAATTGTTTAGTCACTAAGTTGTGTGAGGCTGGTTTGCGACGCCATGGATTGTAGCCTTCCTGGCTCCTCTGTCCATGGGATTTCCCAGGCAAGAATACTCAAGTGGGTTGACATTTCCTTCTCCAGGGGAGCTTCCCAAGCCAGGGATTGAACCTGTGTCTCCTGGATTGGCAGGTGGATTCTTTACCACTGAGCCACCTGGGAGGTCTTTGGAAACATGTATATATTTTGTATTCTTTCCTAGAACCTCTCCTAGTGAGCAGCTAAAAGCCTAGCATTCTGTGTGAGTCACCTTGGTACCTTATAGTCCCTAGCCCAAGGAATAGTAGGATTAAATGAGATTATATACCTGAATATGTCTAGTAAGTGCTCAATTAATATTCACTGTTTTTCTAAATAGAATAGTGTACAGATTAGGCAGCAGAAAATCATTGCTTCAAATGCTTTTTTCTTCCTGTGTATGTTGTGTATCAGAAATTGGGGCTCACTGCTTTTAACAAAGCCGTCTCTGGCCTCCCCTCAAGGCTCCCTCACTGACCTGCTCTGACTCCCTAATGCTTGCCTTGTCACCCCATATTTTAACTGTCCTTATTGTTTATGTCTTCACCACCACAGCCAGTCTGCAGGTTCCTTGAGGGAAGCTGTGTCTAACTCAAGTGTCATGATCTCAGGGCCTAATGGAGAGCCAGTTTCTGAGTTGGTTCTCAGTGGATATTAGTGGAATGAATGAATGAACACATTAGGTTCAACGTATTGTCCTAGGTGTCTGGACAACATAGGGTTTTCTTCTATGTCTTAGTTTTCTGGCACCAGGGTCCTCCTTCCGCCTGGGACCCCAATGCCAAAAACCAACATGGCCCAGTCTGAGGGCTTCACAGAATCTGAGAGTTGAAAGATTCTTGCCGGACTTCACTGGTGGTCAGTGGTCAAGAATCTGCCTGCCAGTGCAGGGGACACAGGTTGGATCCCTGGTCTGGGAAGATTCCACATGCTGAGGGGCAGCTAGGCCCATGAGCCACAACTACTGAGCTCGTGTGCTGCAACTACTGAAGCCTGCCTGCCCAGAGCCTGCACCCCTAGAGCCTGTTCTTTACAATGAGAGAAGTCACCACGATGAGAAGCCTGTGCACTGGGCTAGAAAGCAGCCCCTGCTCACCAGAACAAGAGAGAGCCCGAGCAGTGATGAAGACACAGCACAGCCAAGAGTAAACAAATAAATAAACTTATACTTTAAAAAAAAAAAGATCCTTGGCATTTCCAAGCCTCCCCTCCCACCCAGTGCACAAGACACCTCCACAATTTACCTGGGAACCACTTGCTCATCTAAGCTGGAAAATTTGCAGTGTCTAGGAACATCAGCCCTCCCAGATCCCCTGGGTCACAGAGACACATTCATGTATCCATTCCACAGGTAATATAGATTGCCCACTATGGGCCAGGCCCTGCATTGGGCACCGTGTGAGTCGCTAGAGTTAAAATTCCTCTGGGATGGTTCTCACTCTAAAGACCTGACCCAGTCCGATGGTGGAGACTAAGCCTGGGGTAGAGGTCACCTGGAGATGCATCAATAACCTCTTCTAACCCAAAGACTCAGTCAGCCCATCACAGTGGTTCCCCAGCCTGACTGGTCCTCAAAATCGCTAGAGAGCTTCTTTTTAACCCAGTTTCCTAGGTCCAGCTCTGAGGATTCAGGAGTTCAGAAGAGAGCCCAGGGACTATGCTTGTTTAAACAGGTGGGGAGCCATGGCATCACAGAAGCCTCAACCACATCTGACTCTCCGCATCCTGCTCACAAATGCTCCCCCTTTTCCATTGGGCTGCATGACCTTTACTCCCCCTCAACGTTCTGCCCCTACTCCCAGGTCACAGGCCACCCCTGGGACCAAGCCAGTTCTTACAATTTAGGGTAGGACGTGGCATTTAGGAAACCATTCCAGGGCAGTAAAGGCTCCGGTTTTGCAAATCGCAGGGGCCCTACAGGGGGTGCGGCGTAAGGGACCCCAAGGAACACATTCACGAGCATGTCGTTTCCCAGAACAGAAGCTTGCGTCCCCCGGACCCATCCCAGGTTGGTGTGCCTGACTGGTGCATCAGCGGTGGCTGGCCCTGAGGAAACACATAGGGAGGAATTAGGGGCATCGGAAAGAGGCTGGGAACAAGACAAACTCAAGAGTTTCCCAAGGTGGAGCGCTCTTTCTCAACCCAGAGACTGTGCAAGTATCTGGATTCCTTCTCAATGAACCCATGTCCACTGCTCCTTCGACATTCCCCTAGAAGTCATCTTCATCAGAGCACTCACTGAATGTCTCCTAGGAGGATAGACCAAGCCACAAAACTTTCTAAGATGTAAGTTGGGAACCCATCTCCCTGCTGCTGCACACAAGCTTTTCTTTACTGTGGAAAAGATACACACCAGCCTTTATAGAGCCTGTGTGTGTAGTTGGTCAGTTGTGTCCATCTCTTTGTGACCCCGTGGACTGTGTAGCTTGCCAGGCTCCTCTGTCCATGGAATTCTCCAGGCAAGAATACTGGAGTGGGTTGTCATGCCCTTCTCCAGGGGATCTTCCCGACCCAGGGATCGAACCTGGGTTTCCAGCATTGCAGGTGGATTCTTTACCCTAGGACCCCATAGAATCTGGCCCACATTTCAGTTATTTTTATACCCACCAGCATAACTGCTGGCATGTCTGTGTATCATCCATGTGACCACTGGCTTTCTTCTTTTCTTAAAATTAAATTGAGATAGGCTTCTAAAATTTTACTTAGCAGGATTCTAAACAATGACACCTATGGAACTTGTGGCTTTGATGACTTAGGTATATGCTTTCGAGTACACAAGAAAATACATATAGAGCAACAAAAACAAAAAATTATCTTATGCTACCTGAAATCAGCTCATTTACCTCCAGGGATACAAGGATAACACTTATGGAGATTGTGCAAGCTTCTCAGTTTCCACATTAAATATGGAGCCTTGAGAAGTTAGCTGCCCAGCTATTTACTTAGGAGGGCCCAGATTTCTTGGCATTACCTGTTCTAAAGTCATTTCAACAGCGACAGTCCTGCCTCAGCAGTCGGTGTTATAGAAACACAGGGTATCTGTTCCATGCCCCTCCAAGCCTCCCAAGATTCAAACAACCCAAAGACAGGACAGGATCTTCTGTGCTCTACACACACCTGAGAAGGAGACTCTGGCCTGGGGCTCTCAGCAATACCAGGACATGAGTCAGGTGCCCTGAGGTTCAACACAACCCTCCATTTTCCATTTTCCACCAGTGGAAAATCCTCCAAGGCAGGGAAATCCCCTATCCCATCTTCTGGGAGCCCTCCTCTCCCACTGGGCGTCTCACCCTTGGTGGCAGCTCCAAGGACCCAAACAGCCCAGATCAGAGTCTGGCCTGGGTGCACCCACTCCCCACTCATCTGGCCGGCCCGCCTGACTCTCTGGATATCCACGGCCCAGCTGGCCTCACGGATCTTCCGTCAGGGACAAGAAACAACTTCCTGATAGAAGACAAGTGTTGAGCAGGCAGACACAGGACACAGCCTCAGTGAAGAATAACAGCTAAGATTTTTGGAGGAATTGGCCAAACAAGACTTTCCTGTTCTGATTTACATAAGAAGCTGATGATTAACTCTTGAGTGCAGGGTTGGGTGGGGGGAGGGGAGCGTTTGGAGATAATTTGATAGGCTTTGGATTCACAGGATGGTAGAGGTAGAAAGTACATTTGGGAACTTTTGGGTGCATCTCAACTCAGATGCCTACAGAGGCTAGGAAGGCAGCAAACAAGCAGTGAATGAAGTTGGCCAGGAGAGACAATAGGGAACGGTAGAGACTGTGGAAACTAGACCGCACATGCTCTGTTTAAAGGGGCAATGACTACCCGACTCCAGTAAATTTTTAGTTCATGGTAATGTAGGTTGGCCAAACTAGAAGTCTATGATACTTCTCAATTCTTAAATGTGGCCTCAATTGAAAAAAAAAAAAAAATCACCATGTGAGCCCAAAAGCATTTCTACTGGCTTGAGTTGTGTTGTGGATGAAGACTCTGCAATCCTAATCTAGATCCAGGCTCCCCACAGTAAATATAAAGAGACAAACCTAGGGAGTGAAATTATTATCAGCCATTCTGTTGGGACCAGTCATCAGCATTCTGGATTCTTGTTGCAGTACTGGTGGGTCATGGATGATCCAGCTCAGAACCCAGGATTATCACCATCCTGCCCCTCACAGGCTCCATACCTCGCATAGGGTTAAGGACTCAGGATAGAGCTTCCCAAATATTTGGGACTGGGCCAGTGGGGTCAGAATTATCAAGGGCACTTGTTGAAAAGTGCGTTATTCTGCCCCACCCCCTGGAGATGCAGGGAAGGAATTTAACAACAGCAATAGTGGGTTTGATAAGCAAGGCAAGTTTCCTAGAATAGTCACCTCCTAAAAGAGACCTCCTAAAAGGGGATTTATGAGCCAGATACAGAACTTGCACTAGCAGGTAACATCATCCTCGAGGTCAGAGCAAGGGGCTGCCTGATGTACTTTGCTCATCAGGTGCTCCATAAACTTTTGTGGATATGAAGTCCTCCAGTAAATAATGTCTTCCTTCCCAGCTGCAACTGCATTTCTGCTATGCCACTGACAGCACTAAGGATTGTGGAAAAGGGACTTCAGTGGAGTCTTACTTGAGGGTTTGATTCTTAATTCAGCAAAAACCCCACATGGTTCAAATAAACCTTGAAAATCCCTCAAATTGTCTCTGAAATCTGGTGAACACCTGTGGACAGTAATCCCTATGCATGATGAGAACCACTGGGGACCGGGGGTAAGGAAGAGAAGGACTGCTTATTTCAGGAGTCTTAATGTCCAAATTTCCCACATTTAGGTGACCATAAATCTGGGCAGGTGAATGGGGAATGGGGCCAAAATATCAAAAACGTTTCCAGCTTGTCTGCATGGTTTACTTATTTTGGTTTAACATGAGGCATACAAACACCTTTTTAAAAGTTTTTATTAGGTTGTGTTGGGTCTTAGATGCAGCACATGCAACCTTTGTTGCATCATGCAGGATCTTGCGTGATGGCATATGGACTCTCTAGCTGTGGCAAACAGGCTCTAGAGGGCATGGTCTCAGCAGTTGCTGTGCACAGGCTTAGTTGCTCTGTGGCATATAGGATCTTAGTTTCCTGACCAGGGATTGAACCTCTGTCCCCTGAATTGCAAGATGAATTCCTAATTACTGGACCATCAGGGAAATCCCTACAAATATCTTAATTCATTCATGTTTTGTTTGTTGTAATAGGTTCAAGAGAACTATTCCATTTTAGACATCAAAGCATTTAGCTTATTGCCCGGACTGTATAGTAGGTGGTCAGTAGTGTTTGCTAGATCAGAATCGAAACCTTTTTCTCCAGGCCTCAGTCTCCCATGTTATGAGAATTGAGAAGACATCTAAGGATTGTAAATTCTAGAGACCCCAGTATGAATGAGGTTTCCATTCCTGCCTGTGTGCCAGAAGAACCCAGAGCAGGGTGGAAAGGCAGAGAAGTTTCCAAGGAGAGGAAGAAGCTGATGATCGGATAAATGATTGACTCTGAGGCACAAACTTTGTCAGCTCAGAATGGCATCTCCCCTGGCCTTCCCACCTAGGGTCTGAAATGTCCATTTTGTCTATAATCTTGAGCCTTCTTAGACTATCTCCCTGCTCTGGCCCTCCCTCACTGCCTCCAGAAAGAGTCTTGTTGCCCTACAATTCTGTCCCTACATCCACTCAGAAATAATATTCACACCGTATACCAGTACGCATTCAACAGTTTGAAAAGTGTCTTTATTTGTACTGTTGCTATTGTCACATCTCCGCACACACATTTTGGAAGTCTTTCATCTCTAGCTTCTTATCCTTTAAAGTCCAGTTCAATGGCCACCTCTTTCAAGAAGCTTTCCTAGGTTCTCCTGAACAACTAAATGCTCTGCTTTTTCCACCCCTCCTGCTTGTTAATGAGTTGTGTACATGACTGCCTTAACTTCTCGAGGAGGTCTTTTCTACCCATGTATTCATCAGAGCTTTTTCCATGTATCCTGGTATTTCCCCAACTCAGCCATTGACCTCCTAACTTTACAATTTGTATCATTCCCTCTACTAACTTTACTATCAATTTACTTGATATTTTTCTTTAAATTGACCTTGAAAACTGTTAATTATCAAAGAAATCATTAATATCTAATGCAATAGGGATAGTATTTTAGAAAGAGTAAACCAGTGCGTCTTGCATTTCCATACTGCAAAATCATTCCCCCTTCTCCTGGCAACCATCATGTGAAGCCAAAGAGTGTGATGTAGAGCATCTCAAAATAGGACCAAGAGGAGAGTCTTGGTCCCTCCTACAATGTGGACCTTGGGAAGGAGGAGGAAACAGAGGTAGGGAAGGCAGGCATTGATGCAAGTTGCTTTGAGTCCCTCTCTTAGACTTATGTCCCAAAGTGGGAGGTATGAGAGGTGGGAGAGTTCCAAAGCAAGCTTGGCTCTCCAGGGGAGGAGGCTGCCTCTGGTGTGTCCACACCACTGAACCAGCCTGCAGCAGCCACAACAAAAGAGGACAGACAAATCACAAGTGATGCTCCCACTTCCCTCAGATCTGCTGTTCCTTGCAAGGACCCCAGATAAAATCTTGAAGGGAACTCAGAGGTGATTGAGAACCTGGCCAGGAGCTGGAGGGGGAAGAGAGCAAGAGGCTTGAAAACAAAGTGGAACCACAACTTGACCTGGGCGAAGCACAGTGCTGAATGCTGGTCAGAGCTAAAGTGAGGACTGAGTTAGCAGGGGAGGACCACTGGTTTTGATCAAGACAAGAGGACAGATCATAAGCTTACCATGTTAAAATTCATCATCCTCCCAGAAACCTGGTGCAGAGGGAAATTGCCATGGAGATCACAGGAAGAAGATGTTTACAAATGGCTCCAGGCTCCTTCTGCCCTTCTACTCATATAAGTTTCCCCAATTCATACAGCCAGATTGCACCTTGGAGAGAAGGGAAGCTAGGCAGCCAATCTGAGAGGCCACGCATTTATTTGAAAAAGTTACTTTTTAAAGCTTATTTATTTTTTTAATTGCAGTACAGTAGATTTATAATGTTGTGTTAGCAATATGTGTATGTGCTCAGTTGTGAAGTCATGTCTGACTCTTTGTGACCCCATGTAGCCCGCCAGGCTCCTCTGTCCATGGGACCCTCCAGGCAAGAACACTGGAGTGGGCTGCCATTTCCTTCCCCATGAAAAAAGTTTATGTTACTTAAAGAGATTTTAAAGTACTGAATAGGACTGACTTTACCAGATTAAACACAATGTAATTTTCTCCCATTAACCAGAGGGACAAGGGTGTTCTCTCTTTGTTATGAAGAAAAATTAACAAGATATATATGGTGTCTCAGCAGTAAAGAATCCACCTGCAGTGCAAGAGACAGGGGTTTGATCCCTGGGTTGGGAAGATCCCCTGGAGAAGGAAATGACAACCCATTCCAGGATTCTTGCCTGGGAAATCCCATGAACAGAGAAGCTGGCAGGCTCTAGTCCATAGGGTGGCAAAGAGTAGGATATGACTTGGTGGCTAAACAACAATGATATACATATATATCTTATTAATAAGATATATATTAATAATCTTATTAATAATCTTATATGTATGTATATATGAAACATGTAAACTGAGTCTATCTTTTCTGCAAAACCATTATTGAAAGAGAACTGTGGAGGATACGGCTTCCTAACCATGTATCTTCTCTTCCTGTTCCGTCTAGGTTGCCTGTCCCCTAATGTTCGGGAACTCCACTCTGGGAGACACTAATATACGTCAAGAAACAATGGTACTAGTTTTCATGTGTGGAATGCCTCGTAGGTGTCAGATCCCAGGCTGAATGCGTTGCAGCCATTCTCTAATTTAATGCAATGATTGCCATTCTGTAGATAAGGAAGCTGAAGTTTTGCAAGGTAGGATGAATTGTCAAATATCACAAGGCTGAAAAGCAGCATAGCTGGGACTTGAGCCCAGATTTCCTGCCTCCAAGCTGCAGGCTTTGCCATTTAGAAAGGATAGAGTAAGAAATGAGGAACAGAAGTAAGATTCAGGAAGGATGGCTGACTTCTGCAGTTCTTGATCTGTGAAAAATCACGTAATCTTCTCGGAAGCTGACTAATCACTTGGCATCACCTCCTAGGACCTTGATGTCCCCATCAGTAGCACAGACCAGTGGCCTGGATGGACCCAGAGAGACACAGGCCTTCAATGGGCTCTCACTGTTCTCCAGATTGCTCTGCTATGACCCCTGAGGGAGAAACCAAAAATGAGAGAGGACCCCAGTCCGAGGCGTGGCGTAAAGCATGCGCTCAACCACCCCTGCTGATAGATGGTAGTGGAGATCAAAAGCACACTTTCTGACTCTCATAATGGGAGACTGAAGGAACCCTGAAGGCATCAGAGCAACCCTGTGGCCTCAAAGTGGAGACTGGCCTGCAGGTTCACGAAACAAAGGGAGGATGGTCTGGGGATGGAAGCTCAGCAGGCAATGCCCCTGTTATCCCAATGGGCCCAGAGCTGGACCTTTAGAGTTTCCTTCTTTCAATCTTTCTTCAAACCCACTTCACATTCATGTTAAACCCAAATACTGCCATCCCAGAGATGCCTCACTGCACTCCATCCCAACAACCCCATAAAAACATGCCATCACTACAGTCCCATAACTATACTCATCACTGTACTCCATCACTATATGCCATGGGTGTATACGGTCTTTGTTAATTATAGTTTCCTCGCCTGGATGTTTTGCCTTGACTTCACCTGATGAAATCCTCAGTCAGTTCAGTTCAGTTGCTCAGTGATGTCCGACTCTTTGCGACCCCATGAATAACAGCATGCCAGGCCTCCCTGTCCATCACTAATTCCCGGAGTTCACTCAGACTCATGTCCATCGAGTCAGTGATGCCATCCAGCCATCTCATCCTCTGGTCGTCCCCTCCTCCTCCTGCCACCAGTCCCTTCCAGCATCAGGGTCTTTTCCAATGAGTCAAGTCTTCGCATGAGGTGGCCAAAGTACAGGAGTTTCAGCCTCAGCATCAGTCCTTCCAATGAACATCCTACATGTCTTTTAAGATCCCATGGAAATACCATCTCCTCTATATTGACCTCTTTATTATCAAATGTGAGATTCATTTTTCCTTTCCTCCTATATAATTCTATAGATTTCTCATTATATTACTTATAACAGTGGTCCCCAACCTTTTTTGCACCGGGATTGGCTTTGTGTATGACAATTTTTCCATGGAACAGGGCTGGGAGAGGAGTGGTTTAGGTATGATTCAAACACGTTACGCTTATCATGCACTTTATTTCTATTCTTATCACATCAGCTCCACCTCAGATCATGAGGCATTGGCTCCCAGAGGCTGAAGACCCCTGATTTATATATATATGCCCTTGTTCTACAGCTGGTTAAGCCACAAATAATGATGATGAGGAGGATAACAATGACAATGATGATGATGTCACTCATCACTTGGTCACTAAACCTCAGCATACTTCTAGTTTAAGTCTTAGCTGAAGGGGACGTTCTATGCACGCTCAGCCTCACCTTGCAGACAGAATGCCACTTGAAGCCTCAATGAGCCACATGACTTTCTATTTCCTGCTCCTGTTTTTGTTCAAGTGAGACTGGAATTATAGGATGACTAACCCCCCCAGGAGTAACACTATGCTCCAGCCTCTGGAGATGTTCTGTATCCTGCTCAGGTAGCAGGAAGTCCTGGAGAAATTGGGCTCTCCTTGGTCACAGCAGCAGTCTTCATAATACACACATATCTTATGGTTTCCTCCTCTGTCTCTCTCAGGTTCTACTCTCAGGGGACAAAACTAAGTCAACTAGTCCTGGAGGGGGACCTAGGAAGGAGACCCTCAGTGGGATTCTGTAATTCAGTTACTCCAGTCTGACAACATCATGTCACTAAGACTCTCTCCAGCTGGAGGGACAGCACTGATATATGGATTAACTCTAAGTTATAGAGGCAATGGGCTTCCCAGGTGGCTCTAGTGGTAAAGAACCCACCTGGCAATGCAGGAGAACTAAGTGATATGGGTTTGATCCCTGGGTTGGGAAAATCTCCTGGAGAAGGGAATGGAAACTCATTCTAGTATTCTTGCCTGGATAATCCCATGGACAGAGGAACCTGGTGGACTACAGGGTCATGGGGTTGCAAAGAGTTGGACATGATCGAAGTGCCTCTAGCAGCAGCACAGAGGCAATGATAATGATAAGGATTGTGGTTTGGGCTAGCTTTGAAGCTTCTTGGAAATCTTAAAGAAAATGACAAGCTCAGTTATTAACAGAGTATGCCATGAAAATTAGAAGGCTCTGTCAGCTCTGAAAGATACCTTCTCTCCTGGAACCATAGTTAGATCATGCTGAAAGTTATTCTCAAAATTTAACCACAAGAGTGAGAGAGCTACAAAGAAGGTTGAATATACAGCCATGGAAGGTCTCCTATGCTAAAGTTCAATTCAGTTCAGTCTCTCAGTCGTGTCTGACTCTTTGCAACCCCATGAATCACAGCACGCCAGGCCTCCCTGTCCATCACAACTCCTGGAGTTCACCCAAACTCATGTGCATCGAGTCGGTGACGCCATCCAGCCATCTCATCCTCTGTTGTCCCCTTCTCCTCCTGCCCCCAATCCCTCCCAGCATCAGGGTCTTTTCCAATGAGTCAACTCTTCGCATGAGGTGGCCAAAGTATTGGAGTTTCAGCCTCAGCATCAGTCCTTTCAATGAACATCCAGGACTGGTCTCCTTTAGGATGGACTGGTTGGATCTCCTTGCAGTCCAAGGGACTCGCAAGAATCTTCTCCAACACCACAGTTCAAAAGCATCAATTCTTTGGTGCTCAGCTTTCTTCACAGTCCAACCGTCACATCCATACATGACCATAGTCTTGACTAGACGGACCTTTGTTGGCAAAGTAATGTCTCTGCTTTTCAATATGCTATCTTGGTTGGTCATAACTTTCCTTCCAAGGAGTAAGTGTCTTTTAATTTCATGGCTGCAGTCACCATCTGCAGTGATTTTGGAGCCCCCCAAAATAAAGTCTGACACTGTTTCCACTGTTTCCCCATCTATTTCCCATGAAGTGATGGGACCGGATGCCATGATCTTCGTTTTCTGAATGTTGAGCTTTAAGCCAACTTTTTCACTCTCCTCTTTCACTTCATCAAGAGGCTTTTTAGTTCCTCTTCACTTTCTGCCATAAAGGTGGTGTCATCTGCATATCTGAGGATATTGATACTTCTCCAAGCAATCGTGATTCCAGTTTGTGCTTCTTCCAGTCCAGCGTTTCTCATGATGTACTCTGCATAGAAGTTAAATAAGCAGGGTGACAATATACAGCCTTGACATACTCCTTTTCCTATTTGGAACCAGTCTGTTGTTCCATGTCCAGTTCTAACTGTTGCTTCCTGACCTGCATATAGGTTTCTCAAGAGGCAGGTCAGGTGGTCTGGTATTCCCATCTCTTGAAGAATTTTCCACAGTTTATTCATGCTAAAGTGAGGTCCCAGATAAAGAATGATTAAGACCCCGAGACATGGAATGGAGACATTTGGAGGATGCATTTGAGAAATGAGCACCCAGATTCTCTTAAACTCTCCAAACTAGCAGGAACAGCTCTCTCCTTCTCACTAGAAGAGAGCAGATGTGATCTATGACGTGTGTCTCCTATGAAAATGCTTTTCCTCATAAAGATCACCTGACTTCATGCATTGCCCCAAGTTAATAACCAGGGACAGGTTGCAGCCTAAACAAGAAAATATAGTTCCTTCTCTGGGAGGAAATGGACTTCTTACTGAATTAATTGCATGACATGGCTAATACATCCTGGTAGGAATGAGAACGGAGAAGGCAATGGCAACCCACTCCAGTACTCTTGCCTGGAAAATCCCATGGACGGAGGAGCCTGGTAGGCTGCAGTCTATAGGGTCGCTAAGATTGGGCACGACTGAGCGACTTCACTTTCACTTTTCACTTTCATGCATTGGAGAAAGAAATGGCAACCCACTCCAGTGTTCTTGCCTGGAGAATCCCAGGGACAGAGGAGCCTAGTGGGCTGCCGTCTATGGGGTCGCACAGAGGTTGGACACAGCTGAAACGACTTAGCAGCAGCAGCAGCAGGAATGAGAAAAACATGTGTGGAAGTGACTCTTGAGGGTGGTGGACCTGTGTGGGAGGAAACTGATGAACACAAAAGCACATGCTCATGACTTAGGATTTATTGTCCTGAAAGAATGCCTCGGGCTGGTCTAGCATGCTGCAGGAATGGCTCCTTGAAGCTTGGACACGTTGACAGCATATAGTAAAAGAGATGGAACTGCTAGAATTGCCATGGCAGAATCTTGATGAATAGATCAGAAAACTAGGGACTGTGGGTCTATTAGAAACATTTATTTCCTAATACAAGGGAAACCACCACCTAATGATCTTTACTAAGAGAACCCAGGAGCTCTCTTCACAAAGGCAACAAGAAATGCACTAGTGTAGAGGCCGCCAGCATCTTTGAGAAGCCAGACGGTGACAGTCCGTGTTAGATCAGGGTTAACGGTAGTCAATTCCACCGTGAAAATAGGCTTTATTCGATTCAGTGTGAATGAGTCAGGAAAAGCAGAGGCCAGGTAGTGCTACTTAACCATTACAGATAAGGCAGAAATAATTACCTTAATGGGCAGCAAAGACATAGTGGCAACCAGGTTGGCTCATCCCATAAAGATCTATGACAGTGGGTAACAGACCATGGTATTCCTAGAAGTAAGATAGGTGGACAGCCAATTTGAACATTATTTAACTTTTAAAACCAGAAAAAGTCAAGAGCTGGTGAGCAGAAGTTTTATATAAGCCATAACAATGAAAAATCACAATATCTTGAATAAAGGTTTTTGGGTCCTCTTGTGGAAGAATTATGCAATGCCACTACCTGTAAGCAATTCCTAAGTCCTTCCCTAAAAAAAACTGTAGCCAGGATCCAGTTCACAATGGAAAGGTTCAGATTCACGGGCACTCAGTGCCTGAGATCTAGCATTTCTTCTCTGCCAGGACCAGCAACATACCAGGAGATGCTTCTCACAGGGCATGTAATTCTCTGCTGGAGTTGGCAACGGCCTTACTCCAGAATTCCAGGGAACTGTATCATGATTATCCCACTGGAGCTTGACATAGACTCCACCGAGTGCATCTTTTCCTGTCTCTGACATCTCCACACCACAAGGCCTGGCAGATGCTGTCACTCAAACAGCAGGTCTCTTTATGTTTCACCTGGTATTTGGAGCAAAGCATTATGCCTTGGTGTAAAATTTAGTACCTACAGAACCCAAGGAGGCCTAACTTTCTTCTTTTTGATAGGAATTTCAATTTGCATAGGTTTGTCTTTTATTTTTAAGGGGAGATTCTCATGCTCTAAATCACTAGATTGCTAAAACCTTCAATGAAGTGTCCACTCTCTGAATTTCCATAGGATTTGTCTTCTGCCTCCTGGATCCTAAGGCCTCCAGAATGCTAGCCACCCTTTGATCATCCTGTCCGGTTAGCATGAAGCTGTCAATTTAATGGGAGAGTGTGATGTTCTGTGGAATACCTGGCAGTCTAGATGTTTTTGGACTATATATGACAGACAGTGGGAGACAGTCTTGCAGATGAATATTACTCATCCCATGTGAATGTGAACTATTTCTGATCTTTCTAAATTGGAATAGGAAAGACTGCATTTTCTAAATCAATGGCTCTATACCTTGTAGCAGAGGCCTTATTAGTGGCAAGGATACCACATTTAGCACAGCAGCTACGGTCAGGGTGCCGTGCATGCATGCTGAGCCACTTCAGTCGTGTCTGATTCTTCGCTTCACTATGGACTCCAGCCTGCCAGGCTCCTCTGTCCCTAGGGATTTTCCAGACAAGAATACTGGAGCGGGTTGCCACGCCCTCCTCCAGGGGATCTTCCTGACCCAGGGATCAAACCAGCATCTTTTAAGTCTCCTGCATTGGCAGGTGGGTTCCTTACCACTAGTGCTACCTGGGAAGCCCCATGATCAGAGTTACGACTTGGTCAAGTTTGCTGTAGACGTCAGTCATTCTCCAGGTTCCATTCAGTTTCTACAGGTGCTAAACAGGTGAATTAAATGGATATGTGAGAGGAACTAACATCCTTTTATCTTTTAGGTCCTTAATGGTGGCATTAGTCTATGTCATATCCCTCCCCCCAGGATACAATATTGTTTTATATTTCTTGCTTTGGCCATGAGATGGGGACCTCTTGGATTCTGGCAGGACAGAGGTTTCCATTTGGCCTTCCCTTTGTGACAGCTCTAACTCCATAAACCATGAACCCAATTATGAGAGACTACTCCAACTGCCAAGTATATCAATCCCAATTTATGCACTTGGGTAATGGAGAAATGACCACTGGGTAGGAGTCTACTGATCTAGTGGGCCCACTATGAGCTAAAATTTAGCTGAGATTCCATTTATTATCTGTCTCTATATAGGTCTCCATTTTAATAATGGCATCATGATGACACTTTGGGTCTCCAGATATTAAAGACAATTCAAACTTTGTGTCCAAAAGTCCTGGAACTGTTTGCTGACACAGTCACCCAAGTACATAGCCATAGGAGAAGAACTAGGGAAATGTCACAGTATATATTTGTCATAATTTTGCAGAGCCCTTCTTCCTGGGGATTCAGTCACCTTTTCATTCAATGACTTTCAGATCTTACTCTAACCTCAGAGCTACCTCTCTTAGCAGGGTATGGGCTGCATAAGGTCAGGGACACATTAGATTTACCTTTTACACATCAATGACCAGCTTAGAGCCAGATAGAGCAAGTCTTTAACAAATGTTAAATTTAAAATTATAAATGTGTTTTCCTATTCAATTTGATAGTTAAAGGGGAGTTTTACACAAATGTGGCCTGGAATAATTCAAACCCAGCAGAGCTATTTGAAGACATACTGGCTGCGAAACTGATGGAAGACATCAACCCACATATCTAAGAATCCCAACAAATCTAAAACAGAGTAAACCCACACAAAAAAACCTATGCTTTGGCACATCACAATCAATTGCTGAAAACCAAAACTTAAAAAAAAATCTTCCCAACAGCCAGACAATAAAATACATATTGGATTTCAGAGGAAAGCAATAAGAATGATAGCTAGTCTCATTAGAATGAATGCAAGGCAAAAGATAAAAAAATGATGAAAGAAAAACATTGTCATTCTAAAATTCTTTATCTAGGGAAAACACCCTTCCAGGATGAAAAAGAAATAAACACATATTCAGGAAAGAATATGCTATTGGCAGATTCAGACAGTTCAGAAAACACAAGTTTGATTGTTCCTTGGGTCAGAAAGATCCCCTGGAGAAGGAAACAACAACCCACTTCAGTATTCTTGCCTGGAGAATCCCATGGACAGAGGTACCTGGCAGGCTGCAGTCCATAGGGTCACAAAGAATCAGACATGACTAAAGTGACTTAGCACACATATAAAACTGCTCATCAAGAGATATCATTAAGAAAGTGAAAAGACAAGCCACAGAATGGGAGAAAGCATTCACAATACATGTATCTGACAAATCATATCTGGAATATATAAGCATTCCCACAGTTCAATGATAAAAAGACAAATCATCTAATTAAAAATGGACAAACTTATATGTGGAATCTAAAAAAATGGTACAGATGAATTTATTTACAAAACAGAAATAGAGTTACAGATGTGGGGAAAAAATGTGTGGATACAAAGGTAGGGAGAGGGATAAATTGGGAGATTGGGACTGACACACACACTATTGCATATAGAATAGGTAACCAACAATCGACTGAATAGCACAGGGTACTCTATTCAATACTCTGTAATGCCCTATATGGGAATACAATCTAAAAAAGAGTAGATGTATGTGCATATATAACTGACTCACTTTGCTGTACAGCAGAAGGTAACACAACATTGCAAATCAACTGTACACAAATCAAAAAAAATCTGAAAAAATGAACAGACATTTTATGAAAGAATCTATCCAAGTAGTTAATAAGCACATAAAAGGGTGCTCAATATCATTAACCTTCAGGGTAATGTAATTAAAACCACAGTATAATTACCACCAAAAATGCTAAAAATAAAAAAAATCTAAGTATTGGCAAGGATGCAGAGTATACATTGCTGGGAAGAGTTAAAATAGCAAAAACCACTTTGTACAACTGCATGGCAGTTTCTATTAAAGTTAAACCGTTGTACTCATAGTTGTTGGAGCAAAGGCTTCAGGCCTCCTCTGCAGGGAGCTTGTAGGCCCTAGCATACTCTTCCCCTAGCCTTGAGGGTACTTTTCATCCTGGCCTCCGACTTTGAGCTTCAAACCATGACATCTAACCCCAGGAAGTTGCAGAGCCACATCAAAAGAGAACAAGTGTTTGAGCCCCTATCAGAAGGAGGGGGTGAGGAGTGGGAAGGGGCTCCAGTAGATTAGTGGTAGATTTTGTCCATATCTACCCATATCCACAACTTGGGCATTGACTCTTCTCCTACAGGGACTCAGAGGTTGGCCATGTGATTTACTCTGTGGGCTTCGCTGGTGGCTCAGAGGGTAAAGAACCTGCCTGCCAATGCAGGAGATGCAAGAGATGCTGGTTCGATCCCTGGGTCAAGAAGATCCCCGGAGAAGAAAATGGCAACCATTCCAGTATTCTTGCCTGGAGAAGTCCATGGACAGAGGAGCCTGGCAGGCTACAGTTGATGAGGTCACAAAGAGTGGGACATGACTGAGCGACTAACACTTTCACTTTGAATGAAACAACAGCAAATATAACACAAGCAGAGATTTGAAAAATATCTATATATTGCAGTTTTTCTTCTCTTGCTGCCCTTTGGGACCTTGCCATTCCCTCGTGTTGAATCAGTCTGGCCAGCCTGCTGGACAGTGAGAGTCACAGAACAATGTTCTGAGGCCCAGTGTCCCCATTGTTCCAGCTGACAGCCACCTAACCCTCAGAGTCAGGGTCTCCTAGCTGACTGGCAGTTGACCCTGCAAGCCTATTGCTCCCAAACCATGCCTTGATAATCCAGGGATTATCACTGGTTCTCCAGAACTGGATAGGGGGATTAGGGAACACAGAAAGAGTTCGGGCTAGATTCTCTCACCATTTGTGTACAGTGAGGTCTCTGCATACTGATTTAACATTATCAACATCAAAGAACATTATATTTTTATTCTAAGTTTGGGGTAGTTACATTGCAATATTCTCCTTTACTTTCAATGATTGTCACGGGAGTTAAGCTTTAGAAGTTCAGCTCCTTCCAGCTGGAGGAAATTAATTATTTAAATTATTTATGAGTGATCATATTAATATTATACAACCATGTAATATTTACTGTTTTGGTATTATTATCATGGCTTTCACTGTGCTAAATGCTTTACATACACTGCTTTAATTAACCTACCTACAACTGTATGAAATGGATATTATTACTGCCATTCAACAGGACAGAATAAGTACTTAGTACCAAGTACAGAACTAAGTACTTAGTTCCCTAACTTCTGAGTTTCATCTCCTATCTTATTATTGCAATTTGATTTTGGAGGCAACAACTATGGCTATGCAGATTCCAAGAGAATTACAACTAGGAGGGATCTAGAGATGACCAAAGTCAACCTCCTCATCAGAGCACTGGGGCCACGCAGAGTTATAGAGGGTTAGTTTGATCAGAACGCAGGTTCCTGACTTCTGATCTGTTCTCTACACAGATTCAGGGTGCCAGCCTTATAATATGCAAGCACTGTGGGTGGCAGGCATTGTCTCATTTAATCCTCATGACTACCCTAGGAGATGGGGTTTATCCTTGTATTAAACACGACAAAACTGTGGTTTCAAAAAGTTATTATCTTGCCCAAGGTCTTGGACGCTGAATGGACAGAGTCAGCATTTGAAAGTCTGTGTTTTCACAGGTTTTCATAATCTGTCCCCAGGGCAAGTGGTACTCATCCCAAGGAATGGGTTCACAGAGGTGGATTTTCTGTTGATGGGAGCCACGGCAGCATTCCCACATTCCTGAGTGAGGCCTGGACTGCTCACTCATGTGCAAAGAGCTCTCATTCTGCTCCTCTGCAACTTGTGTCTCCAGGGGACTGCTAAGTGTTCTGCTCCTCTGAAGCCTGTGCCAAGAGCATCTAACTACCAGGGAATACTCCCTGCTGACCTCTGTGGGAGACAAAGCACTTTTCTTGGAAGCAGGGCAGGGGAGAGCCAGCAGGAAGTGGGATGCAGGGAGAGCAATTTGTTCTTTACTTTGACCAAAGGCCAAGACACCTCCAGGGCTGGGGTTTTGGGGGAAGAGGAAGAAGTGGTCTTGGGACCTTGTAAGTGACCCAGGGTCTTAGAGGGGTCCAAGATGAAGGTTTGGTTTTTTTTTTTTTTTTTGTTCCTGCAAGAGGCATGCAAGATTTTAGTTTCCCAACCGGGGACTGAATCTGAACTCCTGCAATGGAAGTGTGGGCTGCCAGGGAACTCTCTGCTTCATCTTTCTTAGGAGAAGTCCATCAACATCTAAACCGAATGGATGTGTTGAGTGGAAGCCAGCTGTGATGATTAATTTTATGTGTCAATTTAGCTGGGCTACAGGAAACCCAGAAAGCTAGTAAGGCACAGTTTCTGGGTGTGTCTGTGAAGGTGTTTCTGGGAGAGATTAGCATTTGAATCAGTAGACTGAGTAAAGATAGTCACCTCACCAAGTGGGTGGGCATCTTTTAATCCATGATCCAGAATAGGATCAAAAAAAAAAGTGGAGAAAGGTCAAATCTGCTTTCTTCATGAACTTAAATATCCATTTCTCCTGCCCTCAGACATCTGTGCTTCTGGCCTTTGGACGTGGATGAGGACTGATGTCATCGGCTCCCTGGGGCTCTCAGGCCTCCAGACCCAGGCTGAATTATACCACCAGCGGATAGCAGATCGTGGGACTTCCAGTTCTCCATAACTACATGAACCAATTCTTAACAACTACTCTCCTCTTACATATCTCTCCCTGTCTATCCTAGTGTCTCTTGTTTCTCTGGAGAACCCTGACTACTATATCTGCCTTAGCCTGAAGAAGGACCAGGTAGGAGCCTGGATGTAGCGATGTGTTCCTCTCATTTGCCTGATGGAAGGACCCCAGGAAAACATTGCCTCTAAGTCTCTCAGTGTACAATGGGGAAAATAAAAACTCAGCATGGGGTAGATAACTCCATGTTTCCTTTTCACTTAAGAGGCACTTACAGATGACAGTATTCTTTACAGTATTCTTTAAAGTAGAAAGCTACTTTACTGTGCATAGCAGCATTATTTGTAAAAGCAGAAAACTGGAATGAATTCAAATTTCTGGCATCAGTAGGATAAGTAAATAAATGTATTACTAGGATAAATAACTGTGGTCTAGCAATACAGTGGAATACCATACAGTAACAAAAAGGAATGAACTGCTGTTATATGCCATGAAATGAATGTCTCTCCCAATGTCAAACTTTAAAAGCCAGACACAAAAAGATTACACACTGCACTAGTCCCATAATCTCAAGTTCAAGTACAGTCAGGCTTATCTATGGTGGCAGAAGTCAGAACAGTGGTTGCCTTGGTGAGGTAGGTAATGACTGCAAGGCTTCTGGGTGCGGGGGATGCTCTCCATTTTGATCTGTGTGATGTTGCATGAGCAAAAATTTGTGAAAACTTGATTTGTATACTGAGGATTTGTGCACTTTTCCATATAATGTTATATGGTATATTTTGATAAAAAGGTAAAAGCAAATAGTATTTCCTGAGTGCATGCATGCAAAATCATGTGTAAATGTATTCAGGAACTCTGAAAGGTGGGTCACAAAATGTCAAAAGCAGGCAGGTCTTCAAAACAGGAACCAGAGTGGTCTTTACTTCAGACTTTTCCATATTGTTTGAAACTTTATTTGTAATGAGCAAGTAATATTTTTATAATTGGAAAAAAATGGTTATTTTTATTTGGGAAAAGACAAATTGGAGAAGGAAATGGCAACCCACTCCAGTGTTCTTGCCTGGAGAATCCCAGGGACGGGGGAGCATGGCGGGCTGCCATCTGTGGGATCGCACAGAGTTGGACACGACTGAAGCAACTTAGCAGCAGTAGCAGCATACCTGAAGCAAAATAAAGGCAAATAAGAAGCTAAAGGAGGAAGCCTCCAAACAAAGTATAATGGCTCATCCTAAACACACCAAAAATTTGTTGGAATGAGTGTATTGATAAAACCTCAAGAGGTTGTTTCAATAGACTTGGAAATTGAAATTCAGTAAGAAGTCCTTTAAAGCCTCATCTCTAATTATGGAAGAAAGGTTTTATCCTAATAATGAGATATGTCCCTAAGGGGCAGCTAGGGCACAGAAGCCCCTGCTCTAATCTGGCTAGGTCTCTGCCACCATGGGAGAGGCTGGGGGCTTCCTGGGAAGATAGTCTGAACAAGGAAACTAGGGGTGGTGGTGCCAACACTGAAATTTACAGGTGTCATCACACTCATGACCTCATTCCAAGAGATCATTGTGTGCCTGGCACAGTGAAGCTACTTCAGTTCAGTTCAGTTCAGTTCAGTCGCTCAGTCGTGTCCAACTCTTTGCGACCCCATGAATCGCAGCACGCCAGGCTTAAGGTACTTAAGTAGGTAATTTAATTTCTTCCTCTCAGTCATCCTATATGGATGTCTTAATGGCTGCATTTCATAAATGAGGAAGCAGAGGTTCAATCAACCCACAACTAATGTGACAGATGACACTGAGATGGAGGTTCTGTGGTGAGGGCCTGGAGATACCTCAGGGTGGATCCAAATCCTGGACACCAGCATCTCAAAGATCTTGAAAGCTGTCTGAGCCTATAGCAAGGAAAGGACAGCTCCGTTAGGTGGAAAAGAATGGTTCCACTTCACTGGTTCCAAATGGTGCTTTCAGAATCAACACAGGAGTTGAGAGTATGTTCTTTCATTGGCGTTACGATGGAAGGCTTCCTGAAGAAGGTGTCCAAATTAAGATGCCTAGAAAAAGCACTTGCAGTGCCACACATCCTTCCAAAATGGGAGCTGGCTATCCCTCCAGAACCCCTCCTCTGCCTTTCCAACTGAAAATCTGACTTGGAAATGGGACCCTAGATTCACACGGTAATTTTGAGCTAAGAGACAACTGGGACTCTGAGTCTGTAAGTTTTTACATTGTGTCTCCTGAAACACTAGCATGTCAGAAGAGCCCGTGGGGCAATGGAGAATGGATCCCCATCACACTCCCTCCCATCTCCCTTCAAAGGAGACTCTCACCTTTTAACTGTTTTATTGGATTAAAATAGTGGGCTTCAACCAGGAGCAATTTTTGCTCCCCTCCCCCAGAGACAAGTGGAAATGTCTGAAAACATTTGTGGCTGTCACAACTTGGGGAGTGCTACTGGCATCTGGTGAGTAGAGGCCGGGATGCTGCCATCCATCCCACAGGGCAGCCTCCCACAATTATCCACCCCTAGTGTCAACAGTGCGGAGGCTGAGAACCCCTGCACTAAACCATACGAACCAGTCAGTCATAAAGGAAATCAACCTGAATGTTTATTGGAAGGACTGATGCTGAAACTGAAGCTCCAATACTTTGGCCAGCTGATGTGAAAAGCTGACTCACTGGAAAAGACCCTGCTGCTGGGAAAGATTGAAGGCAGGAAGAGAAGGGGACGACAGAGGATGAGATGGTTAGATAGCATCACCCACTCAATGGACATGAATTTGTGCAAATTCTGGGAGATGGTGATGGACAGGGAGCCTGCCGTGCTGCAGTCCTTGGGGTCACAAAGAGTTGGACACGACTTAGCGACAGAACAGCAACAACAAATAGCAATTTCACATGATCCATATTGCCTTTGTATAGACTTCAATTTAATAAAGGGTTCCAAAGTATTCTTAGACACTGAAATCATTAATCAAAACCAAACTCCTGATTGCACAGATGGCAAAAATGTGGCCCAGAGAGGATAAGGGGACTTCCCAAGGTCACACAGCAAGTAATCATGGATCCAGACCTGAACAGGGTCCCTGTTAACCCTTCCCGTCAACACAGAGGCCTCCACTCAGGCTCATTTCTCCAGCCACAGGAAATGGCTTTGTTCCTATTTACTGCTCTAATGTCCTGTCGCAGGAGAATGTTTCAGAGAGGGCTGCTTCCCACTGAAAACTTGAAATGACATTCATCCAGAACTCAAAAGAAAATGTGTTTGCTTAAAAAGAAAGAAAAGGGGGGGGGGGAGGCGGGACAAAAGAACTTTATTCCCAAACAGCCATGCAAAGTAAGGGCCAGCTGCAGGGAATTAAGTGAGATTAATACCCGCTCACGTTGATCAAGAGAGAAAAGGAGGATGAGAAGCACATTGGGCCTTTGTGCTTTCCTTTCAAGGAATAATAACTGCCTCAGATGGACAAGGAGACTTTCACTCTGAAAGAAGCGACCCAGTAACATCCCCCCATAATAAAGGCTGTGCAGGGGTCTTCAGGAGTCCAGGGAACTTGTCCTCCAGGAAAAATGAAATTGCAATGCCATGGCTACTTCTAAGGGCAAAGGACACAGCCTACAGGAGCACTTTACTTGTCAGAGCCAAGAAGAACCTTAGAGACCGTCTTGGGGGAAAGAAGCAAGCCAAGTTGTGCAAACTTGGGGTGAGGAACAGGAGTCAAATTTGCCCTCACTCTGCAGCCAAAAGCCAAGGCAGCTTGCCTGCCAACTTGAATTTAACCTGCACATGTTCATCTTAGTACCAGGACATTTACATCCCACCTGCCCAATGTCTCACCAAGTTTCGTTCAAATGCTTCTCTAAAGAGCGCATCAGGGAAGTGCTCGTTTGATTGCACATCCTTATTGTGTGTCTCATGGGGAAATCGAGGCAAGAAGACAGGGAGGGGTTTGCCTGAGTTATGGGAAGTGTGGCTTACCTCTCCATACCTACACAAGCAGGGAAATAAAGTCAGCGAGCAGATACCTCATGGGCAACCTTATTAAAGTTTTGTTTTGTTAAAAAAACAAAACTTCACTGTAGAGTTAAACTCATACAGACAAAATACATGAAGCTGCTGACCATACAGCTTGGAAAGCAGATGCCCCATCCTCAGTGAGGAAGCCTTCTCCTTACACATCAAGCCTCTACTTCAGCCTCTCTGGATCTCCTGTTTATCTAGGCCTCAGTTATGCCCCCTGCTGTGTGGGTGCCAGCAACAGTCTGCAATCACCTGCCAAAACCTGGCTTCCCTCAGCTTCCCTCTGATGGTTTCCATGGCAAACACTCCCACCACCCATTTAAATGGAGGATTTAGGCCAACCAAAGGGCTCTTTGGAATGAACTCATTTTTCAGATCCAACTAGTATTGATTTTTGTTTTTGTCTTATAGTCGATGGATTTCATTTTAATTGCAAGGCTCACAATGACATTGCAGCTGTCCCAAGATTGTCTGTCTGTCAGTATGCGGCTTCAGCAGCCAGCCGCCACCCACATTCCTCATCCTTGTTCCTTGCAGCGCAGGGTGACAGAAGCCTTGACGAGGACTGTAATGAGGAACAGGAGAGTTTGCTCTCAAATGAAGCCCATTCCCTTTGATCTTCACCTCTTTGACTGTGCCTCTGGCTGCTGAGAACCGCTTTGATCCTTCACCTGCCAGAAGCCATGGAAGATTTTCGACATCCTCTGCTCTATTTAGAAGGAGATACAAGCTTCATCACCTGGCAGGTCGGGGCACCAGTGTCAGGGCACGAGAAACATGAGCATCCACTCTGCAATGGTGACCGGACATTTTGGGAGGCTGTGATCAGTGGGACATGGATGGGCAGTAGAAATTTTCTTACACGCTGCCTTCTGTCCCATGTGGTCAAGTGCCCAAGGGGCCTGTCTTCCAACCCCAGGTGGGAAGTGATGGCACAACTTCACTGCCCATCAGGATTGACCTCCTGAGGCCCTTCCCAGAGGAGACAGGAAGGCAGATGAAAGAAGACATCACCTTGGTCTCACCTCTCAGTCCTGACCAACATCCTATGAAATGGTTGTTTATTTAAACCTTCCCCAGAAAGACATTCACAATGAAGTCGGATTATCAGAGGCACCATCCACAGCAGTCAGAGGCCTAGGCTCAGTGGGGTTTGAAGAGGGATTGAGGGGAAAAGTGTGCTTTGCAAGAAGCTTCAAACTGCAGATAAGGTTGGGACTTATCATCTATTAATAGCTGCTGACACAAAGCCCTCATGATTATAGACCATAACCCTAGTACAGAGGAGAGAACCAATAATAATTGAGAAGAGGAAAGGGGGGGCTTCCCAGATGGCGCTAATGGTAAAGAACCTGCCTGCCAATGCAGAAGACATAAGAGATATGGGTTCGACCCCTGGGTAGGGAAGATCCCCTGGGGGAGGGCATGGCAACCCACTCTAGTGTTCTCTCATGGACAGAGAGAGGAGCCTGGCAGGCTATGGTCCATGGGATTGCAAAGAGCTGGACATGACTGAAGCAAATGAGCACGCACACATAAGAAGAAAAGGAAGTTTTAATTTATTAATTTCCTGGGAAATCTTTTGACACTTTAAGTGTGCTATTTCATTTAATTCTTGCTACAACACCCCTGGGAAGAATTATTGATTTTATGTGACCTGTGAGAACACTGAAATTCAAAGAAGTTAAGCCCCTTGTCCAAACTGACAGAAAAAGTGACAGTCAGAATTCAGATTCAGGTCTATCTGCCTCTAGGGACCTGTAGTCTCAGACTATATGGACTGTTACAAATGGTCAATGTTGGGGTGGGGGCGGGGGCGGGGGTGGCCCCTCTGAGGATCACACAGACCCCAGGCACCAAA
>SJXQ01002396.1:0-24417 GCA_006408695.1 Aepyceros melampus | reverse complement strand
TAGGGGTAGTGTTGGGGGGTGGGGTGGGTTGGGGGGGGGGGGTGGGGGGTGGGGGGGGGGCGGGGGGGGGGGTGCCCCCTCTGAGGATCACACATACCCTAGGCACCAAAAAAGACACTTGGGCTTAAATAAGACAGTGTCTAACTGAGATCATTCTTGTTTCCTGGTGAGACCATATGAGGAGAGAGATGCTGATTGATGCCAGTTGTAATAATACTTATTTGTCTGTAATTGCTCCTTGAATTCCAGCCAAAATGGGACACACTGAGCTGCAGCTGTATAAGATGTCTGGATTCTCCCACACAGCACAGAGTTGGGAATGGGGTGGTCAGAAAAAAAGCTGAGTAGGGCCGGAAAGATGTCTCCATTTAACAAATATTTATTGCACCCCTGCTTCACACAAGACCTGGGGAGGTGGGGAGAGGGAAGGAAGAGAAAAGGCGTGAAGCTAAACAAAATGTAGTTCCTCTAGTTTCTTTCCATGTCATTAACTGTTTCCTTCACAGTGCAAAAATTTTTAAAGAGTCATCTCTTCCTTTGTAGGAAATAACAGGCACATGAACAAAAACCAGAAGCCCGATGTGGCTAATATCATAATCAGGATGTGCTGGGGAGGCCGAGAGAAAGCGCTCCCGGAAGCTGCAGAAGAGTTTCCACAAGAGGCAATTTTTAAGTTAGGGCTTGCAGGTAGGTCTTGTGTGGTTATCCATCAAGTGGAGAAAAGCTGAGAGGTGAAGAGGCAGTTCGGGCTGGGGGGAACAGCCTGGGGAAAGTCTGCCGGGCATGGGCAAGCATGGAACTCGAGAAGTTCAGTGTCAGATATATCTGCTGTTGAATCACGGGCTGCTGGAAAGATCTGAGGCCAGTATATTTCTTTGTGCTCATGTGTCTCTCTTGTGAGATGGAGAGGATAATAGTTCCTAGAGATGCGGGTTCGATCCCTGGGTTGGCAGGAGGAAATGGCAACCCACTCCAATATTTTCGCCTGGGAAATCCCATGGACAGAGGAGCTTGGCAGGCTACAGTCCCTGGGGTTGCAAAGAGTTGACGTTGTGATAAAGATGAAATTTTACTACATGTTTAATGGCCAGAAGAATTCATGGCACATAGATGCTTAATAAAAGCTAGTTGATTTTAATTACTCATGTGATAAAGATAACAATGATGATATAGGACAACAATGAGAAATGAGAATAGAACATTGGGTCAGGGTCAATTTATCAGGAGCTTCAAATGCTATGGGAAGGAATGGAGAATTTCATCCTGTGGGCAATATGTTTCAGAATAAAACTGCAGAAGATTTCTGCTCAGAGTGCTTTCATTTCTTTCAGATGAGCCTCATCACTTTGACAAGGACACTCCCCCGGGATGTGGCAAGGCTGGCTCACTCATCCCAGGGATTATTGGAGTGAGAGTGAGGGGGTGGCCGAAGGGACAGACAACAGGACAAGTTCCCCTCGCTGCTCCCACCATCAAGCCCTGTCACTGTTCCTCGTGGATGTGTTGCATAGAAGGTTTGTAAGGACATCTCCAGACCTCCTGGGGTTTGAGGCACACCAGACTCCACAGGAAACCACCTATACTCCCTCTTTGGGCTCCGCTCACTGGGTCCCTCCATCCTCACCCCTATACCTCCCCAACAGCTCTTAGAAAAAGGACATGGACATCCCACCATTCCCTGAAGCCTTTCCAGGCCATCAGTGATCTGGTGTGACTAACCGGCCTCTGGTCTGCACTTGGCCTTGTCTTCTCTTCACTCTGCCCTGCCTGGTTCTTTTCCAACTTGTCCCCTCTCATAGCCCTTGTCCATCTACCCCTGAAATCACCCACCCCTCCAGGCTTGCTCCTACTCCTTCAAGCACAGGACCCCTGCTTTCTTCACCATCCCGGCCCCCCACCCCTGAACATGAATGCTCCTGTTGCTGCTTCTCCTCTCATCTTACCCAGATCCTACCTGTCAGCCTCCACTGATGACTTCTTGTTCCGACAGTGTCCTCTCTTAACTCCTAGAGTCCACGCTAATTTTTCCCGTCTCTCTTGCTACCTGTAAATCCAGGATGCTCTTTCTGCTCACAGTTTAGTCCACCTTATATCTTGCACTGGCCATAAACACCTTGACTCGTAATCTGATTCCCTAAAAAGGTTGCCCTACAGAGGCCTCTCCACCTCCCTAGCCACAAGGGGCAAAGGCACCTAGCACTAGCTACAGAGGGAGCCACCCCTTTCCCTTGATGGGTGAAGGCTACACCCCTTCTTCTTTCCTTCTCTCCATTCCAGGCACAAACTGCTCAAAGAGAACAAAGAAAATGCTCATATTTTCCCGAAGAGAATAAAATGCAAAGAGAATCTAGAACAGAAGAAAAAAATGTTCCATATTTATAGATTGGAGGAGGGAGGAGAAGTGATGGGATTATAACAACGCAGAAAAGGGCAACTTTCATTTGCCTGGGGTTGGGTCAAGGCTGTAGAGCCCACTGGTTTCTGAAAGACACTGCCCTCCACCCTTCCCTCCAGAGCCTTGGGGATGACTGGGACCTGGGGAGTCTGGGTAGATAGTCCTTATCTACTTGTTCTCAGTCCATGAGGGCTGGAGCCTTCCCTCCACCTGCTTTCTTATGGAAATAGGAAAGAAAGTGAGGGTGAATTCACGGATTTCAACCCATTCCTCACTGTCATAATGCATAATGTAGCAAAGCCAACCTGTATCTAGAGGTTAAAATAAATCAAACCAAAAGCGAAGCAGGAATGACTGAAGTAAGACACCAAGGAGAACTGGCAGACCACTGTGGGAGGACACACAGAGGTGGCAGAGAGGAGCTATGGTGTCTGAAGGGCAAGGAAAGGTGGCCTCAAGTGAGCTGCCATAGCTGAGGAGGCACGCATGCCTGGAGACAGAGAGACCTGACCTGATCATCTCCTGAGTGCTCTTCAAATTCGAGGTCCATGAAATAGTGGCCAAGACTCTGAACTTTCAATGCAGGGGGCTCGGGTTTGATCCCTGGTCAGGGAACTAGATCCCATATGCTGAAACTAAGAGTTTGTATGCCTAAACTCAATTCCATATGCTTCTATGAAGAATGAAGATCCCGCATGCTGCAACTAAGACTTGGTGCAGCCAAATAAATAACAAACTTTTAAAGGGTCCTACAAGTGGAGCAAATGGCTCAGAGGCGGCCAACAGCAGATTTGAGGCCTGCACACAGTGGTAAAGAATCCACCTGCCCATGCAGGAGACACAAGAGACACGGGTTCAATCTCTGGGTGGGGCAGGCCCCCTGAAGTAGGAAATGGCAACCCATTCCAGTATTCTTGCCTGGAAAATGCCATGGACAGAGGAGCCTGGGGGGCTACAGTCCAGGGGGTTGCAGAGCTGGACATAGCTGAGCACACGCACACACACCCTATCTTTATGTCAGCTCCATCTCCCAACTCTGGGAAATCAGGAAATCTGGATTCAGGTTCCTCTACTGGCCTTGGGAGTTCATTCCCTTCTCTGGGCTCAGTGCCACCATCCTCAAAATGATAGGCTAGAAAAGATCATCTCTAGGGGGCTCCCAGCTCTGTCTTCCAAGAAGTTGGTGTGTTCACTGTATGCTGAGACAGTGGGAGGCACTGCCCACAGGAGTGCCCGACCCCAGCTGGTCGCCCAAGGCACTACAGGTCCCTCACCTCTGCTGGGCAGCCACAGCCTCAGTGAGCCCTGACACAGCAGCTGGACAGCAGTGACATCAGGTGTGGGCTGAGGGGCACCAGCTAGCGGCAGCCACGTGCCCTGCGGCTGGTCCCCCTCTGCCACTCACTTCCAGCAAAGAGGCGCCCTGTAGCCCACTCCTCTAAATGCACAAAGAACCCAAATCCAGCATCTACCGGTTCAAGACCACGCACAACAGTCATCTGAGCCAAGATACCTGTGTGCCCCTCAGCCAACAGAGGAGCCATCCCACAGCTCAGTGAGGATCCCTTCACCTCATCTCTTCCCATAGTCTCTGGCAGGTAAAGTTTCAGGTTCTGTGACTATTCTGGTCCACACCCATTTGCCCCTTCTCTGAGGACATACACCATGCACTGCCCGAGCCCCAGAGATACCAAGGGCTGTATGCTTTGTTGAGATAGGTCTGCTCCTTAGCATGAACCTTTTTTCCTTAATATGAAACCTCTGTGACTATCTAGGGGTCCAGGAGCTTGGAGAGATTGCATAAAACTGAAAGCTTCCATATGAATAGTATTTGGAAATTAAATTAGGGTCAAGGTTAAGCTGCAAAGAATCCTCAGTATATAGTGACTTGAGAAACACAGGAGTTTATTTCTCTTTCTGAAGAACCAGAGCTGAAGCTTCTGGTTCTGGGCTTACATTCCCTTGGGTCCCCTTACTGGGTCCATGCCCACCAGTGTGGCTTCCAAAGCCAGCACCTGCATCTTTGGCAGAGAGCTACCCTTGGCCGGATGACATTCACTTGGCCCACCAGTACACAGAATACTGGGAGTGCCTGAGAACTAGTTCCCCCCCACCCCCTGCCCTGACACTGATGGGTGTGGGGATAAATATGGCCCAGTTCCTCCACCCGTGGCTAGCTCTGAAGGCTGTATTCTACACTGTTTCTTGGAACTTCCCCATGGAACTCACCCCTAGTCATCCACTGTGGTGGCTGGCCCTTACTGGCTGCCTTCTCTTCCCTTTGTCACCTCCCCACTCACCTGCCAGTGCCCTGAGCCTTCCCAAGCAAACCACATGCACTCAGTCCTAGTCTCAATACTGGGACCCAGGTTCCTTCCAATCTGTTGCTGTGTCAGCCCTCCACCACTCCCAGGATGCCATCCTGCTTGGCACAGCCAAAGAGGTGTCATGGCATAGCCATGCCCTGGCTTGTAGGAAGGAAAAAAGAGGACATGCTGGGAAGCAATTTGCTACAAGTGAGTGACATCGAAGTGGCACCCATTCTTTCCTTTCATGTGTCCTTAGTGACAGCTGAGCTGCAAGGGGACTGGAAACGTTCACTGCTTGAAGCAGTAATCTGGAGGAGGTGAAACAGTTGCCGTGGCCACTTTGTAGTTTCTGCTACAGAAATGAAATAAAATCTATCCGTTTACTGGACTCCATAATAAAGGTGCTCTGCTTATCTTCCATGCGCTGCTTTGCTGACTCTGCCCAACACAGTGAATGTCACTGTTGCTATTTACGGATTGGGAAACTGAGGCACTCAGTTCAGGGTCCTGTGTGAAGCCACACAGGGGCAGTAAGGGGCAAGGTCAGGATCTGAACCCAGGTGTTTCTGTGCTCTGTGGCTATTCTGCTTTTTATCCCTAGAAATGTATTTATCTGGTTCCATATCCTGACTTTGAAGGTGACAAAATGGGGGCAGGAGGGAGGGCATAGAAAGGCAGAGCCTCACCACAAATCACCCAGAGAGAGAAAGAGAGCAAAAGGCTGAATCGAGCCAGAACCCAGGGGTCCTGGCTGCCAGCAGGCTGCTTTATCCATGGAGTCTGCTCTGGGCTGGTACCTTCGAACAGCTCCTGCTCCAGTTCAGACTAGTGCCTCCAGGGCTGCAGGGGAGGGGGACATGCACCCTTTGGCCTCACTGAGTCCAGAGCCCAGCCTTAAAACTCGGTGGCATCTACAGATTCCATACAGAAAAATCTACCAGTCAAGGTGGCAGTGATGGCCCAGTGTCCCTTGTGACATGAACAACATCCTCTGTGCTCAGCTCACAAGCCTTAAACTGGCTCCCGGTCCTCTCCCAGAAGAGGGATGCAGATTCCCTTGGGCCTCGCTGTCGGCATGCAGGAATTAGACAGAGGAGAGGGATTGGGCCATCAGGGTCCCCAGATCCTCCATGAAGTCATCCCCTTGCTGTCGTCAGTGTCAGTTGCCTAGCAACTGTCTTTGGCAGATGGTGGCACTGAGAGCATGCCAATCTCTCCACAGCTAAAAATACATTCCGACGACAACGGGTCTATTTTAAAAGATACAATGCGCTCCCAACATCTTCCCTTGTCTGCAAGAACTGTGCCATGCCGGGTCTCTCCGCGCTTCTGATTTGGTCTGATGGTGTGGAAGACAGTATTCTAGGAAAGGAACTCAAGACCGGGCACCACAAGGGTCTTAGCAAATTGCCCTGGAGGAAGATAAGGGAGAGGAAGAAGAGGAGCAATAGGAAATAATGGACTGGGAGGAAGACACAGGAGTTGGGAGCAAACCCTGTTGTTTGTTTGGTCATAATCCTTCCCCACTCAGAAGGGTGGAGTTAGGAAGAAAAGTCGTAGAATCACAGAAGCCTAGTGCTGGAAGGGACCCAATCCCATTTCCCAGTTGGGAAGGTAGAAGCCCTGAGAGACTGAGATGAGAAGAGTTGGCTCTTAGCCCTTGTTCAGGGTGCAAGGGCTGGGGTTCCTAGGGGTGGGTGTGAGACCCTGAACCCTCTTGCATTGTATCAGCAAGTCTGTCATATCACTGCCACTCCGCCCCACCAGCTTAGTCTTTCCATTTAATCACCATAATTTGCAGCTTTTTTAAAAAATAGAGACTAGTAAGCCTATTTGTGCATTGATTAATTCAACAAATACTTCTTAAGCACCCACTGCCATACTGTGCCAAGCTCTGGAGATACAGCAGGGGACCCATACACGTGGTCTCCACCTCCTGTTGCTGGTGGTCCAGCGGGTGAGGTTGGCATCAAGCAGGTAACCACAGGGTGCACTGTGCTTCAGACATCGAGGCAGATTTGGGTCGAGCCCACTTACCAGTTCTGCAACCAAAGGACATCACTTAGTTAGGGTTGCAAGGCAAAATACAGGGGACCCAGCAAAATATGAATTTCAGGTGAAAAACAATTATTTTTTAAGATTAGTGTGTTCCCAGTATTGCATCATCTGAGGTTCAAATTTAACTGGGCCTCCTATAATTTTCTGGAGAAGGAAATGGCAACCCACTCCAGTATTCTTGACTGGGAAATCTCATGGACAGAGGAGCCTGGTGGGCTACAGTCCATGGCGTCACAAAGAGTTGGATATGACTTAAGTGATTGGCACAGCTCACATAGGGGTTATTTTTCAAATTAAATAAGAAAACATATATACTTCTTGGCTGGTTGATAAATGTTATTTCCTCTCCTCTCCAAGCAGGGCTTCCCCTGGGTTTAGTGCTGGTCAGCATCTGAGCCCAGCTCTCCTCCCCTCAGGATCTAGCGAAGTGATGGTTTGCAATAACTCTGTTCTGTCCTAAGGCTGAGCTGCTGCTGCTGCTGCTGCTAAGTTGCTTCAGTCGTGTCCGACTCTGTGTGACCCCATAGATGGCAGCCTACTGGAAAATGTGCTGGTGGATGTTGACTTGCCAGAGGAACTAGGAACCAACCCGATTTTACTTGGAATGCTGGTTGGGGCCAGCAATTCTCCATTATCTGGGGTGCTTGTTAAAAATATAAACGCCAGAGGCTTCCCTGGTGGCTCAGTGGTAAAGAATCTGCCTGCCAATGCAGGAGACATGGGAAGACCCCACATGCCACGGTGCAACTAAGCCCATGCACCCCGACTACTGAGCCTGTGCTCTAGAGCCCGGGAGCCACAACCACTGAAGCCCCTGTTCCACCACAAGAGAAGCTTCCATAATGAGAAGCTGGAGTGGTACCCATTCGCTGCAGCTAGAGGAGAGCCCATGCAGCAATGAAGATCCAGCACAGCCAATTACAAATTAAATTATTTAAAATTTTTTTAATTAAAAAAAAAAAATAAACCAGATGCCAGGGTTCTACCCAAGATTCGCGGAATCGGGATGTCTAGGGAAGAACATGCCATTTAAGCAAAATCCCTGGTGATTCTCTGGACCCTGTAAAGTTTGAGAATCCCTGGTCTGGTGTGTGCTGAGAGACTGCTGCCCCTGTAGAAGCAGGGCCACCAAAGCCTGTTTTGGAATGTAGGGTCCTGGACTGGATTCTGGAACAGAAAAAGGACATTAGTGGGAAACTGTCTGAAATCCGAAAAACGTCAGTAGTTCAGTTAATGGTATTGTGCCCATGTAATTCCTTAGTTTCGATCACTGTACCATGGTTAGTAAGATGTTAACATTAGGGAAAGCTCACGCTGAAGGCTATCTGGGAACTCTCTGAACTGTTGTCGTAACTCTTGTATAAACCGCAAATTGTTTCCAAATTAGAGGTTTAAAAAACAACTACTTTAGCTCACAGCCTGCTATGGGCCTTTACCCAGACTGGTGGAGCATCAGAAGACCTGGCCCCTGTGCTAACCTGGCTTGGTTGAGCAGGTGCAGGTAGCTGAGAGCTCCCACTCCACAGTTCTGGGAGAGCTTTGCTCTCTTCCCTGTCATTCACACTGGGGCTTAAATGTCAGCCTCAATGAATTACATTTTAATCTGTTTCTGTTATCAACCTGGCCAGGCCCTAATTGGATGCCAGGCACACTGCTGAAGGGCATGCATAATTCATCAGCTGGGAGGCCAAGAAGGCCTTTCATCATGGGCCAGGGAAGCAGGAGGGAGAGAAGGAGGAGGGGAGGAGAGAAAGGGGGGAAGAGAAGGGGCAGGAGCTCCAAAGGGAGGGAGAACAGGCAGGGTGGGGGTGGGGGGGGAGGAAAGGGACCCAGCACAGTTGTAGTCACTCAGCCTTTCAGCCTCTGCTTCAGCACCACCTCCTCCAGAAGTCTTCATTTGCAAGCCTCAGGCCCTTCTTTCCTTGGTTGCCCATTGCACAGGACAGACCTCTGTTACACTTGACTAATCGCAAGGTCCCCCTGATGTTTGTTTAAACAACCTGCCCCTAGACTCTGAATGCTCTCCCTTTGGGGTGACATCTGACTTGATGACAGATCACCCCAGTTTGGCAGAGTCCCGGCACAGTGAGTGTTTGCTGAATGGCTGGAAGGTAGATTCTAACTCAGGCCATACAAAGAAACTGTCTTAACTTGAACTCCTTGGCTCTGCCACCAAACTTGCCCCATCCGGGTCCTGTTCCCCAAAGCCACCTTCCCTTGTGTAGAGCCTCTGTCTCTTCCTGCCCCATCTCCCAGGGCCCAGGGCCCACATGGAAAAGCACAGTAATACCGGAACTGAAAGAGAAGTCCGTATTTCTGTGACCATGCCTCATGCTATCAGCACGTAGTCGATCGCACAGATCATCTGCCCTCCACGCCCTCCTCAGTCTTCTCTAGGGGGGCCCGCTCAGCTCAAACCACCATTGTCCAGGTCACCAACCAGCTCCATGTGGTCACAGCCAAAGCGCACTCCTCTGCCTTGGCCCCGACTGACCCTTCAAGAGCATTCGCCTCAACCACCCGCTGACACATGACCTCCTCCTGATTCTCCCTCTGCCCTCCTCCCTCCGCCTCAGCCACTTCATGCCCACTCGCTTTGCTGAGTCTCTCTCCTTTGCTCAATGACTCTGAATGTGTGGAAGCCCCAGGGTTCACTCCTCAGACCTCTGCGCTTCTCCAGCTACTGTTTCTACTTAAATAGTATCATTCAGCTCCATGGCTTCAAATGCCATCAAACACTAATGGTTCCTAAACATATATGTCCACCCTTGACTTCTCCCTTAAGCTCCAAGCACAAGTAGCCACTTGAGTGTATTAGTTCTCTATTGCCAAGTAACAAACTATCCGCCCCTCCCCCCCCATTTAGCAGCATGAAACAATAAAGATGTGTTGTCTCACAGTTCTTGTGAGTCAGGAAGTCGGGTGCCACTTATCTGGGTGTCTCTGGCTCAGGTTCTCTCATGAGGGTGTAGTCAGCCTGTTGTTTGGGGCTGTGGTCTCATCCTAAGGGTGTGACTGAGAGGACCTGCTTTCAAGCTCACTCTTGTGGCTGTGGGCAGGATTTGCTTCCTTGCCAATCATTGGACTGGGAGTCCCTATCGCTCACTGACTGTTGATGGGGGTCTCCCTCAGTTCTTTGCCACGAGAGCCTCTCTGTAGACTGCCCACGACATAGCAGTTGCCTTGCATCATAGTAAGTGAGCCGGAGAACAAGAAAGAGTGCCCAAGACAGAAGCTGTGGTCTTCTTGTCGTCGCTCACAGAAGGGACCTTCCACCATCTCTCCCCAGTTCTGTTTGCTGGAAGTGAGTCACTAAATTCAGACCACATCAAGGGGGAAATATTACTCAGGGCATGAACAGCAGGATGCAGGGATGTTGGGGGCTATTTTAAACAGGCATCTCAAATTAAACATGTCCATGATAGAACTGATGTTTCCCATCTCAAATTTCTTCCTCTCCAAGTTTTCTCTAAGCACAAAGAGGTGAAGTGATTTGTCCATGATCTCACAGAGAGTTAACAAAACAGATAGCAAGAGGGGTATTGGAGCAAGATGAATAAGTTAATTCTGGAGCCTTGACAGCACTCTGCCAGAGCCCCTTCCTACCCAAGCCCACCTCAGCTAACAGTCTCTGTTAGGCTGGAAGCTTAACTCAGCCACACACAGAGTGAGTAACAGAAGTCTGCAGGTCTCAGATCACATGTCCTGCTGGGCAGTGTTGATCTGCAGAGGTGGGGTGAGTCCCAGCTGGCAGGCTCCCCTCCTTCATGGCTTCCGCCAGCTTCCAGGCAATTCTACCCCGTGTTCCCCTGCAGAAGAGCTGGGCTGTGTCAGGCCTTCAAGGCCCACATGCAGCTCTTCTGAGGTTTGTTCAACAAATAAATACACAGAGCTGGAGAAACAGTCATACTCCAGCAGGTCAAAGGGCTACAGAGAAGCCAGTGTCACTGTGATTAGTATCATCTCCAGTGGCTGCTGGACAAAGCTCAGGGGGCAGGGGCAGATAAAGCTTCACGGTGCCTGGGAAGTACCTGCCACCCTCCCTCTCACGTGGGATCTTCCTGGGTAGGTAAGTTCCTGTATTAAACCCAGCCCACTCATGCTGTTGCAAGTGACAGAAAGCCCAATTTGAATGTTAGTTGAAAACAAAAAACAAACATTGATTCATACAACTGAGAAGGTCTGACTTCAGGTATGGCCATATCTAGGGGTTCTGACGATGTTTCAGGACCTGGTCCCTTAAAGTTTCTCCTTTTTGTATTTCATGTCAACTCAATGGACATGAGTTTGAGCGAGCTCTGGGAGTTGGTGATGGACAAGGATGATGGTAATGGCATGCTGCAGTCCATGGGCTGCAAAGAGTTGGACACAGCAGAGTGACTGAACCAAACTGAATTGTTGGCTTCATTCTCAAGTTCCATATTGTGATACGAAGACTGCCAGAGGAATGAAGGCTTGGCAGCATGGTCTTAACAAGCTAAAGCTCAGGCTGGTGAGCTAATATTGAGGTTGCAATAAACAAGAGTGTTAAAGGCAGTGGGTATACCCATGTAACAGAAACACCAGGGCCCCTCTAGTCTAATTTCCTAATCTATCAGACTGGGAAGCTGAGGCTCCAAGAGACAAAGGGATTTAAGGTTACTGTAAATAGGTGGCTCAGCAGCCGGGACCAGAACCCGAGGCTGCTGACAGCTGAGCCAGTGCCTTGCCCCCTCCTCTTCTGTCCCTCTTATTTCTTTATTCAGAACCTGAGACCATGTGGTCCTGACCTGACAATGCCTTGATAATCATGTCTCAAGACTCAGAGCTCCCAGTTGATTCTGACTTTACATCATGGGTGGCCTTGGAGCTCAAGGCCCTTAATGGACATCCAGGGTCTGCTTCCCAGCCTCAGCCTGCAGGAGCACAGAGGCAGGTTATGTTCAAGGTCTGGGTACAATCTGAGACCTTGGTGACACAGGTAGGTCCACACGCCTGTGGGGTCTCAGCACATGTGGCCTCTCATGGGGTCTACACAGACCACATGAGAGAAGTCAAAGCTGGGACCGGGGGTGGTAATTGAGGAGGGGAGTGGCTCTGAGTAAGCATTGGAAGGGAGCAGATAGGCATCCATCAGCCCCTGGGGACCATCGTGGATCAGTCCCAAGGCAAGGCCAAGTTCAACCTTCCGACTTTCTGGGAAGATGGTTTTCCAGAAGCATTGCTGAGGGAAGTGGAAGCCTAGCTCACAAGCCTGGTTGACAGGCATGTAGGACAGATGGGCTGCTGACAGCATCCCCCTCTTGCCCCCTCCTCAGAATACTCCGAAGCGGGGAGGAGCGAGCAGCAGGCCTGCCCGCACATCTCCTCCCGCCTGCACACACACAATCTGGTGCATCTCTCACATGGACCCACCCCCACTCATCTCCCCCACTCACCCTAGCCCTGTAGGCCTCCACTCCCCACAGGCCTGAGTTATCAGCTCAGAGTTTGGGCTGGGACTAGGGTGAGGCAGCTGAGGCACAATATTTATGGCAGCTTCAAAATTAGTCAGTGGTCAAGATAAATAATCATTTGTGTGATATTTTTAAAAACCAAAATTAACGCAAAAAAGTCCACAATGAGCAAACATCAAAAATTTACGTATAGACAGTCTCTAACAGGCTGAGGATTGGGTTGAGGTGATGAATGCGACATCGTGTTAAGTACAGGATTAGATGTCTTTATTAAAAAATTTGGTTATACATTTTGGTATTGTGTATACTGTAGATTTTTTTTTGCATTACCTTTAAATTTCAAAGTACTGCATTATTAGTTATCGTAGTTACTGATTTTTGGCCTCCACTTAAATTCCGTGCCCATGGCAATGCCTCACTCTCCTCACCCAGTTCCTGGTAAAACCCACTGTGTTCCTGCCCCTCACCCTCCTCAGTCCCAGGAGTGGCTCCCAATATTATCAGGATGCAAGTGAAACTCTCAGTGTGCTATCTAAGTCACTGCGTGGGTCCCTAGCTACCCCTCCACCCAGTCAGCAGAACATGGCACCAAGGTGGTTTGAATACTGAAATGCTTCCTTATCTCTCATCCATGTCAGTGCACCCTCCCGTGTACTCTCCTGGGAATGTGTCTCAGCGATTAATGCCTTTGTTTGGTATACCTCTCTTCCACACACACTCCACATAGTTCTCCTGTCACCATACAAAATATGAGACAGGCACGCCTGCCAACGCTCTCATCACAAAGTTATCAGGAATAGAACTTAATAAACAGGAAGCAACATATGAAAACACTGAGTCAGAGCAAAGACACACAAATGCTGAAATTGCCTTTGCTGCCAAAATTCCAGTCTGTAGATGGGTCCTTTGTGGTCGCCAAGCACAGCCCACGTGCTCGGGGCTTCTGTGCTGCTGACTTCGTGGGCGTCCTCTGATGTGCCACTTCAACTCTCATGCATTCTTGGGGCCTCTGTCATCTCTAGTCTTCCAGAATCCCCAGTACCTGGGCTGTTATTTCTGGACCATCCTCCGTAGCATGCCTAACTTTCTGTGATATTTGGAAATCTACTTCCCGTGCCTCAAAGAACCAATGGAAGGGAATAGAAAAAGAGGGACTTGGCGTTTGATTTCACAATGCCGTCTTTGCACCTCTGCAGTCTCATATCTCCCCTTTCTTAGTGGACTTGTTTGGAGGACTTGCCGGAGAATCCACTTGAGAATCTGCTGGGATCTCTCTGCCAAATCAGATAATTCCCCAATGCCCACCTTCCTGGCAATGATGCTCTCCATGTGAAAGTACCTACAAGCTGGAAAGCAGGTCTGTCCTGTGAAGTCTCTTTACAGTTGCATCCTAGCATATGCTGCATTTCTCCATCTGGTCCCTGGGTCATATACAGCCAGGTCTGGGAGACCTTCCTCTGTGTCTGTTTGACTTTTAATGGTTGTTTTAGTCCTGGCAGATCACAGAGTGACACCCACATGGATCAGAGAATCAACTAATTCAAGAAAGGGATGCCTTTTCAGAGTAGACATGAGGTTACAAGAGGCCCCCTACAGTTAGAATAAAGCTTTTATTTTAGATGAGGGGTTACTTGAAGTTAAAGAACACTTTAATGCAGAAATGATTTTTGAGCAGGTATTATGTACAAAGTATTGTACTGTAACTTTTACTGAGTGTTTACCATGCACAGAGAGCACCGCCATATGCCTCAAATACATTCATACGTGTTAAACAATTTAGTCCTCGGATGAGGGAGCAGTGGTATTACATTCACTTTACAGATGAGGAAACTGACACACAGGGATGTTAAGTATGGCAGCAAATGGGCTGAAGGAGTCCAAGCAAACACATGAGTGGTATCAGTAGGGCAAAGTAAGATGAACACCACAAGAGAGGAAAGCGTAGAGCGTAGTTCCCTTGCTACAGTCCCCTCTTGGGCATCCTTCCTGGAGAATTTGACATGTCCTTCAAGATTCAGCCCTAGGTCTCTGTTTTTGGTAAAGCCTTTTCTTACCCCTCCCTCCAGCAGAGATGACCATTCCCTTGACTGATGCCTCCTGCCAGAGTCATAGCATTACCCAGCCTGATCACCCTGTGTGACAACTGCTTTATATTTGCCCCCCTCACTGGCTGTGAGCTCTTGGAGAGCAGAGGCAAGACTGTGCAGCCAGGGCCTCCCCAGCATATAGCATGGCACAGGATAACTTCTGACGAATGATATAGCAGTAACTCAGGCTTACAAGTCCTGCTATGGTGGCTCAGTTGTAAAGAATCTGCCTGTCAATGCAGGAAATGAGGGTTCCATCCCTGGGTTGGGAAGATCCCCTGGAGAAATAAATGGTAACCCACTCCAGTAGTCACACCTGGAAAATCCTATGGACAGAGGAGCTTGGCAAGCTACAGTCCATGGGGTTGCAAAGAGTTGTACACAACTTGGTCATTGAGCACAAGTACAAACTTACTTAAAGGCCTCTATTCTCAGGTGACCCATGTCACTTCCACTTATATTCCATGGCCCAAAGCAAGTTACATGCTTCTGGCTACACTTTTCATACCTCAGACCTTGCCTGGCCAAATTCAGCTATGCCAAAGAAGACTCCAGGGGGACTGCCAGATGGATCGGTGACAGACAGGTGGAGAGTGGCCAAGCCAAATTGACATATCCACACCTTGGGAACTCCCTTCAAAAAACGGGCCCTTCTGGAAATGCAGATAAGCTGTAAAAGAGGTGGGTACTATGTGAGCTATGACAGGAAGGAGTTTGGACATTGGTGGAGGAGCCTACACCAGGGAATATTCCTATCCTGCTGTTAATTCTCTGTAGACCTCAGGCACAACCCTTTCCTTCAAGGGTCCTCTTTCTCTCCATCAGAATAATCCCAGGTTCATGGTCTCCATGTTTTTAAGCTTATATGATCCCAACAACCAAGGAATATGCCTCATGACATGCCCCAAATATTATCACCCCCATAGTTTGGGAGCCTGATGAATTTTAGCAAATGTAGCAAAACACTGCAGAGAAACAGATCATATTCCTTTCCCATCTTTAAAAAGCCTGTCTTTTCTCCTTACCCTCTCCCATTTTTTTTTTCCTTCTTGAATATTGAGTCTCCGGGATGACTAAGCTTTGTCATCTCTAAATTCTGAGAAGTTTAGATTTCATGGGGTGAGGGAAAGGAGGGATGAACCATCTCTTGCCTGTCATCTCAAGAAGATGCAACACATTTCAAAAGTAAGATTGGCTTCTGACTATTAAAAATAAACTCTGGCCCATGGCCTTCCTTGCACATTAATCTTGCCAACAGATATAGACTTGCACACACACTCTCTGGCTCCATGCTGAGACCCAGCTTCTCTGGCCTGATCTCATGCTAAGATTCTCTAAGGACAAGCATTTCTGCTTGGACAACTGTGAAGTCAGCCATTTGTCCTTTCAAGGAAAGGGTGCACAGTTTGAGTCACCTGCCCTTTCCCTAACCAGTCATTGTAGATACTCCATTCACACTTCACAAACTGGGTGCAAGGGTATAGTTCCCCAAAGAGAAGCCAACATTAAGACCTGGAAAAAAAAGCATGGAGCATTCAGAGGACTCTGTAAGGTAAATAACAACAGATAGATAGCAGAATGAGACCAGAATTCACAGGACTAATAACCAGTTGTGAATTATCTTTTCCCCTGCTCTCATATCCTTGGACCTGAATACAGATCAGCATGAAACCCAAGTGGGCACTATCATAAACAGAGAGCTCTAGGATAACTCTATAATTTTAGCTCAAGGAATAGGAAGGACAACTCTGAATTCTCAGATACAGATGAACTGAACACCACCAAGACCAAATTACATCCATTTGATGCTTACCAATTCCTTATTTTTCCCAGTCAAAAGTAGCATACACATTCTTTTCAAGAGAACATTAAATACTTACCAAGATAGACCATATTCTAGATATAAAACAAACTTGAACAATTTTAAAGTACTTGAAACATGTAAAATATGTTCTCAAGCTATAATGGCATTAAACTGGAAACCAATAAGATAAAGATAAGAGGAAAATTTCCAAGCAGTAGCATATGAAACAATACACTTTTAAATAATACATGGGTCAGAAAATAAGTCTTAGGAGAAATCAGAAAATACTTGAACTGAATGAAAATGAATATATGACATATTAAAATTTGTGGGATGCATATAAAGCAGCTGGGCTTCCCTGGTGGCTCAGATGGTAAAGAATCTGCCTGCAATACAGGAGACCTGGGTTCAGTCCCTCGGTTGGGAAGATCCCCTGGAGAAGGGAATGGCAACCCACTCCAGTATTCTTGCCTGGAGAATTTCATGGACAGAGGAGCCTGGCAGGCTACAGTACATTGGGTTGCAAAGTATCAGACATGATTAAGCAATTAACACTTTCACTCTTCCCTTATAAAGCAGTACTTAGAAGTTTATATCAAATGCTTACATTAGTAAAAAAGAAAGGTCTCAAATCAGTAGTTTAAACTTCCACAAGAAAGTAGAGAAAGAAAAGCAAAATAAAACCAAAGCAATCAGAATAAACAATAAAGGTAAGGCAGACTAAAGGAAATTGAAAAGAAAAAGTAATAGAAACAACCAAAAAAGCCCAAAGTTGTTCTTCTCTTAGATGATCAATATAATTGAAGTGTGTCTTAGAAGATTCACAAAGAAAAACAAAGCATAAATATTAATATCAGGAATGAAAGAAGGGATATAACTACTTTAGATTAAAAGAGTAAGAAGGAAATACTACAAACACATCATTTCATGCAAATTCAACAACTTAGATGAAATTAAACAATTCCTGGAAAACCACAAAGAACCAAAAATCATTCAAGATAAACAGACAACCTAAACAGTCCTATAAATATGAAAGAAAATGAGTCTGTAGGTAAAAAACTTTCACAAAAGAAATTTCTAGGCCCAGTGCTTTCAGTGGCAAATTTCACAAAATATTTAAAGAAGAAATAACACGAATTCTATACAATCTCTTTCCAAAATTGGCGTGAAGGAAACATCCCCTTCATTTTATGAAGCCAGCATCACCTTGATACCAAAAGCAGATAAAGATAGTGGCAAGAAGAAAACTACAGATAATATTCTTCGTGAATATAGATACAAAATTTCTCAACAAAATAATAGCAAGCGAATTCAGCAATATAATAAAAAGAATAAAACACATAACCAAGTGAGATTTATCAGGAAAAATATAAGCCTGGTTCAATATTAGAAAATCAATCAATGATATCATCATATGAAAACTTAAAAGGGGAAAAAGCCATATGATCATAATAAATGATTCAGAAAAAAAAAAAGCTTTTTAACAAATTTCAACTCCAATTCATGATAAAAACTTTCAGTAAGCCTAAAATAAAAGGGAATTTTCTCAACCTGATAAGTAGTATCTAAAAACAAAAACAAAAACCTCTACCATTAATATTTCATTTAATGGTGAAAGTCTAAGTGCTGCCTCCTCAGACTGAGAACAAGCCGTGGATGCCCACCAGAACAGCTATAATCACAAGAGACCAACAATAAAAAATGTTGAGTCTATGGACCAACTTGAGCTCTCATGCATTGCTGCTGGGAATGTAAACAGTACAACCGTTTTGAATATCTGTTTGGCAACATCTAATAAAGTTAAACATACATCATTTGCTCCAACGTGTCACTTCCAACTCAACAGAAACACACGCATGCATTTCTGCACCTAAAATACATGCAGGATTACACCCTGAAGTCTTAATCGTAATATCCAAAACCCAAAATAACTCAAATGTTTCAACAGGAAAATAGATAAACAAACAATGCTATACGTATACAGTGGATACTAGTTGGCAGTAAAGAAAAGAACCACCTTGGATGTTTTTGGAGGAATCCCAGTAATATTATGGTGGGCCAAAGAAGCCAGGTGCAAAAGAGTACGCACTATGTGACTTCATCCATGCGAAGTTCTAGAACAGGTACAGCTAAACTAAGGTGATAGGAATCAGAACAGTGGTTGCCTGCAGGTGGGAAGTTGACTAGAAATGGACCCAAAGGAACTTCCTGGACTGATGGAAATGCTTTATATCTTGTTTGGACTGGTGGTTTCAGAGTCGATTACAATTGTGCAGACTTACAGAACCGAATATTTAGAAGTTGTGTGTTTCTGTTGTATAAAAATAACATCAATTTAATTAGAAGAAAAGAAACCTTTTATGAATATGGCAGAACTTTCCATGAAACGTTTTCACATCCATTCCCCTATACCCTCCATTTGATCTTCCCAGAAACCTCAGGAAGCAGGAAGATTGGCTTACTTTACGGATGAGGAAACTAGATGATTGGAGTCAGGGAGGAACTCCCAAGAGTGCACAGTGTGTGCCAGAGTGAGGACCAGAGTTCAGGTGTTAGGACCCCATTGCTCCTTATGCAATGCCTTGGTTTTCAATCTGTGTTCTCCCTGCTCTGAAGCATTGTAGAGATGCCCATGGGCCGATGATTGTCAGCCTCTACAATTTTCATCACTTTCATCCATACTTTTGCCTAAGATTTTAGCTGAAAAGTTGGAGAACTGCTGATATTACAGATGCTATTAATAAAGCAAATATGAACGTCCAGGGGCTCCCTTCTGCCCTGGCAGCCTCTGTGGTATGACTTAGAAGACTCTAGAATCTGATTTTCACTCTAGGATAAAACAGTGATATGCTGTTGCAGCTGCTGCTGCTAAGTCGCTTCAGTCGTGTCCAACTCTGTGCAACCCCACAGACGGCAGTCCATTGGGCTCCGCCATTCCTGGGATTCTCCACGCAAGAACACAGGAGCGGGTTGCCATTTCCTTCTCCAAAGCATGAAAATGAAGAGTGAAAGTGAAGTCGCTCAGTCGAGTCCGACTCTTAGCGACCCCATGGACTGCAGCCCACCAGGCCCCTCCGTCCATGGGAGTTTCCAGGCAAGAGTACTGGAGTGGGATGCCATATCAGTTCAGTTCAGTTGTTCAGTCGTGTCCAACTCTTTGTGACCCCATGAATTGCAGCACGCCAGGCCTCCCTGTCCATTAAGTTCTATGATGGTCTGAGTTTTGGAATTGAGCATTCTGCCTCTAGATTTTGGTCCCTGTTTTACAGTAGCCTCAAGACTTGTCCATCCACACAGCACAAAAGAAAAAAAAAACCCAGTTTTATAGTGAAACAGGTCTCCACAGCCAGGAAGACCCAGAGAGATTTACAGACTTATATAGAGAAGAGAAAAGAAGAGAAAAGAGAAGAGAAGAGAAGAGAAGAGAGAAGAGAAGAGAAGAGAAGAGAAGAGAAGAGAAGAGAAGAGAAGAGAAGAGGGAGGAGGGAGATATAGGTGACCAGGAAGAGAAAAGGGAGAGTCAAAAGAGGAGAGACCAATCAAGCCAGTAATCAAATCCCTAAGTGAAAATAGATATACTAAAGATTAGATTCTTAAAGGCACAAAAATTAAAAACCTCAAATAGAGATCAGACTCTAAAATACAATATAAAAATGCAAAATAAAATCAATCACATAAATTTAAAACAATATGGAGTTTGTTTTCAAAAAATAATTTTTAATGTAATAGTAGGCTATAAAAATGAAAGTTAAACAAGTAAGAAATAACTAAATTTTTAAAAAATTAAAAAGTGATAAAAGTAAAGCTATATCCAGGAATTTCTCTGGAGCTGTTGTGGGCATTGTGGGGTCAGTTCAGGGTCAGATAGTCTCTTACTGTGGCTTGTAATTGTTCTCAAAGTCTATATTTGCTCCTCAAATGCACAGTTTCAGCATTAACTGCAGGGTTTTAATCTGTTGCACTGGTCACTTCTAAGGTGGTTCCCCCTTCTTTGTTTGTTTTGACTTCTTCTGGTTGTAAGTCTTTTCAGTATCTAATTTCTACCCTGACATAAGAGGGTGGAGGTGGCCACTTGTTCAGGCTCTTTTGCCCTGCTGTGCTGTGGAGAGGGAGGGACAGTGCAAATAAATACCACTGACATATGGGGAATGCTCTTAGTGGATGGACCACACTGGATTTGCCAGAGCCCAAGGTAGCATTTATTTCCTGGATCCACACTGCCCAGGTTCCCAGGTGCTCCAGAGGACACTGTCCCAAGTGGGTCCTGTTTTTTGTGCACCTCCCAGGTCTAGGCCTCTCAGGCTGTCAAATGCTCTGCAAGATCACAGACCCAAATGGGCTGTGCATTTTGTGCCCTTTCCAGGTTGAAGCTGCTCAGGCAACTGGGTGCTTCACAAACTCACTGTTCCAGGTGGGCTATGCATCTTATGCACCTCCCCAGTCCCAGTTGTCAGTTTCCTGAATGCGCTGAGAGGGCACGGTCCAGGAGTGTAGTGGAAGCTGATCTCAGGTTGTGACACTCCTGGCCAATGTGAACCATCCACAATCCCAGGAAGATGTGGTTAGCAACTGGGAGCCTGCTCAAACTTTGGCAGAAGATGTGGTCTCTGGGGCTGAGATTGCAGTGGCCCCTTGCCTTCTGCCTCTGGCTTCCCACACCTGCCTCTCTTGCTCCAAGGAGGGAGGGCCGTTAAAGGCAGCTGACTTGCTCTCCTTTGGTATCTGCTAGAAGGACTGATGTTAAAGCTGAAACTCCAATACTTTGGCCACCTCATGTGAAGAGTTGACTCATTGGAAAAGACTTTGATGCTGGGAGGAATTGAAGGCAGGAGGAGAAGGGGACGACAGAGGATGAGATGGCTGGATGGCATCACTGACTCGATGGACATGAGCTTGGGTGAACTCCGGAAGTTGATGATGGACAGGGAGGCCTGGCATGCTGCAATCCATGGGATCGCAAAGAGTCGGACACTACTGAGCGACTGAACTGAACTGAGGGTGCGATTCTTTGTTCTGTGAGTGCGCCAGGGGTCACCGTGCAGTGATGGAGCCTTTTCATGGGAGAGGTCTTCTTCTTTTTTTTTTTTTTTCTGTTTCTCTGGTGATCCCACAGTTTGGGTTGCTATGTTACATTAACCCCTTCAGATTGTCCTCATGGCATTCAAGCCTGGTCCTTTCCCTAAGGACCAATGATGCAGCCTGCACCTCTGCCCACCCTCCTCTTGATGATGGTGGAAGTGAGTCTGAGCCGCTTCTCCATTGGAATTGTGGTTAGGCAGGTATTCTGTGGTTTTTTTTTTTTTTTTCACCCAGTTATGGTCCCTCTGAGATTCCAGAAATCCCCACTGACTTCCTGTGAAAGAGATTCATATTGTGTGGAAGCTTCTCCTCCTTCACGACTCCCCCCCCAGGACAGGTCTCATCCCTAAATCCTTTGTCTTTGTTTTCCACCTTTTATATTTTGTTCTATGTCCTTTCAAAGAGATCGGGCTGCCTTTCTGGGTGCCTGGTGTCCTCTGACTGCGTTCAGAAGTTGTTTTGTGGAAGTTGCTCCACATTCAAATGATGTTTTGCTGAATCTGTGAGGGAAAAAGTGGTCTCCCCATTCTGTTCCTCCACCATCTTGGGACTGCCTTCCCATAGTCATTCTCTTTAGAGAGTGTCTGTGTCTCAGAGCTTTTTCATCATAATCCACTGTTGCTATATTGGAACTCTAATGGTATGTTCCATCAGGGTGTGGGGAAGGGAGGGGAGGTATTCTGTAATTCTAAAATTAAATCTAAGTCTTTGTGTGGATCTGTGTCCTTGGAGGGTCACCTTTCTAAGAGATTTCTCCTGTATATGAGACAGAAATTCTAGAGGGGACTACAGTGAAGTATAAGTGCCCTTCCCTCACTTGGGATGAAGCTCTGCTGAGGTTTTTTTCCTCTAGAGAGTAGGTTATGGAGAATGCATTCAGTGTTTTTCAAGATTACTCTTTCCTTATTTCTGTCTAAGCCACAGGAGACTTTTCTTGGATCTTCATCATGAGAACCAATCTTGGCAACAGTCTCAGGCATTCTCTCTTCACACATGACTGTTACCCCATGGCCTCTCTCCTCTTTCTGAGACTCCAGTTTCGCATATAATGGACCCTTTTACCATGCCACATGTTTCTTGTGCTCCTTTATATATTTTCTATCATTTTTGTCTCTCATACTTCAGTTTGGATTTTTTTTCCTGACATATTTTGATTCATTTTTTCTCTTTTGATTCTGTAATACCTGTTGACTTTCCTTTTAAAGTAGATATTTTAATGGAAAAGTATAGGTAATCTGAATCTCTAGATAATTTTTATTCTACTAAGGTGCTAGGAACCCCAGGTCATCTTAATCTACTCAGGGAGTAATTTTGAGCCTTCCTTCTTATTCACCCTTGATTTCTAGGGTAGGAGCCTCCAGGGCCGTAGCATAAAACCTCTAATGTTTGCTAGACTTCTTCTTGCTTTGTAGCCCCTAAAACCCACTTTCTTTCTTTCTTTTTTTTTGAACTGGAGCTTCATGTTCAGTCTCATTTTGCCACTCACACTGTTACTCTTGGAATTGACAAATACTGTACTAACCCTCTGAACTTCCATTCTCCTTAGGACCTTGGTCTTACAAATACTTGTAAGCTTTCCTATGCATTCAAATGGATTTTATTTTGTTTTATGTTATTTTTGTCCAGAACATCTAGTTCTTAGTTAGGATTAGAATTACTGAAAATACTTTTTTTTTTTTTCAATATGACCATAAAGGGTCAAAACATTTACTTTTTGTCTCTGTATTTTAGTGATCTAAAATTTTGACCCCATAATGAAGTATCATGTAAGGTCTGGTCCAGAAATAGTATATGTGCCCTTTCTTTGTTTCTTTCTTTTTCTTTCTTTCTTTCTTTCTTTCTTTCTTTCTTGGCAGAATACTAGCAATGTAAATCAACTAGCTTGTATAACATATTCTTTAAAATTTTATCAATATCTAGGTAATGTGCTATGTAGAGAGCTTCCTTTTGTAATTTTTCTTGCAAACACTAGTTCTGGCTGAGGGAGCAAAAGTTTATAACATGTAGCAACTGCAAGCCTGTGGAGTTAAATATAGCTCTTTGGGAATTGTGTGGTTAAGCACACTCTGGAGGTGATGGCTTTCTCTTAAAGATTCTGCAGATAGTTTGTTCCATTTCATGATTACATAAGCTTTGATAATACCCTTACTAGTCTTAAATCTAGAAGTCATCCCAGGGGAAAATGAGCAAGATTTCCAAAGTTGCCTTGAATAGACTTCAAACTTCTAGAAAGGATGTCCCCCACTTTAACTTACCTTTTATGTTTCCTGGACCATGTAAATGTTCAGTAACTGCTTGATGTACCCATGAGTGAATGAATGAATGAAAACAGAAGGCATTCTCTAGATTTTCAATGTTCTCAAACTGAGCACAATATTCTATCTCTGTTCTTACAAATATCAAGTAAGGCAAAGCAATCACCTCTGAAATTCTGGGTATTTTTTTTTTAATTCCCAGAAAAAAATAGTAAAAAGAATAATATTAAGAATATAAGTCATACAATAACTCAGGTTAATGAAGAACTAGATTGCCTGTGGCTCACACAATTATTTTCCTTCAGCACTTAAGATAGTTTCCAAAGGTTTGTATATCTTAAATCAGTGCCAAACTCAGTTTATACTCTTTCTATAATAATTTATTATTTCTCTGGAATTATGACAAGCTTCTCTTTTAATTTTAAATTTATTTAGTTTTTAATTAAGGATACTTGCTTTACAGAATTGTGTTAGTTTCTGCCAAATATCAACATGAATCAGCCATAGCAATTCATATGTCTCCTCTCTCTTGAACTTCCCTCCAAGCTTAGAATTACGATAAGCTTTTGTAGTAATTATCTTCCTATAGTTTACATATTGAAAAATGCAAAGATGAACTAAATGTGAGTTTACTGGCGAAGTATAAATTTGGGAAACATTTAATAGCTTCTAACTTTATTTTCAGCATAGTAAAGATATTAATTAGCATGGTCTTATTTCTATTGCAATACATTTTATTTTATTTATTGCAATCTACCTACTCTTCAAAACTTTTTTTAAAAAGTGGTGAAAAGAATAATGGGTAATTAAAAAAAAAGAATAATGGGTAATTTCAGAAGAATGTGCAGCTTTGTTAAATGATATTTAGCATGGCTGATGATTTCTGTTTATTGAAATTTTGACAGTTTTTATTTTAAACAAAGTTTCCTTGTTTTTTTTTTTTGGCATTAAAAAAATCATAATTTTATTTTTGCAATTACTATGTGATTTTAAAA
>SJXQ01002395.1:49500-202357 GCA_006408695.1 Aepyceros melampus | reverse complement strand
ACTCTCCTCTTTCACTTTCAACAAGAGGCTTTTTAGTTCCTCGTCACTTTCTGCCATAAAGGTGGTGTCATCTGCATATCTGAGATTATTGATATTTCTCCCAGCAATCTTGATTCCAGCTTGTGTTTCTTCCAGTCCAGCATTTCTCATGATGTACTCTGCATAGAAGTTAAATAAGCAGGGTGACAATATACAGCCTTGATGTACTCCTTTTCCTACTTGGAACCAGTCTGTTGTTCTGTGTCCAGTTCTAACTGTTGCTTCCTGACCTGCATATATGTTTCTCAAGAGGCAGGTTAGGTGGTCTGGTATTCCCATCTCTTTCAGAATTTTCCACAGTTTATTGTGATCCACACAGTCAAGGGCTTTGGCATAGTCAATAAAGCAGAAATAGATGTTTTTCTGGAGCTCTTTTGCTTTTTCTATGATCCAGCCAATGTTGGCAATTTGATCTCTGGTTCCTCTGCCTTTTCTATAACCAGTTTGAACATCAGGGAGTTCACCGTTCATGTATTGCTGAAGTCTGGCTTGGAGAATTTTGAGCATTACTTTACTAGCATGTGAGATGAGTGCAATGCAGGAGACCTCAGTTATATTTCTGGGTTGGGAAGATCCCCTGGAGAAGTGAATGGCTACCCACTCCAGTATTCTGGCCTGGATAACTCCATGGACCATATAGTCCATGGGGTCGCAAGGAGTTGGGCATGACTGAGAGACCTCCACTCACTCGCGGTTGATTTCATCGTCACTTTTCCCGGACATAAACCTGTGTCTTATGGTTAGTGTGACTAAAAATGAGGTTCTGGGTAAAGACTGTGCCTAAACTTAGTACACATTTCAAATTTATTAAGGTTACTTTGGGTGAATTCAGTTCAGTTCAGTAGCTCAGTCCTGTCCAACTCCTTGCAACCCCAGGGACTGTAGCACGCCAGGTGTCCCTGTCCATCACCAACTCCTGGAGTTTACTAAAACCCATATCCATTGAGTAACTGATGCCATCCAACCATCTCATCCTCTGTCATCTCTTGTCCTCCTGCCTTCAATCTTTCCTAGAATCACAGTCTTTTCAAATGAGTTACTTCTTCACAACAGTTGACCAAATAATTGGAGTTTGAGCCTCAGAATCAGTCCTTCCAATGAATATTTAGGACTGATCTTTGTTAGAATTGACTGGTTGGATCTCCTTGCAGTCCAAGGGATTCTCAACAGTCTTCTCCAACACCACATTTCTAAAACATTAATTCTTTGGCGCTCAGCTTTCATTATAGTCCAACTCTCACATCCATACATGACTACTGGAAAAACCATAGCTTGACTAGATGGACCTTTGTTGGCAAAGTAATGTCTCTGGTTTTTAATATGCTGTCTAGGATGGTCATAACTTTTCTTCCAAGGAGCAAGTGTCTTTTAATATCTTGGCTGCAGTGATTTTGGAGCCCCAGAAAATAAAGTTTCTCACTGTTTCCATTATTTCCCCATCTATTTACCAGGAAGTGATGGGACAAGATGCCATGATCTTAGATTTCTGAATGTTGAGTTTTAAGCCAGCTTTCTCTCCTCTTTCACTTTCATCAAGAGGCTCTTTAGTTCTTGGCTTTCTGCCCTAAAGGTGGTGTCATCTACATACCTAAGGTTACTGATATTTCTCCCAGAAATCATAATTCCAACTTGTGTTTCATCCAGCCTAGCATTTCTCATTATGTGCTCTGCATATAAGTTAAATAAGCAGGGTGACAATATACAGCCTTGAAGTACTCCTTTCCCGATTTGGAACCAGTCTGTTGTTCCATATCCAGTTCTAACTGTTGCTTCCTGACCTGCATACAGATTTCTCAGGAGACATGTCAGGTGGTCTGGTATTCCCATCTCTCAGAATTTTCCACACTTTGTTGTGATCGACACAGTCAAAGGCTTTGGCATAGTCAATAAAGCAGAAGTAGATGTTTTTCTGGAACTCTTTTGCTTTTTTGATGATCCAGTCGATGTTGGCAATTTGATCTTTGGTTCCTCTGCCTTTTCTAAATCCAGCTTGAACATCTGGAAGTCACAGTTCGCATAATGTTGAAGCCAGGCTTGGAGAATTTTGAGCATTACTTTATTAGCTAAATGAGTGCAATTGTGCAGTAGTTTGAGCATTCTTTGGCATTGCCTTTCTTTGGGATTGGAATGAAAACTGACCTTTTCCAGTCCTATGGCCATTGCTGAATTTTCCAGATTTGCTGGCAAATTGAGTGAAGCAATTTCACAGCATCATCTTTTAGGATTTGAAATAGCTCAACTGGAATTTCATCACCTTCACTAACTTTGTTCAGAGTGATGTTTCCTAAGGCCCACTTGACTTCACTTTCTGGGATGTCTGGCTCTAGGTGAGTGATCACATCATTGTGATTATCTTGGTCATGAAGATCTTTTTTGTACAGTTCTTCCATGTATTCTTGCCACCTCTTCTTAATATCTTTTGCTTCTGATAGGTCCATACCATTTTTGTCCTTTATCGAGCCCATCTTTGCATGAAATGTTCCCTTGGAATCTCTAATTTTCTTGAAGAGATCTCTTGTCTTTCCCATTCTATTGTTTTCCTCTATTTCTTTGCATTGACCACTGAGGAAGGCTTTCTTCTCTCTCCTTGCTATTCTTTGGAACTCTGCATTCAAATGGGTATAGCTTTCCTTTTCTTCTTTGACTTTTTCTTTCTTCTTTTCACAGCTATTTGTCAGGACTCCTCAGTCAACCATTTTGCCTTTTTGCATTTCTTATTCTTGGCAATGGTCTTAATCCCTATCTCCTGTACAATGTCATGAACCTCCATCCGTAGTTTTTCAGGCATTCTGTCTGTCAGATCCAATCCCTTGATTCTATTTCTCACTTCCACTGTATAATTGTAAGGGATTTGATTTAGGTCATGTCTGAATGGTCTAGTGGTTTTCCCTACTTTCTTCAGTGTAAGTCTGAATTTGGCTATAAGGAGTTCATGATCTGACCATAGACAGCTTCTGGTCTTGTTTTTGCTCACTGTATAGAGCTTCCAAATCTTTGACTGCAAAGAATGTAATCAATCTGATTTTGTGTTGGCCATCTGGTGATGTCCATGTGTAGAGTCTTCTCTTGTGTTCTTGGAAGAGGGTGTTTGCTATGACCAGTGCATTCTCTTGGCAAAACTCTATTAGCCATTGCCCAGCTTCATTCTGCACTCCAAGCCAAATTTGCCTGTTATTCCAGGTATTTCTTGACTTCCTACTTTAGCATTCCAGTCCCCTATAATGAAAAGGACATCTTTTTTGGGTGTTAGTTCTAGAAGATCTTGTAGGTCTTCATAGAACCATTCAACTTTAGCTTCTTACGCATTACTGGTTGATCATAGGCTTGGATTACCATGATATTGAACGGTTTGGCTTGGAAATGAACAGAGATCATTCTGTCATTTTTGAGATTGCATCCAAGTGCTGCATTTCAGACTCTTTTGTTGACTATGATGGCTACTCCATTTCTTCTAAGGGATTCTTGCCCACAGTAGTAGATATAATGGTCATCTGAGTCAAATTCACCCATTCTAGTCCATTTTAGTTGGCTGATTCCTAAAATGTTGATGTTCACTCTTGCCATCTCCTGTTGGACCACTTTCAATTTGCCTTGATTCATAGACCTAACATTCCAGGTTCCTATACAATATTGCTATTTACAGCACTGGAGTGTGCTCCTATCACCAGTCACATCCACAACTGGGTATTGTTTTTGCTTTGGCTCTGTCTCTTCATTCTTTCTGGAGTTATTTCTCCACTGATCTCTAGTAGCATATTGGGTACCTAGACAGCATCTTTCAGTGTCCTATCTTTTTGCCTTTTCATGCTTTCATGGATTTCTCAAGGCCAGAATACTGGTTTGTCTTTCCCTTCTCCAGTGGACCATGTTTTGTCAGAACTCTGTCTATTTTTGGTGGCTCTGCTTGGCATGGCTCATAGTTTCATTGAGTTAGACAAGGCTGTGGTCCATGTGATCACATTGGCATGATCCCATCTTATCTTAATTACTTCCCAAAGGTCCCATGCCCTAATATTATGACATTGGGGACAAGGTTTCAACATATGAACCTAAGGGAACCAAGCCTTCATCCATACAATATAAGATAGCTAGATAGCTCATTTTCCAACAATCTTAGCCTCCTAGATATTTAATTTCTTTTCAGATTGCCAATCACTAATGGAATAAGCCAAGTATGTGATTTTGTTGTTTTTGTTGTTCAGTCGCTAAACTGTGTCCTACTCTTTGTGACCCCATGGACTGCAGCATGCCAGGGAAAAGACGGTGAGTGTTTTACTTTAATGATTGATAATTTCCTGCTCTATGTAAGTTAAGTTCTTTGTCCATTTTTTTCCTTGCTGCTGCTGCTAAGTCGCTTCAGTCATGTCTGACTCTGTGTGACCCCATAGACAGCAGCCCACCAGGCTCCCTCGTCCCTGGGATTCTCCAGGCAAGAGTACTGGAGTGGGTTGCCATTTCCTTCTCCAATGCATGAAAGTGAAAATTGAAAGTGAAGTCGCTCAGTCATTTTTAATCATTTTTAAGTCCTTAAATGAAAGGAATACAAACCATTGCATACATAGTTGCTGTAAATGTACTTTCCTTACTTGTCAAGTTTTGCTTGGGGATCTTTGAAATGAAAAACTTGCAATTTGTACTCAAGACTGTCATTTTCTCCTTTGTGGTGCCTTCTTTTGGGTGGCATTCTTCAGAAGGCCTTTTCATCATTAAACTATGTGAATTTTTCCAGCTTTCCCTCTGTCATGTTATTTCATATTAAGCATTCAAATATATAATTGATATAGAACTAATATTATTGCATGGTGTAAGTTAAGGATCTAATCTTATTTATTCTTTAAATGGTTAATTAAAATGATTTCTCTGTTATGTAATAAATTCTTACTTATTTGTGTTTTCATGCTTTTTACTACACTCCACTGAAGTATCTGGCTTTACAAAAATACTGCATTGTTTTAATATACAACAAAGAATATAAGAATATATGATGCTATTTCTTGCATCTCCATAAAACATTTAAATCTGCACAATTTTATTTCAGTTAAATTTGTTTTTCTGCTTATTTTATTTTATTATGTAAATAGTTTAAATTCAAGAACTACTTACCAATAATTAAATAAAGAACCTGGCAAAATAATCACCTTGAAGGGCTAATTTTGCTTAGGATATGTTTTACTTCTTTTCTAATGTGTCAAAATATCTAGAATTTTTGAAGTCCTGGCAATTTATTTCAAAAATATATATGAGAATCCTGCCCTCTTGTGTCAGTGTAATTTACATTGTATCAAGCATTCCAGTTTTAAGTAGTCTCTAATCAGGATGTAAAGGATAAAATAAAATCAATGTTTTTGAACATTTACATGAATGTGTCATTAGAAATAAATAGTAAGGGAAAGTGAACACTGTAATATTGCTCTCTTTTTTCTTTTGACTCTTGTCTTATTTGTTCAGTTGGTAGCTCTTGTAACGTGAAAATTATTTTCCTTCAAATTATTTTCTAGTTATAAAAATATGTTGACTCTTTTCCAGTGATATTTGCATATAACACCTTAAAAGGCCTAAACATCCCCTAGTGCCTATATATATCTATGTTATGTCTATTTTAGACAAGTGTTGCTTTATGGAGAGACTTTTGGTGATATGCCCCTTGAGCATCCAGAAACCAGGAAGAGTCTAATCTGGAATTCATGTAACCTGACCTCCAGTTTAAGAGCAGGAAGCACTAGTGTTATTGGAAACAATCAGGATGGTAGAGCTATTACATGTGGGCATGCAAACATTAACTGTCTTAAATGAACATGTACATGAATGTTATGAAATTCAAAAGTGGAGGAGACCCTGACAGAGTTATCTGATCTTTCTGGGAGGTTAGTTACATGGACACCAGAAACATCAACAGCAGCTTCAGCTGGGAAACCTACAGAGGACATTTTCTCCAGCTGAAACAAATGTGAAAGCAGGAAGATTTTGTGGATCTAAGCAAGTTTACAACTGAAAGGTGAAAACAGCAGGGCTAAAACTACCTTCCCACATGTGGAGCCCACATTACCTGACAAACTCTGCTTTAACACAGCAGTGAAAAGTCAGGAAGTGAAACGAAGAGGATTTTCCAGATTTCAAAGAAAAGCTTCCAACTTTGCGAATATCCACACTTTTCTAAGACATTAACAACGTTTTGATTGCCACTTAAGAAAAAAAAAAAAGTATGTCTTTGCGGATTTTCCCCAGAAATATGGTAAATACTTGTATCAAAATAATCCTCCTACAGGAATGAGTTGAACTTTACAATTTATGTATCTGTACCATGAGCATTGACTATCTGGTATTAAATGGATAGCACTAGTATTTGGTCAGAGCTGAAACCAGAATATCCTATCCATCATTGCATCCACCGATCTCTGTACTCATTTACAACTCAGTCTCTTGCAACAGACTTTGGCAATGCTAAATACTGAGTTCCAGAATAATAGCCCTGATGGCTAGGAATTGGCTTCTTTTCTAAATTTGCTGAGGGTTGGGATATTTATAAGTTTCCTTTTAACTCTTGAACTCCTTAAAAGTTGAGGTACCTCAGAGACTTGAGAGAATGGACTCGCCTCAAAGGACTTATTTCCATTTTCAGTGAATTTGCAGAGTATCAATTTAGCTGAACTGGAACTACATTTCCCAGAATTCTTATCTCTGTAATTTCAGGTCAGAGTAGGCATAGTGAAAATCATATTTGGAAGGAAACATGGAAGCAGCAACAACTAGGCTTTGCAGGTGCATGAAGGATGTCAGAAGCTGTTGCAGCTCACTGCCACATGGTTACTGATCTGCAGGCTCCTGTACAGGGCAATGTTCAAGCCCACAGCCCTTCCTTATCCCTGGGATCTGCTTGTTCAGTTTTTCTGAGTTCTGGGGCAGGCGTGTGCATAGTTCTATGTGAAGGTGTCAGCTGCTTCTGCAGTCACCCACATCATCCTCATTGGAGATTCTGAGAAGCAGATGTGGGCTCCAGTTTGTCCTTGATCACCCACTTTCATACCCACTTTTCTTTTCTCTGCTTCTGACCATAATGACCTATAGCAACTTCAGGCTGGCTACTAGATGCAGAGATTACACTCTTCCAAGAGTTGACACCAGGTTCCACGATTGTGCAAGGTTTAATCCTAAAATAAAGCCACATCCCTTATCACTCATAGTACTTCTTCCTGGGTTGCATCCTACAAAATTTGGTGCCTGGAATTAAGGTGCTGTCATAACAAAAACCTAAATCAGTTGACGTTTGTTTGGGTACAGCATGGAAGGATGAAGATAGAAGGCAGAAGCTGGAAGGGTCTGATTAAAGTTTATGAGACCACAGAAGACAGTGAAAATTTGAAAAGCAGTGAGAAAATTGTTATTGGAAAGTTTGGTAACATAGCTCTTAGTCATAACATAGAAAATAAATAAGGTATTTAATGAACTTGTTGAAGAAATTTATAGACAGAATGTGGAAAATTCCTACAGGCTTCTTCCTATGATTAAATGCAAAAAAAAAAAAGTGGGAAATGAAAGAGAAACAAAAGAAATAACTGTACCATTTTCACTTAGCCTTTAAGAATTTAGAGAAAATACAAAGGATCCAGGGATTGTTGGGCTTGAAAACTGTTTTTCATACCTAATCATTCCCCAAAAACTCTCAAAGAAAGAAATAGCCTTAGCAAATATAAAATCCAATGCACCTAAAAGGAACTCACAGTAAAGACTGTAAATGTGTGGCTGCTATATATCCCCTGTTGAGACCTCAACAAATGTAAGACCTTGACTCCTAAGGCTCTAAAGGATCTTCTTATACATAGATGCTTCCCCACAGCATCACTACTCTTAGCCCTAGGTAGAAAGGGCCTATCTGGTTAAAAAAGAAAGAAAGAAAGAAAGAGAAAGATAAAAGGAAAATTGTGAATGGTTTATGCTAACGGAATGGATTTTAAAAGTACGAAATACAAAGAAGTCTTTGGACCTCTCCAACCTACTGTGGGCAGGAAGCTGGCTGTTGAGGTCACCTTGTTCCATCAGTAAATATTAAAAAGGACCTAAAAAGTAGAACCAAGAGCTAGAAAGCAATGCCAAGAGTAGAGGGGAATCATTCCAAGGGAATAAAATTATCCCCAATCCCGATTTCAATGGGCTTCCCCTTTCTCAGATGATAAAGAATCTGCCTGCAATGCAGGAGACCTGGGTTCCATCCCTGGGTCGGGAAGATCCCTTGGAGAAGGGAATGGCAACCCACTCCAGTATTCTTGCCTGGAGAATCCCAGAGAAACCCATGGACAGAGAAGCCTGGCAGACTACAGTCCATGAGCTCATAAAGAGTCAGACACGACTGAGCAACTAACACTTTCACACTTTCTAGATTTCAAGAAGCACTCTGCCTCTAATTCCCTCCTTATTCAAACTGGATTTTCTACCACTCTTATTTTGTCTCAGCACTGTGTGGTAGTGGAAAAACTTGTGTCTTTAGTTCATAACTTATCAGATAGAAATCAAGCCCCAAAAGTGAAGGTGCCTCATTCACACCTGGTACCTGGCCTGAGTGTGATGTGGTGTGAGGAAAATGCAGGAGTCGTGGGAGCAGCTGAATGTGCCTTCTGTGAAGGCAGAGGACAGGCAAACTATAACACAGTAAAAATGACATAAATTCCTTGGCAGTCCTCTCATGGACTTATAGGGTGTCTGTGCCCCCTTTCCCACCCCCAGCCCTGCTGTTCGAATCTGAGACAGCCCTTTGACTGCTTTGAAAATAAGATGTGATGAAAATGATGAGGTGCCAGATTCTGGGGCCAAGTCTTAAGAGACTAATATTTCCATTTCCTATATCCTAAATACTCACCTTTGGAGTCTTGAGTCTCCATGTAAGAAGTTCAGCTGGAGGAAACATGTGGGGAAGTCCTGAGATCACGTGGAGAGGGAGGAGAACACAGTTGAACCTAACTTTCCAGCAGTCTCTGCCAAGGCAAATGAATCCCTTTTGGATTTCTCAGTCAGCCCAACAACTGAATGTTCCCAAATGACCCCAATCAATACCACATGGAACAGAAGAATTTACAGCTGAACCCTATTTGAATTTCTGACCCATGGAACCATAAAATATAATAAAACATTTTATTTTTAGCCACTTAATTTGGGGGTAATTCATTAACTACCATAGATAACAGGAAAGACATTCAGTGTGAGACATCTCATATGCAACTGCTGGGATACAGAAAAAAATATTCATATCATTTTAAAATGGAAACAAAGAAGCGCTGCTCTTTCACTTTTTCTTCTTAGCTATGAGTTGGCCTCAAGATGTATTAACTCTCTATTTCTCATATCATAGATTATATCAGCACAATCCTCAGTAAAAATTTTGAATGTTGGACTTCAATAATTGGAGTCCATTTGAATCTATTATGCCACTACATATTTCCCCCACAAGCTTTATTAATAAAAATTGTTATGTTTTGACCTCCATCTGCCAGTCCTTTATCCTCATGTCTTTGGAATTCAGGCAGAGATGTGGGGGGATATCTTCTCATTCCTCTTTGAGGTATTTCTGCCAAACCCAACTTTCAGAATTTTAATGCAATCAGATTGGGTTTATTTGCTTTTAAATACCAGTGAGATGAAAAAGAAAGAACTTCATTTTTTGTGATGTTCCATTAACCAATGCAAATAACTTTCCATATGCTCACTGAACAATTTAAATGCATTTCTGCAAGTCAATCTGCCTTTTAATCTTTTTGCAATATATCTCTTAACTGGAAAGTTTAAGTCTACTGGAAAGTTTATATCTACACTCCCTCCTTATGGTTAGAGATGAGTAAAATTATAGAGATTTAATCCTGAGAGTTACTCTATAAAATTTTTTACTGCTCATTTAATTTTAACCATAAAAAATCCCATTTAATCATATGCTGTATCCATAAACATACGTTTAAAACCTGGTCTTAAAAAGTATTGGGAAATAACTTGCATTAAAACTATCCCGCTGCTGCTGCTGCTAAGTCACTTCAGTCGTGTCCGACTCTGTGCGACCCCAGAGACAGCAGCCCAGGCTGTCTCCCGTCCCTGGGATTCTCCAGGCAAGAACACTGGAGTGGGTTGCCATTTCCTTCTCCCATGCGTGAAAGTGAAAAGTGAAAGTGAAGTCGCTCAGTTGTGTCGACTCTTCGCGACCCATGGACTGCAGCCCACCAGACTCCTCTGTCCATGGGATTTTCCAGGCAAGAGTACTGAAGTGGGGTGCCATTGCCTTCTCTGAAAACTATCCTAAGAATTTGCATATTCTTATTTTTGGCTTTTAGTTTCCTTTCTGAGCTGGCCAACTATGTAGCTATCTCTTGGACTTCCTTTGTCACATCTGAACTCTGGCTACTACAAAGCCACATAACCTAGAAAACTTCAAACCCACTTTAACTTCAGGTCTAGTAGATTACAAAAGCGCTATTTATCTAACTGAATACCTTTCATTTCTTTACATTTCATTCAAAGAGACAAAATAGTCTCTTATTTTCTTTCCAAATCCACCCTGTTTTGTCACAGTGATTCTCACGCAGATCCAGTCATTCTCAGGCCTCCTAACTCCAAACATCAAAGTGTTAATTTAGCCTTCCTCCACGATATTTTCTAAAACATTGTAGTTCATTCACTAAGTTGTGTCCAACTCTCTGGGACCTCATGGATTGCAGCACACCAGGCTTCTCTGTCCTTCACTTCTTCCTGGAGTTTGCTCAGATTCATATCCATTGAGTTGGTGATACCATCCAACCATCTCAACATTAATTGAGAGTGGCTATCTCTGCTCAGAGGAGTTATGGTGAATATTGAGAGATGCAAGAGACTTATTTTTTTGTTTATACCTCTATATTGTTTGAGTTTTAAAATAAGAACCAACATTTAAGATCAGTTATTGTCAAGAAGCATTTAACAGGAGGATTCCCGTGTGCTGTTTTGGATCTATCAGGAATTCTCTGTTCCTTATTAATTCCTGAATACTCAGGAATTAAGAGGAGAGGCAAGCCTCTCCCGGGACTGAGGAATCCAGGCATTTCCTTCATTAGTGTTTCTATATGGTGATAAGCACCACTCTCTCTTTAATATGGATCACCTAATGTTTTGTAAGTCTGGAATTTTAATCTTTATCTTTGCTGAGAATAACTACCTTGCAAGAGTATATATGCCCACACCATGTTGATTAAAAACCTTTGCTCCATCAGAGCTCTGGTTCCCATGTCTTTCTTTCTCATTCTTTCTCTCTCTCTCTCAGGCTATTTCTTTGGAGCACAGAGGCCCTCTGAGTTCACTTTCCTGCCCAGGCTTCTAAGACCTTGGCGAGAAGACGCTCTGCGCCTTCACCCCATCGAGAGGGCGCCTGAGGCCTCCATGAACAGAGCAAACCCCGTGCCAGGGGCTTTATTGGCTTTCTGTGTAAACCAAGGAATATCAGCCTCTTTCTCTCCTTTACTTTCTTATTGTCGACTCCGGACCACCAGGTTCTGGTCCATTAAAGGACTTCAGCAAGTTATGAAACTGAAATCTTAGTTTTAAAAATAGTAAATAATATTAACTGTTGTTATTCAGTCACTAAGTCATGTCTGATTCTCTGTGTCCCCAAGGACTGTAGCCCTCTAGGATCCCTTGTCCCTGGGGTTTTTCAGGCAAGAATACTGGAGTGGGTTGCCATTTCTTTCTTCAGAGGATCTTCTTGAACCAGGAATTGAACACAGGTCTCCTGCATTGGCAGGCAAATTGTTTCCCACTGAGCCACCAGGGAAGCCCAAATAATGTTATCTGTGATTCACAAGGGAAAAAAAGTGAATTGCCAATGAGTACATGAAAAAAATGTTCCAAAGATAAATGCTGAGACTAGTGTGAATATCCTGTCATATCATCATGAGAATCTCTGGGCTGGATGAAGCACAAGCTGGAATCAAGATTTCTGGGAAAAATATCAATAACCTCAGATATGCAGATGACACCACCCTATGGCAGAAAGCAAAGAAAAATGAGACTTTTATTGAAAGTGAAAGAAGAGAATGAAAAAGTTGTTTTAAAGCTCAACATTCAGAAAACTAAGATCATGGCATCTGGTTCCATCACTTCATGGCAAATAGATGGGGAAACAGTGAGAGACTTTATTTTGGAGGGCTCCAAAATCACTGCAGATGGTGACTGCAGCCATGAAATTAAAAGGCGCTTGCTTCTTGGAAGAAAAGTTATGACAAATTAGATGGCATATTAAAAAGCAGAGACATTACTAGCCAAAAAAGATCCATCTGGTCAAAGCTATGGTTTTTCCAGTAGTCATATATGGATGTGAGAGTTGGACTATAAAAAAAAAAAAAAAAAACTGACCACAGAAGAATTGATGCTTTTGGAGAAAACTCTTGAGAGTCCCTTGAATAGCAAGGAGATCAACCAGTGCATCCTAAAGGCAATCAGTCCTGAATATTCATTGGAAGGACTGATGTTGAAACTGAAAATCCAATACTTTGGCCACTTGGTGTTAAGACTTGACTCATCTGAAAAGACCGTGTTGCTGGGAAAGATTGAAGGCAGTAGGAGAAGGAGACAACACAGGATGAGATTGGATGGCAGCAACTACTCAATGGGCATGCGTTTGAGTAAACTCTGGGAGCTAGTGATGGACAGGGAGGCCTGGCATGCTGCAGTCCATGGGGTTGCAAAGAGTCAGACATGACTGAGAGACTAAACTGAACTGAACTGAGTATGAATATTCTTTTATTCTTGTAAGCAACTTCGTTATTCAGCCTTGATACTTGTAGGATTTTTCTCTTTGCCATTCTTTTTATTTTTTAATTTGAATGCATATTCAAGGTGTTAATTTCTTTTCATTCACAGGATATTTAAAGGTGTGAATTTATTATCACAGACTTTACCTGGAATGCTGTACTCTCCTTCCAGTTTGGCTTTTTCCTTTAAGGAATACACAAAGTCTTTATTTTCCTCACCCATTTCCTTTTTATCATGTCTATTCACTTTCATGCCAACCTGCTCTTTCTGTGTGGTCTTCTGCAATTCGTAATTAATATGGAAACACCTTGTGTCCTGAGGAGAATTAACATAATCATCATTATATTTCTTTAAATAACTTTTGAAGTCTTCTCTTTCCCTGAAATTTCACAGACTTCTTTGCTGTTGCTTTATCATGTATTTTAATATATCATACATTTAAATTTTCCTCTTTAAAAATGTGTGTGTGTGCGCGCTCAGTCTTGTCTGACCTTTGTGACCCCATGGACTGTAGCCTGCCAAGCTCCTCTGTCCATGAGATTTCCCAAGCAAGAATACTGGAGTGGGTTGCCATTTCCTACTCCAGGGGATCAAACCCAGGTCTCCCACATTGCAGGCAGATTCTTTACCATTTGAACCACCAGGGAAGCTCATTTCTAAATAAGAACTCTCCCTAGACACAGTGATTACTACATTACAAGCACCAAGGAATAAGTTTGTGTTGATTGTGAGCCAACTTGGATGCAAGTCCTAATCTTTCATTGGGATTTAATCCAGAACAATGTTTCAGAAGCATTTGCTGAATTCATATACTCTTTCACTAGTTAAAATGTTTTTATCTATGTGGGTCCTGTAAGAATGAGATGGGCCCTTTCTATATTCACCACCTGGGTTTTTAATATTTGGAATGAATGACGTACGTGGACTTGTAGAACGCTCTCTGTGTACTATGACTGGAGGGCTTCCTGACCCCATCTTTCTTTCTAATGATTTATTTTTGCATATTACATCTTGCTTAAGATAGTAAGCTGCCACCACCTGTCTCAATTATATGTGGGCCCTGGTGCCATCCCACTAGTATTACCAAAGTGTTGGTTTCTAATTAGATGTAGAAAATTTGAATCTGGTTGTAGATGTTGACATCACAAAGTAGCATCTAAGAAGTAGAAGCATGACTGTCAATTTTTCTATTTGACAAAAGTGTTCAAGTTCTGAAACTGGAAGAAAATGGCAGAGGATGGAGACAGAATGGCTTACTTCTCATCACTGAACGTATTGGCTTCTCCCCCTATCATCCTGGCGTTTTGTAGAACGTGTTTCCAGATGCATTTAAGTTTACCACCATGGCTGTTGAGAGTTTTTATTTTCTTCTGTGTGTAGAATCATTTATGTGAGTCAAGTCAGAAGCTGAGTGAAGCAAATTCATTACATCCATTTTCTCAAAAGACAAGAGATGATTAGCTAGAAGTTTTCTCTTTTTTTTTTTATTCTATAAAAAAGAAACCAAAGTAACAGGTCAGAAAAATACTGTATAAAAGATTGATTTTGTTTCCAAATTATCCAGAAAGAAAATTTCTGGATAGTTTCTGTTGTTTATCTTCTACTAAGAAAAGCTTTTAAATACAAGCTATGGGCACAATTAACTTAAACAGGAAGAGTAAATCTCATTAAAAACAATCACATTAGTCCTGATTACTTCTCTTAAAGGCAGTCATATCATGAAACCAAGTTTTTCTGTTCTTTCATCATAATTTCTGAGGGAGATAATTAGTACCTTTAAATCAAGTGGACTGTGCATTGATTCTTCTTAGCACTAATCTGAAGATATCATTGTTTACTAATCTTAATATTTAAGCCAAAGTGCAATGAAAAAAAAATAGTTTTATTGCTGGAAAATACATATTTAAATGACCTACTTTTATTTTAGAACATTTTCTCAATTATCATATTCTAGTTGTCCTAAGTTCTCTAGAGAGAAGATCATTTTTCTGGAAGTTGAATATCTGAATTGCATACCCATTCCAAATCAAATATAGAAACATGCACCAACAAAACTTTGTACAATTTCTATTCTCAGTTTATTCATACACGAAGTGGGAAATGATGCTCTTTTCCACTTGTTAAGGATAAAGCCACCAAGAATGTCCCAGATACCTGATAAATGCTTCATATACATTATTTTTCCTCTGGACCACAAAAATTCTAAAGTGCCACATTCAGTTTAAGAATTCAGCTTGTAACCATGAGAAGGTACATGGAAATGGACTAATGTTTTCTCAGTCCTTAAAAGCAAAAGCAAACTTCTATTGCACAACAATGAGAAAACACTCAACACAGCAGCACAGTTTAGTAACTTCTTATTTTTAAGTTTTTTTTTTTTTTTATGGACCATTTTGAAAGTCTTTATTGAATTTGCTACAATATTGCTTCTATTTTATGGTTCGGGTTTTAGACATCAGTCACGTGGGATCTTAGCTCCCCAACCAGAGATCGAATGCACAGCCCCTGCATTGGAGGGGGAAGTCTTAGCAACAAACCACTAGGGAAGTTCCTGGTAGTTTTCAATATTAATACAGGGATATACTATCACTGGGACTTCCCCAGTGGTTCATGCCTTCCCCTGGAGGAGGGCATGGCAAACCACTCCAGTATTCTTGCCTGGAGAATCCCATGGATAGAGGAGGCTGGCGGGCTACGGTCCATGTGGCTGCAAAGAGTTGGACACCACTGTAGTGACTGAGCATTTATGCATACTGTAACTGGGCTTCCCTGGTGTCTCAGCAAGTAAAGAATCTGCCTGCACTGCAGGAGACCTGGGTTCGATCCCTGGGTTGAGAAGATCCCCTGGAGAAGGGAGAGATAATCCACTACAGTATGCTTGCCTGAGAAATGCCACGGACAGTGAAGCCTGGCAGGCTAGAGTCCGTGGGATCACGAAGAGTTGGACATGACTGAGTGACTAATACTTAACTCTAACTATGTTCAGTTTTCCATATTTCTCTGTCTGTGCTTATCCATTGAGACAGGTCATTGATATAGTTCCCAAATGCAAGTTATCTGTGCAAGGATAAATTTTAATATTTTTCATCATAAAAGACATGATCAGAAGAAATGTATCTCATTTCCTTAAATTGTTTGCCCATTATCTAACTACCATATTCAGATTGTTGCAATGTGACACAGCAAGAATAGTAAAGTAAAATTCTTTTTAGCATAATCTAAAGTAACCATCTGGATATCCCAGAGTGCCACGATGATATAGGAACATGCTTAGATCATTCAAGCTTTAAGAGACCCCCTAACTTTATTCTCTAATTTTCTCCATGAAAGGAAAACATTACTGTTTTGATTCACCAATCTCTTAACTACCATGGATATAACATCATCATCTAAAATCACTCACAAAATTCATTTTTTGGAATGAGAAATAGAAAAGAGAAAAATTACAATTTACACGTGTCTGAGAGTTGTAATATAATCATATAGCTTCCGAAAAAGATAGATAACAGCCATGAATATAGAATCATTGTACAGAATCACAGATCTTCACAGGATATTCAAAGGAAGGTTAAGAAAATCATATCAGTCCTAAGAATAAGGGCAAACTAAAAACTACTTTCGGAGAATAGGATTCCTCATCTTGTGTTCTCACCATTGCCATATCCTTAGGGTTCTGTAAATAAACCTAAAGACAGAGTTTGACTATTAATTCCACTAATCCTGTGTGGAGGATTTTTTTTAAGTCTGAATTATCAAATTCAGTAAAGCACAGCAAGTAGTCAACTAAACATTACGCAAAATCAAAGTTCACTCCGAGAGCCTCACCCTAAGAAGTTTTAGACACTAAGTTTTTAGCAAAAGACCCAGAGTCAAGTGCACTCAAGACACCTTGTATGCATGCTGAGTTGCTCAGCCATGTCTGACTCTTTTGACTTTATGGACTGTAGCCCGCCAGGCTCTTCTGTCCATGGGATTCTCCAGGCAAGAATACTGGAGTGGGTTGCCAATGCCCTCTTCCAGGAGGTCTTCCCAGCCCAGGAATCAAACCTGCATCTCTTAAGTTTCCTGCATTGGCAGATATGTTCTTTACCATAAGCACCACCTGGGAAGACCCAACAGTGAAAATGTTAGTCACTCAGCTGTGTCGGACTCTTTGTGACCCCGTGGACTGTAGCCCATCAGCCTCCTCTGTCCATGGAATTCTCCAGGCAAAAATACTGGAGTGGGTAGCCATTCCCTTTTTCAGAGTATCTTCCTGTCCCAAAGATCCAATCCAGGTCTCCTGCATTGCAGGCAGATTCTTTACTGTCTGAGCCGTTCAGGGAAGTCCCAGTAAACCTTAGGACTGATCAGTAACTCTCCTTGACCATTTGCTCTTCTCTCACTATTCTCTTTGTCAAAAAGATCTCATCCATGCTCTCTGTAACTCAAACCTGCGTTCATACCCCATCTCTGAGCTCATGTCTGAAAACTGATCTCTTGATCACAGGTGCCTACAATGTGCTTTAACTGCAGATGCGTGACGTAACTCGTTGACAACCAGACTGAGAAAAGCTGAGGTTATAGCTCTGCTCCAAGAATAAGGAGTCCTCTCCACATTCTCTCTCAGACAGGGAGCCCTCCAGAGTTGTATCGTAAGACAGTGAACAATGTGATAAGAGATGGCTTTCTTTGAAAAGATACTTTTAATCACACAAGTGTCTATATAGGTATTTGACTGAGATCTGATCATTGAGAATAAATCATATTATTTTGGCCCATGGAATTTTATGAATGGGTAGTAAAATCCAGTTGCCACTATCATTAAACAAAACAACAAAAAGACCTGGATTGGATCTTTGGGACAGGAAGATACTCTGAAAAAGGGAATGGCTACCCACTCCAGTATTTTTGCCTGGAGAATTCCATGGACAGAGGAGGCTGATGGGCTACAGTCCACGGGATCAAAAAGAGTCCGACACAGCTGAGTAAGATACTTTTAATCACACAAGTGTCTATATAGGTATTTGACTGAGATCTGATCATTGAGAATAAATCATATTATTTTGGCCCATGGAATTTTATGAATGGGTAGTAAAATCCAGTTGCCACTATCATTAAACAAAACAACAAAAAGACCTGGATTGGATCTTTGGGACAGGAAGATACTCTGAAAAAGGGAATGGCTACCCACTCCAGTATTTTTGCCTGGAGAATTCCATGGACAGAGGAGGCTGATGGGCTACAGTCCACGGGATCAATATAGTTCATTTAAACCTTCTAATTTTCATTATTTCTTCTGCTACACAAAATAACATGAAGTATTATGAAATGTGGCCGAGTGAATCACCCAGGTAGAATGTCTTTGTTATTTTTCATCGACAGATCACTTATTTTCAGAGATGCCATGTTTTTGCAAGACATGTGGAAGCATACTTAATGTTTTCTTATTATTCAATACCCTAAATGAATCACAAAATAAAATTATATAAAGATTGTGCTGAACACCGATTTAGTCTAGTGCAAGTGAAATGTTTTAAAATGAGTTGATCTGAACAGCTGACACGGAGTTCTTTTTAGGTGGGTCTGTGTTTAGGAAAATACCGTAAGAAGCCACTAGAGGGCAGTAGGAAATTGGGAAAATGTGTCAGAACTGTGTTACTGTAAAACAATATACAATAAAAAATACAAAATAAAATGTGTCAGAATAGGAGGGTGTGAAAATGAGCTGATTAAAATTCTGAGTCAGGACGCTTTTTTGGTGTAAAATAGTGTTTCATGTTCAATATCAAATTATTAATTTGCAGCCTAGGTTAACCTAGGTCATCTGTCCAGAACATCAGTAAAGTCAGTTATGCCAGAAAAGGCCTTCAGTAAAGTGTGTGCATATGTGTGTGTGTTGAAAATAAGGAAAATTCTTTCTGTTTTGTAAGTTCTTTTGTATTGCTTATTTATAGATTCCACTTATAAGGGATGTCATGCAATATTTCTCCTTCTCTGTCTGACTTACTTCACTCAATATGACACTCACCAAACAGAAAGAGACTCACAGAGAATGAACTTATGGTTGCTGGGGGAAAGAATGGAGGGAAGGGGTTGTTAGAGAGTTTGGGATAGACATGTACACACACTGCTATATTTAAAATGGATACTCAACAAGGACGTACTGTGTAGCAAAGAGAACTCTGCTCAGTGTCATGGGACAGCCTGGATGGGGAAGTATGAGGGAGAACGGATACAACTATATGTATGGCTGAATCCCTTTGCCATTCACCCAAATTATCACAAAATTATTTGTTAATAATCAGCTATACTGCAACACAAAATAAAATTTTTTAAAAAAGAAGAAAAGAAAGAAAACTCTGAGTTCACTAAGTTAACAGGGTGTGGAGCAGTGGCAATAAATTATTTGCTGTAATTTAGTGGAAGCAGGAGTTTGAGAGTAAAGATGACTGTGACTAAAGAATAGGCTTGATATTCTCAGAAACCTTGGGGAGTCCCTTGAATATTTCATTAATTCATGGATAGAGGATTTGAATCAATCTTACGATCTTAAGTAGCAGGATGAGTTTAGTTATCACAGAAGACTTTAACATTCATACACAGAGAGACATGTACACACAACACCATTATTAAGAAAAATATTAGCACAGGGTTTTTAAGGGTTATTGGTTCACGGTGGGAGATAGAACAGTCACAGCATCAAAATAGACTCTCCTAGTTACTAGAAATGTATTTCTATCTCTATCATGTCTATCTCTGTTCCTAACTCTATCTGTATCTATCTGTCAAAAATAAGCAGGGATATATATTTATCTCATGTATATATCACATTATGTGATAGTCAGGTCCAACCTCACACAACCCCTTAAAGCCCACCAGGCTCCCCTGCACATGGAATTCTCCAGGCAAGAATATTGGAGTGGGTAACCATTCCCTTCTCCAGAGGATCTTCTCGACTTAGGGACTGAACCCTAGTCACCTGCTTGGCAGGCGACTTCTTTATACTGAGCCACCTGAGAAGTCACATATACATCCGGGATTGGTGAACTATGAACCACAGGCCACATTCAGCTTTCTGTTTGTGTAAGATTTTATTGTATTAATGGCAACACAGCCACACCATTGCCTGTGGCTGCTTTCACACTACAGAGGCAAAGTGGAGCAGTTGTCAGAAATTTTAGGGACCTCAGGATTTGTGGTTCTGCTAGTTTAGTCATCTTTGTTCTCAAGGGAGGAATTCTTCCACCATGAGACCCAGTAATATAGTTCCATTAAACTAAAAGTTGAGCCTATCACCGGCCACTTGGAGCTTCTCACACCAGTAAATCAACAGGCAAAGATGGAGGGGAGTGTCCTGCCTGGGTAATTAATTCTGAGTAGGAAGAAGAAATGGATTGCTACTACACCAGGGCATAAATATAAACACTGAATTGTACATCTGGAATTCAGGTGATTGATAGTTGATGTTCTCAAATTGGTTGTTATTTAAAGTGTCCAGCAGATGGTGCTCAAGCAACTTATTAATGCATGGTTGACTTGGGGGCTCCCAGTGGCTGATGATTTGCTCCTGGCCAGCCATCCTTCGCCTGAGAAAGGTAAAGGATGGATTTGCAATTGCTAATGCTAGAGCTGGACAGCCCCCTGATTTTATATAGACGCTGAATGTAGTTGCTTATTTAACTTCTCGTGTAGAAAGAATAAAGGTCAAACCAATACCTTACAGCTTTTATAGACCTCTACTGATACAGTTTTGTATGGAATCATAAAATCGTCTTGAAATTAAATCAGAAAGTGTTATGGGCATAAGGGCAATACTTTATAGTCATATGCTATACTTTTAATTGGAAAATCATATTTGAAAGGTGTGCTCTAATTTTAATTCATGCTTTGCACACTGTTTTGTTCTACGATTAGCCTTTAATCCTGAACAAGAACACTCAGTAAGGCTTGTTTGATTTTTCTTAGACTCCCTTGTCAGGTGAAATGGTCAAAATATTGTAGAGAATGTCAGCTAAAATGTACAATTCTATAGATAATCGAAAGCAATTGCTAGGCAAAGTTGAAAAAAGTTAGACCATATAAAGGATTTAATTGTTCTGGTCAAAATGCTTGAAAGCACGGGCTCTGGAGAACAGCTTAGGTTCAAATGCTCTGTATAAGTTGTAGAAAACTTCTTAGATTTTCTGTGCCTCATTTTCCTCACTAATAAAATTTCTAATTTCTAATTAGAATTTCATTCTAATTTCTTTCTCACAAGTTTACTCTAAAATCATATGAGTACAAAGAAAGCACTTTTAGAACATGTTTGGCATGTGGGAATACTAAATACATTCAAATATTATTGTCACTATTACTTAATAAACAAATTTAAATTTTGTAAATAGATGTCTGAATTATTAAAATTTTATTGTATAATTTGGGCCATTCATTTAAGGTGAGCTTATCCTTTTTTCTTATTTAAATATTTCATGCAAATCACCTTTATAAAATGCAATGTTATCTTCCATTTAAATAGCATGACATTTGGGGTATATGTAATTAACGTGAAATGGATTTCAATTTTAAATCAGGATTGTATTCATTAGTCAGAATTAATTTCCTTAGACTTTTTTATGAATGACACATTGTTTCAATATACCAATATTTATATGCTTAATAATTAAAATATAGTTGTGAATTTTATGCTTAACTGGAATAAATAGTTTAGAATGCACATCCTATGTATTTTATTTTATTTTATCCTATGTAATTTTAAAAGGTGCTCAGTTTAATATATCTCAGTTAATTCTGTAGATACAACCACCTATGGGTTTTCTTCTAGTGCAAAAGTTTGCTAAAGTTGACTGACTTTAATAGGAACACTGGAGGGCTCCTCTCTCCCCAAAGCTCTCATTTATGGAGACTGCTGCACCTGTTTACATTGAGCAACTATCCATCAAGTCCTAATAATGTGACTTTGATTATATTAAAAACTTATCAGTACTCCTGAAGTTAATGACTGCATTTAATAAAACACTACCACATACACTTATTTTGCAACTCAAGAAAATAATTCTAAATATTTCTGATAAAAATGAATCTGCCAAACTGTTAAATAGTGTTTTGAAACTAATGGAACAATAAGAACCATGAGCTCTCATAGCAAAGCATAGCCTACTACTAAAGAATAAAACATACTTGGATGCAATAATCACTAAAGTATTAGCGTGTTGGCGTGAAAACATATCAGTGAAAAAGAACAGAAAGTTCAGAAACATAAATTGTATATGATAACTTAAATAAAAGGAAGTATATATCACTAAGTATTGGCAAAAGGGATCAGTCAGTTCAGTTCAGTTCAGCGCTCAGTCGTGTCCGACTCTTTGAGACCCCATGAATCCCAGCAAGCCAGGACTCCCTGTCCATCACCAACCCCCGGAGTTCACTCAGACTCACGTCCATCGAGACAGTGATGCCATCCAGCCATCTCATCCTCTGTTGTCCCCTTCTCCTCCTGCCCCCAATCCCTCCCAGAAAGAGTAAGTAGCCAAATGCAAGTCTATTTTTTAATAATTTTATTTATCTATTTCAGTGGCTTCTCTTGTTGCTTGTTGTAGAGCAACAGGCTCTAGGGCTTCAGTAGGTATGACTGCCAGGCTCTACAACACAGGCTCAGTAATTGTAGTGGATGGAACTTAGCTGCTCCACAGCCTGTGGGGTCTTCCCAGACCAGGGAATTGAACATGTATCCCTTGCATTGGCAGGTGGATCCTTACCACTGAGCCACCAGGGAAGCACATGCAAGTCTATTTAAATACAAAATCTATGCTATTCTGTTACAATTCTATAGTAAGTGCTTGGAATAGTGCCTGACATGCTTTGAACTAAACAAATTTATCATTGTTAGTTGTGTTTACATCATTACAATCATTATTATCCATAGAATTACAGGAGAGTTGGAAAATTGATGAAATAAATAAACCAGTTTAGAAATAACTATGACCTGGAATCAAGGTAAATTACTAGTATACCTTTACATGATGTTGTCCAAAGTTACGAAGAGCCATTCAAATTTTTAAACCTCCTGTTTTAGTGATTCTCGGTAATTTGTTTCAAGGAGGTAGCAAAAAATGGCAAATAGATGGAGAAACAGTGGAAACAGTGTCAGACTTTATTTTGGGGAAGCTCCAAAATCACTGCAGATGGTGACTGCAGCCATGAAATTAAAAGGCGCTTACTCCTTGGAAGAAAAGTTATGACCAACCTAGATAGCATATTCAAAAGCAGAGACATTGCTTTGCCGACTAAGGTCCGTCTAGTCAAGGCTATGGTTTTTCCTGTGGTCCTATATGGATGTGAGAGTTGGACTGTGAAGAAGGCTGAGGCTGAAGAATTGATGCTTTTGAACTGTGGTGTTGGAGAAGACTCTTGAGAGTCCCTTGGACTGCAAGAAGATCCAACCAGTCCATTCTGAAGGAGATCAGCCCTGGAATTTCATTGGAAGGAATGATGCTGAAGCTGAAACTCCAGTACTTTGGCCACCTCATGCGAAGAGTTGACTCATTGGAAAAGATCCTGATGCTGGGAGGGATTGGGGGCAGGAGGAGAAGGGGATGGCCGAGGATGAGATGGCTGGATGGCATCACTGACTCCATGGGCGTAGGTCTGGGTGAACTCTGGAAGTTGATGATGGACAGGGAGGCCTGGCGTGCTGCCTACCACGGTCTCTACAGAAAATAAACTCAGTTTATTATGTGAAAAAAAAAAAAGAATATTTTCTGCACAAAGGAAAAGCTCCTCTGTGACAGTAAAAATTTGAAAATCATCTACAACTTGAAGAATTGACATTACTTCATTAATTAAATTTCCTGCATTATCACAGTAGAATAGAAGGTTAATTATTCTAAGTGATAATTAAGTGATAATGCAGCAAAAGGAAGGACATAAATGTAGTCTTGGTAAAAGTGTAATTAATTGCAATAACAATGCTTACAGAGAAAATCACACAGAGTTACCATCCCAAGGATAAGGAGTTTCAGTGTTTCTTTTCTTTGCTTTTTAAAAAAAAAATTTTTATGTTTGTTCAATTCATAAAACTGGGAGATAATATATTTAGGTAATTTGCTTAATATATTCATTAATATAATTATCATTTCCAAAGACACATAGTATATTTGACATTTAAATTCAAATTAATGTGCTTCGATTATATTTTTTCAGCTCATTACAAAGGGATAAATTTAACACACTAAGTAATATATTTTCACTTTTTCCAAATTTGAATAAAAATAATTTTTGTTTAATCCTTGTATTTAATCTCTTTAATCCTTAAATTAATTCCAAACTAATAATTAATCACTGGAGGAGGGTGAAAAACCATGTCTAAATTTTAGTAAGAATTTACTAGATTAAGGATAATCACTTCCATAGTCTTTGAAGAATCTAGAACTTTTCTGATTTCTCTCTGTTCATTAATGTGACATTTTTAAAACCTAATTAGTAAAACTCTTCCTCCTATATCTCATCCTTGTCCCCTAAATTCATCTTGTTAATGTTAATAGGAAGATAATAACTGCATTCCTGTACCATAAACACCACCTTTTCTTTAATAGATAAAGATTAATAGTGATTCTAAGTAAGAGAATATTGGCCCAGGAGGGGATAGGCAAAGAAGTAGAAATTGTAAACAACCTTTTGTGACTTCTTTTTCAAGCTTTCAAATACACGTGATTTTATTATCTCTATTCCAGGTACTTGAACAATAATAATATTATTTTGAAATGATGTGTTTTTAAATAAACAAACCAAAAACTACCAATGTAACTATGAACCAGTGTTCTCTTATCTATTAGGTGTGTTATTTTATACTTCTTTAGAGAGTTCCTTAACCTACTCCAGTACTCTTGCCTGGAAGATCTCATGGACGGAGGAGCCTGGTGGGCTACAGTCTATGGGGTCGCAAAGAGTCAGACATGACTGAGCGACTGCACTTCACTTATAGAGTTCCTTTAGATTTAGACAGAGGTTTTATTGTATCACTGTTGTGCCTACTTAAAAAAAGATAAATAGAATCAAACCAAATCAATTAATATATTCCCTTAAAAATTTTAAATCTTTTTTCTAATTTCTTTATTTTTTAATTGGAAGAAAATTGCCTTACAATGTGTTGATTTCTGCCATACAATAACTCAAATCAGCCATAATAGTACATATATCACCTCCCTCTTGAGCTTCCCTCCGCTCCCCCCGTGAGGTCTCCTAGTTATCACTGAGCACCAGGCTGGTCTCCCTGGTCTCCCTATCAGCTTCACACTAGCTATCTGTTTTACGCATGATAGTCTGTTTATGTCAATGCTACTTTCTCCATCCGTTCCACTCTTTCCTTATCCTACTGTGTCCACGAGTCCTTTCTCTGTATCTGCATCTCCTTCCTTCCCTGCAAATAGATTCATCAATCGTTTTTCTAGATGTGTGTGTGTGTGTGTGTGTGTGTGTGTGTGTGTGTTAATATATTTGTTTTTCTCTTTCTGACTTGCTTCACTCTGTATAACAGGCTCTAAGTCCATCCATTTATGGTGATGAACCAATTAATATATTTTTAAATTTCTTTAGACTCAGATCCAACTTTAACAAGTCTTTCTTTGAGTTAGAGTAGTTTGGTCCTCCTTGTCCACACAGTATCATCCACTGTGCCTCACCAAGAACTGCCGTGAGGTGGATACTCTGAAAAGTGCCCCACTGTTATCCAGCTTTCTTCCAAACTGTTGCTAGTTTTCATGTCAAATTTCCTTGAATATTACCAAGTACTACCACATTCCTTCCTCTTCTTTTACCTTAGGTATTTGCTGAAAGACCTTTGTTCATTAGTGTCTTTTGCTGATCACCATAAATAAATTGCAACAAAACCATCCATATTCCTTTTCCTCTTCCCCTCATTATTTTTTCCCATGGCATTTATTCCCCCGACATCAAAACATTTCCTCAATTTATGTTTTTATTTTCTGTTCCCCAAACATGCTAAATTGTAAGTTTATGAAGCAAGATTTTACTTCCCTTTCCACCTTCCCTTTTTTTTTTAACCCCAAACCTATCACAGTGCCTATCCCATAATAGATATGTAATGAATACCTGATGAATGACTCAGGGACTACCCACCTAAACTATGGAAAATTCCTACTTCACTGGAATCAGAATGAAAAGGTTTGCACAGTGAGAAAGTGTACTTCTCCAGGAACACTCTTCTATGGTAACAACCCTATCCCTTTTTGTTCACATCATCCTTCCTAGTTGTGTTAATATCATTGTGCACACAAGCCACCACAGCTCTTGAATTTAGGGTACACTCTTTCCCTCCATTCTGAAGATTTTAATTTAAAAACTGTTTCTGGTCAACTCTTGGCTTAGAGACTATATGTCTCTTTTCAAGTTATCTGTTTCCACAAAAATTCACGGTTTGGTTGTGTGAACTTAATTAGATATTGAATGTGAACTGAACTGAACTAAACTAAATGTGAATATTTTACTATGCAACTGATGCATAATAAATACACTCTAAATATGAGCTATTATTAAGTTGTAAGGTCCCTGGGCTCTGTTCTAGCATCTTACATAAGTTTGACAAAAGTATTCAGATCGATTTGAAATGCATTATGTATGGAATGTCCAGAAAGAATCCCATACAGATATGTGGAATAAGATTCAGTCGGTGTGGATGTAAATGTGGTAATTGTGGACTTTATCTCACGTTTGCCTCCTTAGAAACCAAATAATGTTTCAGATGATGATAGGGAGAGGAAAGCAGGGAAATAAACATAGTACGGAGGGTATAGCAGACTTAGTCATGGGACGATTTTATAAAGTAATTTGTATCATAAAAGGGACTTCCCCAGTGGCTCAGTGGTAAAGAATCTACCTGCAATGTAGGATCCGCAAGAGACATGTATTTGACCCCTGGGTCCAGAAGACCCCCTGGAGGATGGCAGAGCGACCCACTGCAGTATTCTTGACAGAGGAGGCCTGGCAAGCTGTAGTCCAAAGAATTGCAGAGTAAGACAGGACTGAGGCAACTTAGCACAAATGCACGCACATCATAAAAAGTATGAAAAAGAGAGACGAATTCAGTTTTCTGCACTTATTATTCTGTCCAATGTGTTCATCACATTAAACCTGTGAGGCTTCACTAGCTAATCTGGAAAGAGGTGCCTACTCTGGTTGATTATTCTCTAATATTGCATCCTGTTCACTTACTTCATTGCACTATACATTTTGCAGTTATTTATTTATTCTTGGTGTACTTGTTCTTCTTGTTTTTTCCCACTAGTGTATAATTTGACAAGGACAGGAATGATTCATTATATTTCTGGCACCTGCCAGAATGCCTAGTACAGGGAGGTACTAGATTAATGCTTGTTAAAAAAAATTAAGTAAAGAGGAATATTCAGGAAAATATAATGGAGTTCTAAAGAAAAATTTGTAAAATATTTGGAAATTCCTTTTTCGCTGACTTGTATGGCTACAACTTTGAGATGGCAACAAAAATGATCACAAGCCCAGGATCTTCTATCCATGGGATTCTCCAGGCAAGAATACTGGAGTGGGTTGCCATGCTCTCCTCCAGGGGATCTTCCTGATCCAGGGATCAAACCCACGTCTCTGTCTCCCATGGCACCAGCATTGCAGATGAATTCTTTATCACTGAGCCAAGGGGGAAACCCCCCAAATGGGCAGACTTTTCAGCTTTTCTCTCAAGTTTGCAAATCAGTAGCAATGTGAGGCACAGTAGAAGGGTATTAGATTGGTATAGTGGGGATCAAAAAGCACAAAGAATCCTGGATTCAAGGAAATTTGATATTTTCCCCCAGTTTTCCTTATGACTGTAATGTTGGGAAAGTCATCAGACTTTCTCCAGACCTGGTCACCTCCTCTGTGACATGGGAAGCTTGAGATATATCCTGAGAACACTGTAATCTTAGTTTTAATTTCCAGCATTTAAAAAACATCTAATGGGTTTATTATTTTAAAATTAATTAATTTTTTACATTTACAGTTTTAATTTCTAAGATGGCAAACATCAACAGAGCTATCCTACACACAAAAATGTCACTTGGGTACTCAATAACTTTCAAAATTCAAAGTCCTGAGTCCAAAAAAAAAAAAAAAAATTGAGAAAACTTGATCTAAGAAAAATGCAATATCAGTTCTCAAAAAGAGAAAGTCCTCCAAACACGGACCATGAGGCAGAGTTAGAGTTAGCCTACTCATTGTTTACTGGGTGACTAGCTACGTAATAATCATCACAATAACTTATGCAGTGTTCACCACGTGCGCTTGCTGTTCTAAGTAATTTACTTGTAACATGATTGAATCACACAGTCCTTACAGCAAACCTATGAGAAAGGCACTACTTTTCTAGTTTACAAGTGAGCCAGGAGGTGTTAATGATTTGCTGGTAAATAGTGGGGCCAGGCCTGCGTCTGCAGTCTTCCTTTAGAGTCGTGGACTCAGTCACTCTGAGTTCCTGGGAAGTGTGGTGTGTGGATGGAACAGAACATCACGCAGCAGCCAGGAATAATGAGTGGGATATTACCTTGCCTCACTTAGGTAGATGCTGTACTAATCACATTAAATTAAAAAATACAGCGGGATAGAGGGAATAATAAAAAGTTATTATTGTCCAATAACTTTATAGGAAAATACCATTTGTCTATATATTTGAAACAGATAAAATAGCACCATAGTGCTTTTAAGTATAAAGAAGTATCTCAATACATGTGTAGAAGTTGAATTGAAAAGATAGTTATTTGTAACTCCAAATCAGGGACTTACGATGGGGAAAACAGTATAAATAAAAATAAAATAAAAATGGTACTTCACAAAATGATGATGCTATGCCATGAAATGAATAGTGTCATGAATTCGATTTTTAATACCAAGGTTAATGAGAGCAAAAAAAAAAATCTCTTCCACCCCACAGTCAGGAAAGATGAGTGACTTCTCACCCAGGATGACAAATATATCCCCAGAGAATTATAGGAAACAGGCAGATTCCTTTCAGTTTTACTTTTTAATCAGCCTCAGAGATGCTTTTTCTTTTTTTCAAGATTTTGTTGTTGTAGACCATTTCTTTTTTAAAGTCTTTACTGAATTTCTTACAATATTGGCTCTGTTTTTAATGCTTTGTTTTACTAGCCCTGAGGCTTGTGGGGTCTTAGTTCCGCGACCAGAGATCAAACCGGCATCCCCTGCACTGGAAGGTGAAGGCTTAACCACTGGACCACCAGGGAAATCCCAACCTCAGAGGTTCTGACCCTGATCTATGATGCTTTCCACAATAAGGAAGGGTGAGGTGCAGTGCCTGCAGAATGTAGGAAGTAGAGCAAAATCCCTGGAAGGATAGAACTCTAGTACTGAATCTTCCTGGTAACCTAAAAAAATTGAATATTGTGATGTTAAAATATGCCCCACTCATTATTAAATCCCTAAGCCCTTATAGTCTACTTCTCTCTAATCTTCTTTTGCTGCAAAAGGAAATGTTTATTTCCCAATTCAGCTAGCATGAGAACGCAGTGAGTCAGAATGCTAATTTTGTGGGAAGGTTTTGTTTATGCCAGGGCCATGTTATTTAACATTTTCTGTTCCTTAGACAAATCAGAATGTTTCACTGAGTTTTCCTTAATTAATCATTGGAGCAATAAAAGCTGTAATTTATTTCATAAAACAAAAACAAACAAAAAACCCCAGGCCTTCCCTTTCATTAGCACCATCTTATCTTGTATCTCCTCCTGCAGAAACTTGACATTAAAATGTAATTCTGTGGGACACCTAGGGATATTTCCCTCAATCCCTTTTGGTAGGGACTCTAGCACTCCGGTTCCCTAACACATCTTAAATCCTTTCTAACTTTATCTATTCCACTACCTTAGGGATTCCTCTTTCCCCACCAATCCAGGAGCTGGGTCACTTTAAAGAGCTGAGTATTCATGGAAATCTGTCTGTTTCCTGTTGTTAGAACTACCCTTTCCTGAGGGAATTAATTCCAACAGGAGGGAAAAAAATGTTGAGTCTGAAGCCTGGTCTAGTTCTAGGCCTTGCTTTTCTTGTCTTCCCCCTCTGTGGTACAGGTTCAAGTTCCTTCTTTCCTTGTAGCTAAAAACCAGGAGATATCTCTTTAAGAAGAGGGTGACTTTTCTGATTAGAATCCAAAGAATAAATGGTTTAAAAGTGTAGATTGGGAAAGGGTCCCTCTGGCTGAGGCTGAAGAATAAAAGATGTCCCCAAAGTGATAGGTGAATTTGTTGAAATGTCCTGGAAGATGTGAAACAGGATTTCTAAATCTTGAACTTTGACTTCAGTCCTTCACAGACACATTTACAGTGAAATCTACAACTTCCTCTTTGCATGGGGTCCGACAAATACGGTCTGAAGACAGGAAGAAAGCCACATTAATGGTGTTCTAAACATTCTCTTTGGAGAAGGAAATGGCAACCCACTCCAGTGTTCTTGCCTGGAGAATCCCAGGGACCGTGGAGCCTGCTGGGCGCCGTCTATGGGGTCGCACAGAGTCGGACACGACTGAAGCGACTTAGCAGCAGCAGCAGCAGACATTCTCTAGCACTGTGACTCCATGTGGTGTCATTTGGTCTATGTCTTATGTAGACACTGCTGTAGATCCGCTTTGTGGGCAGGCTAAAACTCTCCCTATATGACATCTTTGAACCATGTTTTCCAAGATGCTGGTTTTTTTTTTTTTTTTTTTTCTAAATACTCAATTCTTTCTTCTACTTTTAACATTAATTTCAAGAAGCAGACAAAATATTTCTTGGTTCTGAAACATAATACCCACTCTTGTAAAATTATCATATTTCCTTATCCTTATCTTCATTATACAGAATTCTTAAAGTTAGTCCCTCTTCTGTTATTTTAAGTTCTAAGTTAATCAAAACAAAATATTTCATTGGACCAATGACACATCTCACGGAAAGGGATTTGTTGCATAAACCAATACTTCTTTATACAAGGTTCATGATCCATGAGTATTTATTAAATGTCAAAATGCTATCCTTAATTTTCATATCCCCCTTTATATGTCATGTATCATATTTCACTTAGTTCTTTGCTAACCTTAGTTACTACGAAGTTACTCCATTTATTACATAGCCTTATGATTAATTTGAAAAGTAAAATTTAGATTCCCTATACTGTCATTGTTTCTTAATACTAACAGAAGCATTTCATTAGGTTTTTTTTTTTTTTTAAGTTTCTAATCTTAAAGCCCTTGCAGTTAAATTCTCTCTGTAAAATTCTACTGACACCTGTTCTCCTTAACAGCTTTCTATAAGGGACAGGTATTAACATTCTGTTTGCAAACACATAAATGTCACCCCAGGGAGGAAAGAGCTTTGAGTTTCTATTATAAAGGGACACATTTTTTAACAGTGCAACCCTGGAAACTGAGGAGTGAGAATTACTGAGTCCAGTACAAGTTCTCCAAAAGGCAGAGGTGTTTTGATTCTAAGGAAAGTCCCACTTCCCACCGGGCCCCTCCCTGTTTCCAGCCGCCGCCGGGTGCAGGCGGGGGAGGCTGGGGAAGGGCTGGGCGACCGCCGACACGCCCGGGCAGGGCGCTGGCGTGCTTCCACCTTACAGACGCCGGATTGACAGTCCCCCCAGAAAGAGCGCTGACAGCCCGGACCTCTCTCCGCTTCCCGTCGCCGGGAGTCCCCGTGGACCATGTTTTCCATCCTGGGGAGATGGGGCGCGAGCGGCTTCTACCAGCGGGTCGCCGAGGCGCAGGTAAAGCTCTTTGGTGGAGGTGGGAGAGGCGGGGCGGTTTTCCGGCCAATCTGGGGACGAAGGGAAGTGGGGAGAGCTGACTGTGCAGACCCTGAAACGTGAACTGATGTTTTAGATCCCTGCATGCGTAGTAGTCAAACACACACACACACACACACACACACTAGTCTGAAGAGCTAAGATCTGTCCATGGGATGGTGTGAACACACACACACACACACACACACACACACGAGTCTGAAGAGCTAAGTAGTCAAACACACACACACACACACACACACACACACACAGAGTCTGAAGAGCTAAGATCTGTCCATGGGATGGTGTGAAACTTCACCGAGCAAGATCTCAGTCAAGGTGGCTGCTGGAGGAGAGAAAGAGGCATCTTTGAAGGGATAAGTGGCCCCTCCTGTAAACAGAAACGAGCATTTGAGAAAAGAATGAATGGACCTGACTTCCGCTGCAGGAGTAGAGGGTGGGAGGGAATTCTACAACCAGTGGTAGAGCCCAGTAAAACCACAGGAAGAGACCCGGGATAAACAAACTCTGTCAACTGACATGATATTGCGAACCCGAGGCCTGGGGCAAATCCAGAAACTGCGGACGTTTGACTGTGCCTTGCTCCCCCCGGCACCCTATCCCTACCCCCACGCTGTGGTAACAGGTGCTTCTTCTGTAATGGAACTCATGTGCCGTGAACTCTGCTCTTGTATACTGGCATGTGTTCTAAGCCGCTTCAGTCGTGTCCTCTGACTCTTTGAGACCCCATAGACTGTAGCCTGCCAGGCTCTCTGTCCATGGAATTCTCCAGGCAAGAATACTGCAGTGGGTTGCTGTTTCCTTCTTCAAGGGAGCTTCCCAGTCCAGGGATGGAACCCACCTCTCTTGCATCTCCTACATTGGCAGGCTGGTTCTTTACCACTAGCCCCACCTGGGAAGTCTGATTTCCTAAAAATATCTTACTTGTTTTACTTCTCATCACTACACAAGATAGGTCTTAGAAATAGGCCTAACACACTCAGATCTGTAGTACTTAAAAAGGAAGATAAAAAAATTTCAGATTCAGAGGATCTTGTTCTCATCCTGGCTTTTGTTAGTAACTTAAAGTGTCAAATAAGTAAGACAGTCTATTAATTACATATGAAACTATAAATTTCTTTAAAAGTAGGATAAATTATATGTACTTTTTTAAAATCTATAAAGTACAGGTATTGAATAAGTCTCTTAAAATGTGCTCCACTAGGACAATATACCTGTTGGTTTTTTGTTTGTTTGTTTTTTTAACTTGAGACATGTCAGGCTTAATCAGGCAAACTGGTTTAACATCATCAGTCTAACCTCAGAGGTGGCCAAAAGCAGTGAATTACAAACAGGTGTGGTGGGAAATTATAAACTCAAACAATTTCTTCACTCCAAATTCAAGTGAACTCTTCCTTTAAGATTCTAACTATGTTTATTTTCTTGGCTATTCAGTTCAGTTCAGTTCAGTCGCTCTGTCCTGTCCAACTCTTTGTGACCCCATGAACTGCAGCACGCCAGGCCTCCCTGTCTATCACCAACTCCATGAGTTCACCCAAACTCGTGTCCATTGAGTCGGTGATGCCATCTAACCATCTCATCCTCTGTTGTCCCCTTCTCCTCCTGCCTTCAATCTTTCCCAACATCAGGGTCTTTTCAAATGAGTTAGGTCTTCACATCAGGTGTTACTCAACGTCAGTAGCTTTTTGGACCAAGAATCAATTTAGAAAAGATTGAAAATACTAATTTAAATAGCATTTTCTGTTTGTTACTTCTATGACACCAAGTTGTTTTTTTTAAGTTGATAGCTTTCAGGCATGTTGAAAACCTTGTATTGTTATATTATACTACTTAAACTATATTTTCAGCATAGTAGAGCTCAGATAAAAATCCCAGCCTAACCTATAAGCCAAGAACATGACTTTCTGATTGAGTTTCTAGGGCTGGCATAGTGACGTATAAATAGAAAACTTCTTAAAAATTTTATTGGTGGTGATTAGCATTAATTCATTCACATATTTATTCATGTAAAACATTTTATGAGCTGGACCCTGGAAATATTAAATATTAAAGAGCAGAGACCTTACTTTGCTAACAAAGGTCCATCTAGTCACAGCTATGGTTTTTCAAGTAGTCATGTATGGATGTGAGAGTTGGACTATAAAGAAAGCTGAGCACCAAAGAATTGATGCTTTTGAACTGTGGTGTTGGAGAGGACTCTTGAGAGTCCCTTGGACTGCAAGGAGATCCAACCAGTCAATCCTAAAGGAAATCAGACCTGAATATTCATTGGAAGGACTGATGTTTAAGCTGAAACTCCAATACTTTGGCCACCTGATGTGAAGAGCTGACTCATTGGAAAAGGCCCTGATGCTGGGAAAGATTGAAGGCAGGAAGAGAAAGGGATGACAGAGGATGAGGTGGTTGGATGGCATCACCGACTCAATGAACATGAGTAAACTCCAGGAACTGATGATGGACAGGGAGGCCTGGAGTGCTGCAGTCCATGGGGTTGCAAAGAGTCAGACATGACCGAGCGACTGAACTGGACTGAACTGATCTGAACTGAAACATAGTATTTTCTACCCTCCAGAGAAGATAAGTTTGGAAGGAAAAAGTACCTGTAGGCAAATTATTAGATAGTCAGGTAAGGGTGAGGGTAAGTTCAGGGAGGACAAGTCTGAAAAGCCTTTACATCTCACATAAGGAATTTGTTGGGTTTGCTTTGGTAACACAGAACAAGAAATTGAGACTTGGAGGTAGGGATGGGAGGAAAGGAATCACTAATGGTAATACATCCTCCAGACGATTCAAGCCAAGTAAGATTTAGCCAACAGAAGTGAAGTACAAGGAAATGGACAAGAAGAAAGGGGTTTCTAAGAAGCAGCAGACAGTAACAGCACGTAACGGGTAGAGCTGAGAGTGTAGAATTATGACCTGAAGATAGAATGAACTTACTGGGTTCAATTCAATGTCTTATGCTTCTCAGTTGGAGGACCTTGGCCAAGTTTATTTTATAAACTCTGGGCCTTTGTTTTCTCTTCTGTAAAACTGGGTTGACAAAAATATTCCCACCACTAAGACACATTATATTTAATAATACATATATTTACAACAGAATCTGACACATAATAAGCAATTGAAAAGCCTAACTTCTAAAAAGCATAAATCCCTTTTGCTTTCTAGATGGTTTTCCTTCTCTGTAAGACTTCCTATATAGGAATTTTGCCATGCCTTCCTTCACTCTTCCCAGGATCCTTCTCTAATACCCACAAAAGAAGTTCCTGAAGTTAGGGGTTATTAGATATTATTAACAGTAGCAGTCACACAAACCACATCCTCAGGAGGCTACATCTCAAGGTTGAACCCAAAGAAGATCGCCAGCAACATGTTTCATTAAATCCTGGACCCAGGTTATGCTGTGGGCTAACCTTCCTGCTCCTCCCTCACAATACAAAAATAACAGGCTCACCATTCAAATGAAAATTGCCCATAAGACCTCCTGGAGGAGGGAATGGCAACCCACTCCAGTACTCTTGCCTGGAGAATCCCATGGACAGAGGAGCCTGGTGGGCTACAGTCCATGGGGTGGCACAGAGTCAGACATGACTTAAGTAACAGCACAGCCAGCAGCACGGCTTTAATATTAAGGCATGTTTACAGAATGCCTAGTATATACCTAGTGCTAGATAAGTACAAAGATAATACAAAGAAAACAGGCTTTTTAGAAAACAAAAGCCTATAATAGGCTTGGGAAGATGAAAGAAATGAGGAATCATTTGATATCAGGTCTGCAGAGGAAGTGGTGTCAGCGAGAACAGGTGAGTTGAAAGGACTAAGAATGTCCAGTGGAGAGGATGGGAGTGAACTCAAACACTGAAGGAAACTCACAGAAATGTCATATCCTTGTTTTCAACACAGGTGTTGCTTTGCAGTAATATGTTGATAATAAACTCAATGAGACCCATGCTATGAATTCAGTAATTATTTACTGAGAAGCCATGTGTACATTCTTGGTACTTGCTAAGATTTAATTGCCTCTACTAGATATTTTGCCTGCCTGATATTTCTTCTGGAAGGTAAATATGCTTGGAATTCACTGTAATAACTTCAGTATAAGATGCCTGGCCTTCATCTAATGAGGCTGTTTATTTACCAGAGAACTTAAAGAACCTTGTATAAGATGCTTTCACATGAAAAGTGGACCTAAAGCAGATGTCAAATATCCAGTCCTTGGCCTGCTAAAGTAACCTTGTCTACTAGCTCTATAAGACTTTTGTCCTGAAAATTTTTTATTTAGCTGATGATTCCCTGGCCCAGCTGGATCATGGCCTCAACTGGGTTAGCTTGGCCAATCTCTGCTGAGCTCTTTCAGATATATACTGTCAGCTGGAGAGTTGGCTGGTGGCTAGATAATGTAGGACCGATGTCCTCATATGTTGAGCAGTCTTCAAGCTGTTGGTCAGGATGATGGGCTGTCAGATGAAAACCTCATTTCTACTCCATGTGGAGTAGACTAAAAAGAATAAATGAATACTCCTCCTCCCTCCAGGAGGCTAGCTTGGGCTCAGTCACATGGTGCACTCAGGGTTCCAAGCATAGCAAGACTTTTGAAGCTTAGAGTTGGAGTTCTCTTAACATCACTCCTGTTGCATTCTCATAATCAAAATAAGAAACAATGCTAGCCCAGATTCAAGGAGTGGGAAATAGAATCCGTCTCTGGATGGGAAAAGCTGCAAAGTATTTGCAGCCATTTGCAGCTGGGCACGGAAATATGTGTATTTTTGATGTGAATATGATTTTCACATTGGTGGCCAATTATCAAATTGGCAACTCCCTATAAAATAAAGTGTGACCACTAGTTAATCAGAGAGTTTTCACATATTTTCCTCACTGATATATGTACTAATTTTCCAAATAATGTGTTTGATAGCAAGATTTATGACAACGTCATAGTTCACTCGTTGGCGTGGTTGTTTTGGGCCACTGTGTGATAAATGTTTTACATTTGTCACAGCATTTATTTCTTGAAACAACAGTGTAAGGATATATGGCAATTTGTTAAAATACAGTTGACCCTTGAATAACACAGAGGTTAAAGGTGCCAAATCTCCTCAAACTAGAAAATCTGCATGTAATGTATAGTCAGCCTTTCATGTATGTGGGCTTCCCAGGTGTCTCAGTAGTAAAGAGTTCGTCTGCCAATGCAGGAGACAGAGGAGATGCAGGTTTGGTCCGTGGGTCAGGAAGTTCCCCTGGATGAAGAAATGTCAGCCCACTTCAGTATTCTTGCCAGGGAAGTCCCATGGACAGAGGAGCCTAGAGGGCTACAGTCCATGGGGTTGCAAAGAACTGGACACGACTGAGCACACACACGTGCTCATTCCATATATGTGGTTCCTCCGTATCTACAGTTCCTCATCCATCGGTTCAACCAATCCATGATTGTGCAGTAAGAAAAAAAAAGTCCAAATATAAGAGGACCTATGCAGTTCAAACCCATGTTCTTCAAGGGTCAACTATATATATATATATATGTGTATATATATATATGCTGCTGCTAAGTCACTTCAGTCGTGTCCGACTCTGTGCGACCCCACAGACAGCAGCCCATGAGGCTCCCCCGTCCCTGGGATTCTCCAGGCAAGAACACTGGAGTGGGTTGCCATTTCCTTCTCCAATGCATGAAAGTGAAAAGTGAAAGTGAAGTCGCTCAGTCGTGTCAGACTCTTAGCGACCCCATGGACTGCGGCCCACCAGGCTCCTCCGTCCATGGGATTTTCCAGGCAAGAGTGCTGGAGTGGGGTGCCATTGCCTTCTCCATATATATATATATATATATATATATGTATATATATAGTTGTTGTTTAGTCGATAAGTTGTATCTGACTCTTTGCCATCTCATGGACTATAGCCTGCCAGGCTCCTCTGTCCATGGCATTTTCCAAGCAAGAATGCTGGAGTGGGTTGCCTTTTCCTTCTTCATATAGATATATTTATATATACATACACATACACACACACACACATATGCAATGATTTATAGTGTATCATTTGCTATAACTCAGAGAACAGATTTGGAGTATTATGCCTTCTCATCTTTAATCAGAATATTTTGCTGTGAAAAATGAAAATCTCTCAGTCGTCTCCCACATTTTGCAACCCCATGGACTGTAGCCTGCCAGGTTCCTCTGTCCGTGGAATTCTCCAGGCAAGAATACTGGAGTGAGTAGCCTTCCCTTCTCCAAGGGATCTTTCCAACCCAGTGATCGGATCCAGGTCTCCAACACTGCAGGATTCTTTACTGTCTGACTCAACAGGGAAGCTCAAGAATACTGGAGTGAGTAGCCTATCTCTTCTCCAGTGGATCTTCCCAACCCAGGAATCAAACTGGGGTCTCCTGCATTGCAGGCAGATTCTTTAGTTGCTAAGTCTTCTCTGCCTTTTTGTGACCCCATAGACTGTAGCCCACCAGGCTCCTCTGTCCATGGGATTTCCCAGGCAAGGATACTGGAGTAGGTTGCCATTTCCTACTCCAAGAATATTTTGCTGTTCAAAATGAAATATTGTTTCATTCTTTTAGAATAAGAATTTTTTTAATGCGGTAAACAGTTCATGAATATGAAATCAGAACTGGATTAGAGAGGATTAATGCAAAATTGTTAAATATGGGACTGTTTCTAACAGTGAAATTAAATTTTGTGGTTAGTTTAACTTTGTAAAAATAGAGATTGATACTGACCTTAAAAAATGTAAGATTATTGCCTTTGGGACTTTCTCTTTTAAACCCATCTTCTTTTGGTCAAATTTATCAGGTCAATGGAAAGAGTATTATGGAAATACTTAACCTTTCCAAATAATATATAATTGTGGTAATATATAATTATGTATGTATTATACATTTATACAAATTATGTAATTAAGCATTTACACAGAAGTGAGTAAACCAAATGCCTATTATAGTCTATTGTTTTCCTATTTATCAGAAGAAAGATAAAACTGTTTTTCACTTAGCAATTAAATATTTTAAAGTTAGCTTATATTGTGCATATATGTAAGCTAAATTATGTATTTATATATATGCATGTATATACGTACATATATACACATTTTAGTTTGAGAAGCTATACACACACACACACATATATATACACATGTGTGGTGATTCATATGTAGAGAGAGACAGAGAGAAAAAGAAGAAATAATAGGAAATTTAGGAATAGTTTTCCTTTTCTACATGTTTCTTGCTTTGTAAAAGCCATAATATTAGAAGAAATCTTAATTTTCCTCTAACGCATTGTCCAAGGATGTCTTAATTGTATTAATTAAAGATTATATTATCAACATAACTGAAATATAAATTGTTTCATGTTTACTTTCCACTTGCTGACAAAGATATTTCAAATGTAAAATAAAGGCATTTTCTCTGTACACTAGCTGTTATTTATTTATTTATTTTAGAGATGCAATCCAGAGAAAAGTGCTTCATTCTTCAGTAAGATGACCTATTCCTGGTTTAGTAGGTAAGAATTTTACTAATTTATCTGTAGTGTAACACATTGAGGAAAATTCTGAGTGAAATGACACTTACATGTTATTCCTTTAATCTAAGCATGTATATTTTTACAAAATAACTTTGCAAAGGTTTTCTTCTCATGTGATTTCTTCCAAAAACATAACAAATAGTAACATACAAATTAGGTCCACAGATAAGACTGTTAATACTCGTGCAATATGGCTGCCCATTTATAGTATTTCTATCCCTGTTAGCGCTAGGAAGTGAAATGAACATATACATATACATATATACGGGGCTTCCCTGGTGGCTCAGTGGTATAGAATCTGCCTGCAATGCAAGAGACCTGGTTCAATCCCTGGATTGGGAAGATCTCCTGGAGGAGGGCGTGGTAACCCACTCCAGTATTCTTGCCTGGAGAATTCCTTGGACAGAGAAGCCTGGTGGGCTACAGTCCATGGGGTCACACACAGTTGGACACGTCTGAAGCGACTCAGCAGCAGCAGCAGACGTATATATACACATATACGTTTAATCATCATGGATCTGCTATTTATTTTACCCATTTTATATATTTTATTTCATGTAATTTTCCCCTATGAGATAGGCATTTATGGAGAGTACATTTGAAGCTCAAGGAGAGGGAAGCCAGGTAGGCTTGATATCTAGGTAGGAGGTACCTAGGTAGGAGGAGCAGACTGACCTGATGTTAGAAGTCAGTTTGAGTTCATGTTTCAAGCTTTCTTTGTTCTGTTTTGTTATTTTACTTTTTACTGGAAATGCTCTCATTTATACTTATCTATGTAGTGTAGCATTAGTCACTCACTCGTGTCTGACTCTTGTGACCCCATTGACTGTATCTCACCAGCTTCCTCTATCCACAGGGTTCTCCAGGCAAGAATACCAGTGGTGGTGCTTTAGTCTCTAAGTCATGTCCAACTCTTGTGACCCCGTGGACTGAGAATCTACCAGGCTCCTCTGTCCATGGGATTCTCCAGGCAAGAATACTGGAGTGGGTTGCCATTTCCTTCTCTAGGGAATCTTCTTGACCCAGGACTCAAACCCAGGTCTCCTGCATTGCAGACAGATTCTTCACTGACTGAGCTACAAGGGAAACTCAAGAATACTGGAGTGGGTTGGTCAGATGGTAAGGAATCTGCCTACAACTCAGGAGACCTGGATTTGATCCCTGAATCAGGAAATCCTCTGGAGAAGGAAATGGCAAGAATATTGGTGTGGGTTGCCATTTCCTTCTTCAGAGGATTTCCTGACCCAGGGATCAAACCCAGGTCTCCGGCCTTGCAGGCAGATTCCTTGCCATCTGAGCCACCTATTCTGCTTTTTGCTGAAAATTTTCTCATTTATATTTATATCCTATTAAAACACACACACAATCATTTTGTAAGGCATATAATGTGGTTTATCTTACAGAATAATTTATAATATGTGGTGAGGGCTTTAACACAAGAATTATATCATATTGAATGAGAAGAGTTCATTTTTTCTAATTTTATACATTCAACAACTTTCTTTATGTTTTCTCCTATAAGAGAAAGTTTATGATAATGTGAAACTAAATGGATCATTCTAACTTAATGCCCCTTGCTCTATAAGTGGTAGAAACAAAATTGCCCAGTTTGATCTACAAATATTAGGTTAGGCAAAAAGTTCATTTGGATTTTTATGGCAAAACCAATACAGCATTGTAAAGTAAAATAAAGTAAAAATAAAAATTTAAAAAAATTTAAAAATGAAGTAGAAAAGATCAGAATAAATAAATAAATTGTATAGATGCACACACACACACAAAAAGACAGCATAGAAAAATCTGAATGAACTTTTTGGTTAACCCAATGTGTTTTTAAGAGTAGATGAATGCTTTAAAAAAAAAAGTTTTTTGCATGCTAGATGTCCTACATTACGTTAACCTTTAAAAATGCAGAGATAAATGATCTAGATCTTGTCTTCCAGGAATTCATAATAGAATTAAAAAGATTAAAAAGTACACTATCAATTACACAAAAAGGCAGTCTAAGCATGATGGAGAAACACAATTTTCAGAAATGTCATTTAACCAAGTCTGCACAATTGGGAATGTTTCACAAGTGAGTAATGCCTTAACCCAACATTTAAAGAGTATAGGAGTGAGCCAAAGTGGCATTCCCAGGTGAACAAACACCATATACAAATCATGGAGGCAGGGGAGAACTGACCCTTCCACATCGGTGTGTCAAGAGATCAAGTTGAAAGGACAGATCAGTAAGAGTTCTCTAGAATATCCTGAAGACAGTGAGAAGCCACCGAAGGATTTTAAATAGAGAGTGACATACGATTTGCACTTCAGAAAATCACCTGTTCAATTCTTTGGATATATGTAAGAGATGAAAATGGAGAAGACTGGTTAGGAGCCTCTTTGAATATCTTGGTAGATATATGGTTACCATCTGAACCATAGTAACAATAAAGATGATGAACAGGAAGGAATACATTTAAGAGAAAGCTTTGATTGGAAGAGGAGATTGAAGAACTGGGGAAAGCGTTGAATAGCATTGGGTTTCTGGGTCAGATAACTGAGAGTTTCAGATATTGTGAAAATTTGTAAATTCAGTTTAGCAAAGTTTCAATTTCCGGTGCCTGACTCATCCTCATTAAAAAAAAAAAAAAAAAAAACTTACACATTGGAGATGACGATCTCAGGCTTCCAGTTGTGGATTTGAGACTCATTGACTGTAGGTCTGTAGTCATGAATGTCATTGAAATCAAGCAGGAGAATCTATTTAACAGTGCATTGGAATTTAGAATGATGGTAATGATAAACCTGTACGCAAGACAGCAAAAGAGACACAGTTGTATAGAATGGCCTTTTGGACTCTGTGGGAGAGGGAGAGGGTGGGATGGGTTGGCAGAGTGGCAATGTAACATGTGTGATATCATAAGCGAAATGAATTGCCAGTCCAGGTTTGATGCAGGATGCAGGATGATAGAGACTGATGCACGGGGATAATCCAGAGAGAGGGTGTGGGGCGGGAGGGTGGAGGAGGGGGTCGGGATTGGGAGTTCATGTACACTCATGGCTAATTCATGTCAATGTGTAACAAAACGAATACAGTATTGTAAAGCAAAACAAACTAAAAAATAAAAATTAAAAAAAAAAAAAAAAAAACAGTGCATTGGGAATCCTCAGTATTTAAACAGTAAGAGGAGGGAGAGTCTACAAAGGAAGCTAAGTATTCAGGATGTAACAGACAAACCAAAGAAACAGTGTGATTGGAAGCTAGGGAAATTGTCCAAAAAGGAAAAAAAGTTAAGTGACCAATAGGACCAAATGCTGAAAATTAAAATAAGAAATAACCACACTCCATTGAATTTGGCAATGTAAAGATTATTGATGATCTTTGTAAAAGTTGTTGAAGTAGAAACTGATATACTTGATAAGCAAATAATTGGGCAGAAGTTGAATTATTATAAAAATTCTAAGTTATACAAATCTATGAATCACTTAAAGAGGATTGCAGAAATTTTATGACAATATGCTATATTAAATTATGCACTAGAAAAAATAGTTTAAATGGAAACTATGTAAATGTGGACTATTTACAGTTAATGATTTTGGTTTTTCAAATTTGTGTATAAACATACACATATGTTTTTCAAACCTGAGTTCTGTCTCATCCATGAATTGAAAATAAGAGTGATGTCTACACCAGCTTTAAAATTTTCAAGCTGTCGTTTTTAAGTCACAAGCTAACAGGATTTAAATGATGCAAATAATTTTAAGTAAATGTACTTTAAAAATATTTATTATCAAACTGTATGCATTTTGGCAAATGAAAACAATATACATTTATATTAAATATTACAAACACAATTTTAGGAGGCATGAAGTATGAAGCTGAAATTAAATTTAATATCAAATAAAACAGCAGAATTTAAAATATAGCAACTCAATATCTTGAAGTCTATATTTTTGATCAAACAACCAATAAGCTATAATTTTTGAATATCACATTTATTTTCTGTTTAACTCTCACATGTCAGAACTAGATAGGAAATATTTTCATGGCATGCCATTATCTGAAGCTATCATTGGCATTAAACTAATGTGGTTGCTTATCTGGTGATGAAACAATTGCAGCTGAATCATAGCTATTGTTAAAAGAATGTCTCTTTCAAGACACTGGTTAATTGTGTTTTCAGATCTGTTCTTTGAGTTACAGAATTAAGTCAGAAATTATTTCCTAGGCCAAATTCAAGCTCCCCTAATTATATGAATAATTTGATTAAAATGTCCTCAGATGATACAAATGATTAGGAAATTATATGCTTATGAGCCTTAATTCCTAAGGCAGTAGCTGTCTAAATCATGTTGATGATTAATAATTATTAAGGTTTTATTAGCAAATATAATTTGTCATCAGTGTATAATAATCATGGTCATGAATGATCCCCTTGACATACATGGAAAAATCTAGTTAAAATTTTTATAGTTCACAATTGAATTATTTTAACTGGGGATACACTATTCAATCTGTCCTACCTTTTCCTCACATATTAGTAAAATTTGTACATTATCTGACTTTGCCTCATCCTAAGATTTTTGTACCAACTGACACCTTGCCTTTTCCCATTATACCATCACCCCTTTCCAGAAATGTTTAAACAGATGATTAGCAATAATGAGGGCTTCCCTGGTGGCTCAAACAGTAAAGAATCAGCCTGCAATATGGGAGACCCAGGTTCGATCCCTGGGTCAGAAAGTTATCCCCTGGAGAAGGGAATGGCTACCCACTCCAGTATTCTTGCCTGCAGACTCTCCTGACAGAGGAGCCTGGTGGGCTGCAGTCCATAGGGTCGCAAAAAAGACACGACTGAAGTGACTTAGCACACACAGCACAGCAATAATGAAATTGACAGTGCTTCCATGTATCTATACTTTTCAAGTATTTCAATTATTGCTCATCTGCAAAATGTATATATCATCTCACCCTGTTAGCCAACTGCCATTGGTTTACTACCATTAATATCAGGTGGATAAGATATTTATGCACACTTGTTAAATACACTCAAGATTCTCTCTAATGTAACAGAAATGAATACACAGTGGAAATATTAAACATTTAATGACATTGTCTGCCTTTGGGTAAGTAAGTACTGGTGTATATCACATTTAAAAACCTGTGACCAGTCCCTAGATTTCCTGTGGTTTAACAGCCGGTAAAAATGATTGCTCTATATGCTTTAGAGAGTTGTCATTTGAAAAAAGTGTATCAGTCTATGAAAAACCAAGATGCTTGTATGTACCTTTATTATTGCTTAAGGACTAAAGTCCACAAGTTTGTAGGATCTGGTGCATTTCATTGTTGGGAGAGTCAACTACTGGTCCAAGAAGCTTCCTAAAAGCTGCTTTATCAATTGATTTAAAGAAGCATCACTTCCTCTTCTCCTGGATTCGTATGTGTAAAGTTAGAAACAGAAGAGAGCAAAAGAGGTGGAAGAAGCACACACCTGGTAAAAGGAAGTCACAGCTGAGCCCAAGTACACTACAGTCAATTCGGCTTAAGTGTCATTTTTAGATGCTTCTTTATTTGGAGACTCAGCATGAAAGCCAGGGGTCACTTATCCCCATGACCCCAAACTGCTGAGTTTTGCACAGTTCTACCTCAAAATGCTGAGGCAGTAAATGTTATTAAAAATGCTTTTGTGAAAATCAATGCAATCTTATTTTGAAAACGAATATTTATTTTGTGGAATGGGATAGAAGAACTTAATATGACATTAAAGTAGTTTATTGCTTAATATGTTTTTAAAAGTGCACTGCAGAAAAATGTCCAGCATATTGAGCCAACAGAAACATGATTACAACAGGTCCTTTCTTAGTACATTTAAGCTTTTTGTTAAATATGAATTGTAATATGGTATTAGGTAGTGTGTAATAAAAGTGAAATTGAATCCAGTGGAGACTGGTTACCACGGGATTTAAATCCATTCTGGGGTCAATCAATTCAGATTGTTCAGTAACAATGACAATGAAAGCAGCTCCAATTTGGGGCAGTGTAATATTTTGTTATGGTCACTTGGACTAATATACTTTATAATGAAAAGAACTGAATCTATAGAGTCAGAAGGCCTGGGTTTAAATGGAAGTTTAATTTCTCACTGAACAAGTCATGTCGTCAGGCTCAAAATGGAGTATATCTGAACTATATGACTTAGGAGTGCTTCACATAACAGAATACTCAAATAATAATAGCTTAAACAGATAGATTTAAAAAATGTTTTTATGTTATTGGGTAATACACCAGCCTTTATCCTACTTCTTCTATCCAGGCTTCTTCTTTCTTTCCACTCCATCCTTAGTATTTGGCTATGCACCCACGGTGGCAAAGAAGGCTTCTCCGTTTCAGACCATCATGTCTTCAGTACAGGGAGGAAGGAGGAAAGCTCAGGAAAAGGGAGGCAAACATTTTTCTCATTTTGAAGTTTGTGTCTCCTTTTCTTTTTACTTTTAAAAATTTTTGTGAGGCTGGTGGAATCTCAGTTCCCCTACCAGGGGTTGAACCCTGGTCACAGTAGTGAAAGCCTGAAATCCTAACCACTAGGACACCAGGGAACTCCCTGTTTTGTGTCGTCTTTTGAAATAGAGAGTTCTCTTCAGTAGATTTTTTAAATAGATTTTTTAGCTTTGAAGTGAAAGTGTTAGTTGCGCAGTCATGTCTGACTCTTTACAACCCCATGGATTATAGCCTCTGTTCATGGAATTCTCCAAGCAAGAATATTGGAGTGGGTAGCCATTCCCTTTTCTAGGGGATCTTCCCAACCCAGGGATTGAACCCAGGTCTCCCACATTGCAGGCAGATTCTTCCATCTGAGCCAAAGCCTTAATTGACTTATTAATGTCAAGCAAATAGTAATGAGATTACAGGGACACGTTACTTTGCTAACAAAGGTCCATCTAGTCAAGGCTATGGTTTTTCCAGTGGTCATGTATGGATGTGAGAGTTGGACTGTAAAGAAAGGTGAGCACCGAAGAATTGATGTTTTTGAACATCAATTGGAGAAGAACATCAATTGGTGTTGGAGAAGACTCTTGAGAGTCCCTTGGACTGTAAGATCCAGCCAGTCCATCCTAAAGGAAATCAGTCCTGAATATTCATTGAAAGAACTGATGTTGAAGCTGAAACTCCAATACTTTGGCCACCTAATGCCAAGAACTGACTCATTGGAAAAGACCCTGATTCTGGGAAAGATTGAAGGCAGGAAGAAAAAGGGATGACAGAGGACGAGATGGTTGGATAGCATAACCGACTCAATGAACATGAGTTTGAGTAAACGCCGGGAGTTGGTGATGGACAGGGAGGCCTGGTGTGCTGCAGTCCAGGGATCGAAAAGAGTCGGACACGACTGAGCGACTGAACTGAACTACAGGGACTGATTTAGACCAATCATAGTTCATAACTCTGTGGTTGGAATACGGACTTACTCTGAGTTCAAGAGATTTTCAACTAATAAATATCACATTCTAGTCAGTAGGAAGATGATGAGGCAGAAGGAATGGATGTAAGGTAAATATAAATCATTGTCTGCAACAATATCATCTGTGGTAGAACTAGACCATGCGCTTTAGTTTTCCTGGGACAAGACCAGTTTAGACATATTGTTCTTGAATAATTACTCACAATGTACTCTGGAGCAAGCTCTTTGAGTGGAGAAATGTGGAAGTACTAAGAGGCTGACAGTAGCTTAAGGCTTCAGCTCCAAAACGGCTCTGTGATATTGACTCATGTTCTATTGGTCAAAGTAAGTCATATGTGACCAAAACCCAAGTTTATGTGGCAGATAGAGGTCCTCCACTTGGACACTCTGTGAAGTCAAGGGTCAGAGGGTCTATATAGTCCCAGCAGAGGACAGATTCATTTCTATTTTCACACAAGCTTAAAAATCAAATGTGGATTTTGGCATGAATATCTTACTGTGAATATGAGCTATTTAAGTTCCAGTAGGGGAGGTAAGTGGGGAAGGAAATGGTAACCCACTTCAGTGTTCTTGCCTGGAGAATCCCAGGGACGGGGGAGCCCGGTGGGCTGCCATCTATGGGGTCACACAGAGTCAGACACGACTGAAGCGACTTAGCAGCAGCAGCAGCAGCAGCAAGGGAGGTAAGAGTGGGTTTTGCTGGTGGCTCAGTGGTAAAGAACCCGCCTGCCAGTGCAGGAGATGCAGTTCAGTCCCTGGGTCTGGAGAATTCCCTGGAGAAGGAAATGGCAACCCACTTCAGGATTCTGGCCTGGGAGATTCCACGGACAGAGGAGCCTGGTGAGACGAGTTGGACATGACTGAAGCCAACTAAACAACAGTAAAGGGAAATAGAGTGGGTGGGTGTCTCCAATATGAGATGAGTAAATGAAATTAGTGTTTCACTGAATAATTGGATATCTAAACAGCCCTTTTTAAAAGCTACAAAGGATTATTATATATTATTGAACTTCAGGATAGAGTTGTATGATTTTTCAAACACACACTCTAGTGGTCCAACCTGATCAATAAAATAAATTATGAAGTGAAGCGAATGTATGCAGTTTAGTTTTAACAATTGTTGGTTTTGATGAATTGTTTTCCTTACTCTTTCATTTTTAGAATAATTATTTTAGGCTATAAGAAACCTTTGGAAAGAGAGGATCTTTTTGAACTTAATGAAAGCGATTCCTCCTATATTGTGTGTCCCATCTTTGAGAAACAGTGGAGAAAGGAAGTTTTAAGGACTCAAGAGAGGCAAAAAGTAAAGGTAACTCTTAAATCCTTAGTACTTAACTGCATAACTTGTTCCAAATATGAGATATTATTATTAATATAGAAAATACCTTAAATATGTTAAATAACATGTCATGTCCCTAACAATACTAGCTGTATTAAAGCTAATTTCTGTCATCAAATTATTCAGCATCTCTTTAAAGCTCAGGAGCAAGTGTTTTATATGTATATAATTTGGGGCTTCTCACCAGTATCCTTCCTCATCCACTGTAGCAAAGATAGTTTCCATATCTCAGAGCATCATATCTATTGGTCAAAGGCCAAGACTTATGGGGGGCAAGAGCAGGTTCTTCACATGTAGCATCACGCACACACTAGACTTCTCAAACAGAAAATATAATTTGAAGATAAAAACTGTATTAGTGAAACAGTATCAAAACTCACAACAGTGATTAAAAAAATGGTTTCTTTTTCTGTTTATGCCACATGGTATGAATAACACCAATTCTTCTCACCAGTATCCTTCCTCATCCACTGTAGCAAAGATAGTTTCCATATCTCAGAGCATCATATCTATTGGTCAAAGTAAGTCATGTAGTGGCCAAGGCCAAGACTTATGGGGGGCAAGAGCAGGTTCTTCACATGTAGCATCACACACATGTGAAACAGTTTCAAAACTCACAACAGTGATTAAAAAAATGGTTTATTTTTCTGTTTATGCCACATGGTATGAATAACACCAAGTGGTTTGGCACCATTCTATACCAATAACAGGGACCTTGTTTTCAAGTTTAATTGAACTTATTCCTTTCATGTTGCTTTTTTTATCTTTGGAGTACATTACTAATTTTATGATTATATATATTATGGATTAGTTCTGTTCTTTTTGCTCATTGTTTTTGCTTTTTTTAATTATATAGTCATCTTTTCATAAAGAGGCACACACCAGGAAGCCATCTCTACTCCGGGCATTGTGGAACACTTTTAAGTTTGTCCTCATTAAGGTTGCTTTATTCAAAGTATTGGCTGATGTTTTGTCCTTCACTAGCCCACTCATAATGAAGTAAGTTGAAGTTTTTTTTTTTTCCTTTCCCACAAGTACCTGATAAGGAAGTTTACTGTTTCACTTTAAAAATGTACTGAAAAGGAATGGGGTGAGTTCATATTACAGATTTTATTTAGGATACAGGCATTCTATTAAGTTTGCTTGTGATATGAATGTGAATTATAGTAATATAGTAATTATTGAAACAACCATGTATTAAGCACTATTCTAAAATCTTTACATTAATTATCTAATCTAATCTTTACAGCAATCCTAAAATGGAGGGAGTAATATTGTAACTCACTAGCACAATGTAGAAATAAAGAAATCTCTGTAATTTGCCTAAGACCACACAACTAGAAAATACAAGAGTCACAACACAAATCTAGGAAATCTGGCTTGAGTTTATATGTTTAGGAAATGAAATGACACATACCTTTACTATTTTTCTTTGCTGTGACCTTTTTGGAATAGAACTTTATCACCAAGGTAATACTGTATAAATATATATATGCATGTATTTATGTGTGGGTTTCCTTGGTGGCTCAACTGGTAAAGAACCCACCTGCAATTCAGGAGACCTAAGTTCAATCCCTGGGTTGGGAAGATCTCTTGGAGAAGGGAACGGCTACCCACTCTAGTATTCTGGCCTGGAGAATTCCATAGACTTTATAGTCCATGGGGTTGCAAAGAGTTGGACACAATTGAGTGACTTTTTGGAATTGAACTTTATCAGCCAAGCAAATAATAATACATAATAATGCATGTATTTATGTGTAAATATAGAGAAAATATTTAAGTAATTTCTATTTCTAATAGTGTCCATATGCAAGGATTCAAGAGCAGACAGTAAAATTGAGTCTTTGATTATATGTCTCCTTGATTGTATGCCTCCAAGGGTACAAGGAAAGATTTTNACTTTATCAGCCAAGCAAATAATAATACATAATAATGCATGTATTTATGTGTAAATATAGAGAAAATATTTAAGTAATTTCTATTTCTAATAGTGTCCATATGCAAGGATTCAAGAGCAGACAGTAAAATTGAGTCTTTGATTATATGTCTTCTTGATTGTATGCCTCCAAGGGTACAAGGAAAGATTTTTTTATAATTTTTTTGTTTTGAATATGTTTCCAAGTTAGAGTTTTTAAGAACAATTTAATTCATGAAAATAAAATTAATTCTGAGTTGCCAGATCCCAAATCACATCCAGGCACATATTTAGCCCATATTAATTAAACACCTACTATATACCAAACTGTTCTAAGCAGACCATGGGAACTGAGCAAAAATCAAAAAGTCCCTGCTCTGATGACACCTAAAAGGGAGAGATAAATAATAAATGAATAAGTATAAATTTTATTAAGAGGTAATTACTGCTAAAGAAAACAGTACGGTGAGGTAGTGGGGCAGAGCACACTGGTCTGAGGGACTGGAAGTTGCTGTTTTCTGTGAGGTGGTTAGGGAAGACATTGGTTATAATGGTGAAACTTGAACACAGTTCTGAAGGAAGTTAGGGAGGAAGCCGAGATATATCTATTGCAAATAGGAAGAACAAAGGGCAAAAGCCATGAGATAGCAGCACGCTTGGTATTTTTGAAGACTCATAGGAGGCAAGTGAGTAGAGCAGGGAAACTGGGAGGAAACGTGGTAAGACTGAGGTCAGATATATACAGTACCATGTGTAACATAGACAGCTAGTGCGAAGCTGCTGTAGAGCACAGGGAGTTCGGCTCAGTGCTCTGTGATGAGCTAGAGGGATAGGTTTTGGGGGCTGGGAGGGAGGCTCAGGAGGGAGGTTAATAAATGTATACTTATAGCTGATTTGTAATGTTGAAAAGCATAAGTTAACACAGCATTGTAAAGCAAGTATGTTCCAATTTAAAAAAATAAAGACATTGTGGGGGCAGGGAGAAAAAAAGATTGAGGTCAGAAAGTTTGGGCAGCTAAAAAGATTCTATAATGTGAGTGGGGCTTCCCCAGTATTTCAGCAGTAAAGAATCTGTCTGCAATACAGGAGATGCAGGAAACTCAGTTCAATTCCTGGGTCAAGAAGATCCCCTGGGATAGGAATTGGCAACCCACTCCATTATTCTTGCCTGGAGAATTCCACAGACAGAGGAGCCTGGCAGGCTGTAGTCCATGGGGTTGCAAAGAGCTGGACACAACTGAGCAATTCAGCACACATGCAGAGAATGTGATGATACAAGCTTTCATTTCATGTTAGAAAGGAAACCTTTGGAAGATTTTGAGCATAGAATGATATGATTAGACTGCGGTTTCATAGGAATCACTCTAGCAGCTATGTAGAAAATGAAGTAAAGAGGAGCAAGAGTGCAAGAAGAAGCAGCTATTAGCCAACTGTGGTAATCCAGGCAAAAGTCAATGGCAGCTTCAAGACTGGCAGGGAAGGTGATAGTGGTCAGATTCTGGCTTTATTTTAAAAGTAGAGTCAACATTATACCTTGATAGTTGAATATAGGTTGAGAGAAGAAAAAAGGAGTCATGGTGCCTTCAGAGTTTTTTGTTTGTCACAAGATGAATGAGTTACCATTTACTGACATACAGAAGGCTCAGAAAAGAGTAAGGAGTGGAACTGGCTACATTTTAAATATGCATTAGATTTTCTGCAGAATTAAATTAACAGACCTGACTGCCATCCTTTGGAAAGACTGTTTATATGGCTGGCCTCAGGCTGGCAATTAGAACTTGAATTTCAGGAGGGTTCCCACTTACCCTAACTGATAAGAGTGGTTCAATATGGCCAGACTGTTTTATACATGATGTTTTATACATGATCCATGCTGAATTCCTCCTTTTTTTGAGAGTTTGGAATTTTAGCCTGTGTTAGAAAGAGGGTATTCTGGATGCTGAGTCTTTAACGGGCTTCCTTGTTGTTGTTCAGTCACTAAGTCATGTCTGAATCTTTGCAATCCCATGAACTGCAGCATGCAAGTCTTCCTTTTCTTTCACTGTCTCTCGGAATTTGCTCAGACTTGGTGATGCCATCCAACCATCTCATCTGTCGCCCACTTCTTGCCCTGCCCTCAATCCTTCCAGCATCCCGGTCTTTTCCAATGAGGTGGCTTTAGGGGAGTGACCACACCATCATGGATATCTGGGTCATTAAGACTTTTTTTGTACAGTTCTTCTGTGTATTCTTGCCACCTCTTTTTAATATCTTCTGCTTCTGTTAGGTCCATACCATTGCTGTCCTTTATTGTGCCCATCTTTGCATGAAATGTTCCCTTGGTATGTCCAGTTTTCTTGAAGAAATCTTTAGCCTTTCTCATTCTATTGTTTTCCTCTATTTGTTTGCACTGTTTGCCTAAGAAGGCTTTCTTATTTCTCCATGCTATTCTCTGGGACTCCGTGTTCAGGTGGATATATCTTTCCTTTTCTCCTTTGCCTTTTGCTTCTCTTCTTTTCTCGGCTATTTGTAAGGCCTCTTCATACAACCAGTTGGCTTCCTGGAATTTCTTTGTCTTTGGGATGGATTTGGTTATCGCCTCCTGTACAACATTGATGAGATTACCGTATGAAAACTAGAAAATACCTTTCTACCCAGAAGCCTGAGAGACTAAGTGTTGACTGTGTGTGAGTGCATGCTCAGTCACTCAGTCGTGTCCGGTTCTTTTGTGACCCCATGGATTGTAGCCTGCCAGGCTCCTCTGTGAATAGGATTTGTCAGGCAAGAATACTGGAGTGGGTTGCCATTTCCTCCTAGAATAGAACCCAGGTCTCCTGCATCTGACCTTTATATTTATATAAAGCTTGAGTAAAAATAAAGGGAGGAAGGATGCAAAATTGGACAAGTGGATAAAAAGAGCAGGCAAGAATGTGTGTGTGTATGTGTGTCTGTGTGTAACATTTTGACAGTACTTAGTTCACACATGTATTTTATTACTTTGGATGTTTAACACTTCTTCCCTTTCCCATTTTGACCTTCAGGCAAATGATCCTTTTCTGTGAACAACGCCCAGATTTTGGCTGGAGTGGTTATGGCTATGCTTTGGCGCTTTTTGTTGTAGTCTTTTTGCAAACCCTGATCCTTCAGCAATACCAGCGTTTTAAAATGCCACTTCAGCAAAAATTAAGACAGCTATAATTGGACTGATCTACAAAAAGGTAAAAGATTTAAAAAATTCCAAGTTTCGAAATGGACTGTGTCCAATATGTGCTTTAAAATAAGGGATCTGAAAAAATAGAAGTAGTATTTAAAAAATTTCTAGTATGCTCTTTGAATATATATATTTATTTTGCTGAAAAATAACTTTTGACTCATCAATATTAGTTACATCAATTTCTTTATAGGGTCCTCTCTCTATATTTCCTGAAGCTTCTGGTCAACCTTATGCTCACTTCAGCAAAAATTAAGACAGCTATAATTGGACTGATCTACAAAAAGGTAAAAGATTTAAAAAATTCCAAGTTTCGAAATGGACTGTGTCCAATATGTGCTTTAAAATAAGGGATCTGAAAAAATAGAAGTAGTATTTTAAAAATTTCTAGTATGCTCTTTGAATATATATTTATTTTGCTGAAAAATAACTTTTGACTCATCAATATTAGTTACATCAATTTCTTTATAGGGTCCTCTCTCTATATTTCCTGAAGCTTCTGGTCAACCTAATGCCTGAAACTAAATGATGGTCTTTGTTCACTCTTAATGTCACTTAACTCCTCCTCAGAAAATGAATGGAATTAACTGTTTCATGATTGTCTGTATTAATGTATCAATAAATTAATTTCCATGGTCATTTCCCTTCTACATAATACCTTTTACTTCTTCCTCTGCTCACTCTACTTTTTCATGAAACAAAGCCATACTTCTCTATAGAGTTGTTATCTATTTCTCCTTGAGTCTAAGCCCCCTCCTACTGACCCCAAAAGCTGATTGACCCTTATACCTAGCATAACTCTAAAGTTTAATTTGTCCGTTCTTGAAAATGCAGTTTTAAATATCACCTCTTTACCATTCAGAGCCTATTTACATCATCTGCTAAGTCACTTCAGTCATGTCCAACTCTATGCAACCCCATAGATGGCAGCCCACCAGGCTCCCCCATCCCTGGATTCTCCAGGCAAGAACACTGGAGTGGATTGCCCATAATTATAAACAATTAAAAACCTTCTTCCCTTCTGTTGTTATTACTGAGTTATTCAGTCAAAATATATTTTGCCTTCTTATTCTGTAGTCCTCTGTCAATCTGTGTTCTTCAGATTTGGAATAGGAACTTAACTTACCTATTGTACCTTTATTATCTAAGACAGTGGCTTTCACATATTTTTATAAAAGTTGGAAGACTGAGTAAATGAATAAATGGGCCATTACCATCAAAACTAAGGAACTATTAAGCATACATAATAAATGTGTGAAACTATCAATAAATGCAGATGTTTTAAGAAATCAGATGAGCAGGAAATCTACAATATCTGAAAGCAGTTAAGGAAGGTTTCACATAGAAAGGAGCCTTGAAATAATCTTTGGGAGAACTGTAGGATTTGTTGACCTGGATATGAAGTGTCACAGATCGTTTGGCCATATTAGGCCAAAATAGAGGCAGCAAGTGATTTTAGAGATTCTAGAATGATCCAAGCCCAAATGAACCAGAATATAACTGACTTGCAGTAAACCTAGCTCTGTGTGAAACTGAAAGTATTAGTTGTTCAGTTGTGTTCAACTCTTTGTGACCCTTGGACTGTAGCCTGCCAGGCTCCTCTGTCCATGGAATTTTCCAGGGAAAAACTGGCAAAACTGGAGTGTGTTTCCATTTCCTTCTCCAGTGGGTCTTCGCGACCTAGGCATTGAACCTGGGTCTCCCGCATTGCAGGCAGATTCTTTACCATTTGAGCCACCAGGGAGGTCCTGTATAATTAGCTCTGTGTAACAGTGCTTTATTGACTATGCCAAAGCCTTTGACTGTGTGGATCACAATAAACAGTGGAAAATTCTTCAAGAGATGGGAATACCAGACCACCTGACCTGCCTCTTGAGAAACCTGTATGCAGGTCAGGAAGCAACAGTTAGAACTGGATATTCCTGTTTCCAAATAGGAAAAGGAGTACGTCAAGGCTGTGTATTGTCACTCTGCTTATTTAACTTATATGCAGAGTACATCATGAGAAACACTGGGCTGGAAGAAGCACAAACTGGAATCAAGATTTCTGGGAGAAACATCAATAACCTCAGATATGCAGATGACATCACCTTTATGGCATAAAGTGAAAAAGAACCAAAGAGCCTCTTGATGAAATTGAAAGAGGAGAGTGAAAAAGTTGGCTTAAAGCTCAACATTCAGAAAACGAAGATGATGGCATCTGGTCCCATCACTTCATGGGAAATAGATGAGGAAACAGTGGAAACAGTGTCAGATTTTATTCTGGGGGGCTCCAAAATCACTGCAGATGGTGACNGGACAGGGAGGCCTGGTGTGCTGCAATTCATGGGGTTGCAAAGAGTCGGACACGACTGAACTGAACACACCCCAGATACAGAGTCAGAGAGGCTGTTTGTAATTCTACAGGTTGTAACTTCTGATAAATACAAATATGGAGAAAAGATATGAAATACAAATATTAAAGAGTCTAGGAATCAGTTTAAATGCTAACATCTGTTCCCCATATATGGCCTATATGGAACAGGTCTTCACTCATTGATTAAAGCTTTGGAGTTTGGATATAGGATTTGAGTGGATTTACAAGTATAAAAGAATAGATAGCAGTAGAAATTGAAGCAAACCATCAGAAATAAAAAGGAAAGTCAAGTCTTGTGGGTGAGTGCATTACAACAAGGGCAAAGAGACCCTGGAGATAATATAAGAGGGAACAGCGTCTACAGGAGTCAGACTATCTGAGTCCTTAGAGATTGTTTAACAACAGAGAGCATTCTAAGATCAGAGGGGTTCAGTGGGTCCTGCAGTATGGATTAAGATTTAATTCTTAGTCCATCAGACAAGCAGCAGAAAACATTAGTTAGTGACCTGTAGTGTTCAGATGCCCTGGGTAGCCTATGCCGGTGATATTAATATGAGGCAGTCTTTCTTTTGAATCTCTTATCCTATATCTGCTTTCCAAAGGGACTAATTGGGGTTATTAGATATCTTGTCTCCTTTACAGATTTTAGGATTCTGATGTTTATCATGTTTCAATAGCCTCAGCTCTCATTGATGACCAGATAACTCATATTCATCTGACATTGGCACTCCTTCATCAGGAATTCATTACTAGACTTGGGTAAAGCTAGTTCACATGCTTTTCCTGGTGAGGAGGGGAGGTGTTAGAAAGCTCTTTATCTCTACCCATCCGCATGACTGTTGCTACTCTAGTGAAGTTCAAGGGACTTCATTTTTAAGGTTTGTGGGGAAGAACACAGACCTCTTTCTACTTGACCACTTCATGTGTCTTTGGTCTCAAAACTCAGTTTTGTTATCCCTTCGCTCCCAATTACAGGCTCCATGAGAGTTTTTGAGGACTAAGAACAAGATATGTTTCAAAAACAGCATCAGTTAGTCCTGTGCTTAATGTGGGCAGCCTGTGGGCATTTTGTCAAATGCCATCCAGTAGAAGTTTTTGTGATTTTTAAATTATTCTATATCCACATTGTGCAGTATGGTAGCTACTAATCACATATGACTGTTGAAACTGAAAACCTGCCAAGTAAGAGCAAGGAAGTAAATTTTTAATTTCAATTAAATTTAATATTCATATCTAGACTGTCTACATTTGTGCCTAAAGGATATTCTTTTCTTAAATGTGGGAAGAATATAGTATAAAGAAAATTGATAAAACTCTTTTTCCATTCTTTAAAATAGAGATACTTAAATGTGATCAGAAAAAGAAGAGAGAATCCTGGCATACTTTTTCCATCCAAAAGAGCTGAAGAAAATGAATTCTCATAGATTTATGAGGATTCACCTTTACATACACCATGACTCATTAAAAGTATGGTAACAACTGAGAATCACTGGGATAAAAATGTTTAGGACTCTTCCAGCTCTAAATTATATAATGTCTATGACTCAGAGCTAGGGTGGTCAGGAAAAATAGTTCAAGAAATAAATATATGAACCAGGGCTGTGGCAAAAAAATTCAGCAAAGAACAAATATATGAGTGAGAACATAAAATTGCAAAGCAAATTTCATAATCATATGACAAAAAGAACCGTGACTGAATTGAGGTCAGTAATAAACAAGATATTTCCAGTCCGTAAAAAGGATTCTTGAGGCTGGGAGCCATATATGCTTTATCTGGGTCTTTCTATGGCTCCCTGGTGGCTCAGATGGTAAAGATTCTGCCTGCAATGCAGGAGACACAAGAGAATCAGGTTCAGTCCCTGGGTCAGGAAGATGTCCTAGAGAAGGAAATGGTTACCCATTCTAGTATTCTTGCCCAGATAACTCCATGGACAGAGGAGCCTGGAGGCTTATGGTCCATGTTTTCACAAAGAATCGAATATGATTGAGCAACTAACACTTTTTTTAGAGCAAATGCAATCAATGACATGAATGAAGTTTCAAAAATTAAGGAGTCACAAGGTTGTGTTACCAGTCTTCCTGAGTGGGACCCCAACAAGGGTCCTTCTGCTTAGTGCCTTTCTAGCATCTGAGTTCTGGTCAGAAGCAAAGGAAGGTTTTATTCTTTGATCAGACAATGAAGAGGTGTGGGCCTATTCTCTTGAGCACCCACTCCTCCAAGAGGCACTAGGTAGGGCTGCTTTATAGGGATCTGTCAAAATGAGGTTCTTGTGGAGTTGGAGCAGGCGCAGCTGGGCTGTTTAGTCTCCAGATGGCAGTTCCTAGAGCAGCATCTCTGCACATGGCCAGCAGCTACCATCTTGGATTTTGTGTCACGCATGGCTTCTGCACGTGGACACCCAGCTGAGGTGTAGGCTTGGCCGTTTCGTTTCATTTCACAGGAGAAACCCTGGTCTGAAGGGCCAGATACAAGGCTCTGCACGTGGCCTCCCTGTGAGCAAATGAGAATAGACTAAGTGCTAGGGAAAAGGGGATTAAAAAAAAAAAAGGTAAGAATTTATTTTATTACCCAATTCCCTGAGAATTGTTAATGGCCTTTGCTGGTGACAGTTGTGCTTTGTGTGTTTTCCTAAAGGAGGGTGTTTATTTGATTCCATGGGTAATTTGATTATTTTGAACTACCCAGTCTTTTAGTTTTTACATGTCAGTTTATATTTTCCTTCTAGAAAAGTAGGATAAAGTGCTTGTATTGTTTATAATAGTAAGTTGGAGGTGGATGCTATTAGAGATCAATGGATCTCACTTAAAAAAAATGCCGTAGTCTTAATGAAATGAGAATAACTGTTCTTGGATTTCCATTGTTTTTCTTGGCCACATTAAATGGTCAGTAACTTATTAGGGGAGATTAAAAAGCTGCCTGTGGAGGAGACATGGCTAGAAGCTAACTATCATAGTATATTTTTTCCTTTTTTATTTCCTTTTAGGGGGCAGTATTTAGTCTGTCGTATCATCAGCACCATACCTTGGAAGGCAGTAGCAGAAAATTAAAGAATTCAGCATTGCAGCAGCCATCAAGCTTAGGAGGATCCCTTGTGAACCTCCCGGGGTTGTGCCTTTCCTCTGCTGGCCCCATAGACTGCCATATGCACTGAGCCCGTGGGTTTTAAGCTAGGGAATGTTAGAAGTGTCCCACTGAAGGCCCTGCCTACTCATTTTCCAGGGGGGCTTTTTCTCTGGACTTTGTATTAGTCATTTATTGAGTGAAGAGGACTTGAGTGTCCCCTGTATCCTATTTATCGTTGTTAGATCTAGCTCTCAATCCTGTCTCTCTTTAAATCAGTGTGGTAGGAGTTCCTTAAAACTTTTGGCATATGGTGGGACTTTGACCTAATTTCTGGTATAAATATCAATTTCCTGCTTATTTTACAGTTATTTATGCATTTTTCCTGGGCTTTCTGGGCTTCCCTTGTGGTTTAGCTGGTAAAGAACCTGCCTGCAATGTGGGAGACCTGGGTCCGATCCCCAGATTGGAAAAGCCTCTGGGGAAGGACATGGCAACCCACTCCAGTACTCTGGCCTGGGAAATTCCATGGAGAGAGGAGCAGGATAGGCTGCAGTCCATGGAATCGCAAAGAATTGGAGACGACTCTGCAACTAACTTTCACTTTCACTTTCATGCATTTTTCTGGGAATTTTAAATGAGTGGGAAATTAAATAAACGAATTTCTAATATTAGCCTTAGTAAGAAATTACCAGTAATTAACCTTAAGTATTCAGTTCAGTTCAGTCGCTCAGTCGTGTCCGACTCTTTGTGACCCCATGAATCACCCAGCACGCCAGGCCTCCCTGTCCATCATCCACTCCCGGAGTTCACTCAGATTCACGTGTACTCTGGCCTGGGAAATTCCATGGAGAGAGGAGCAGGATAGGCTGCAGTCCATGGAATCGCAAAGAATTGGAGACGACTCTGCAACTAACTTTCACTTTCACTTTCATGCATTTTTCTGGGAATTTTAAATGAGTGGGAAATTAAATAAACGAATTTCTAATATTAGCCTTAGTAAGAAATTACCAGTAATTAACCTTAAGTATTCAGTTCAGTTCAGTCGCTCAGTCGTGTCCGACTCTTTGTGACCCCATGAATCACCCAGCACGCCAGGCCTCCCTGTCCATCATCCACTCCCGGAGTTCACTCAGATTCACGTCCATCAAGTCAGTGATGCCTTAAGTATATTGAATTCAATATACAGATATTAAATGACATATACAGAGGGAAAGGGAGAATTAAGCCTTGGAAGAACAGAGAAGACGTATTTCCATCTCCTAATGAAGGCTTTTCAATACTCTTACCTCTGTAAATAAATATGGCCCTTCTTAGCTACTGTTACACGTGTGTGTGTGTGTGTGTGTGTGTGTTAGTCCCTCAGTTGTGTCCAACTCTTTGCGACCCCATGGGCTGTTGCTGGCCAGGCTCCTCTATCCATGGAATTCTCAAGGCAAGAATACTGGAGTGGGTAGCCATTTCCTTTTCCAGGGGATCTTCCCAACCCAGGGATTGAATCCCAGTCTCCTGCATTGCAGGCAGATTCTTTACTATCTGAGTCCTCAGAAGCCCTTATAATCAGCCTGTGTGTAGGAGGGGAGTGGACTCCACTACTAGACTGTAATCTCTTTAAGACTGAAACTATATCATTCAACTTTCTTTAGATTTTCATTGATTCACCTGTGTACTCTGTATTGATAAACTTTAGATATTTAGTAGGGGTGCCAACAAATAGAAAGGAAGCTTAGTGCTAGAAATCTTTTTAGTTTTAGTTAAAAGTTATTATTGTTTGACTGTAAAGATCCTGCATGATCTACAGAACTGTAAGTATTCTGCTTCTCTTTTCCCAGGCCCTGCTTCTATCTAATGTTTCTAGAAAACAGTTTTCTACTGGGGAAATTATTAACTTGATGGTAACAGATGCCCAGCAGCTCATGGACTTGATGACAAACATCAATCTTCTTTGGTCAGCTCCTTTTCAAATCCTGATGGCTGTATTGCTCCTTTGGCAAGAGCTGGGTCCAGCAGTGTTAGCAGGGGTGGCAGTCCTTGTGTTTGTTATACCAGTGAATGCTTTAGTTGCAAATAGAATGAAAACACTGAAGGTAAGAAAATGATTGCCTCGTGTTACCTGTGTCAAACAGAAGCTGAGTTTCCAGACTTGATAATAAACACCTACCTAATTCTCTAAATATGGAAAATAGAGGCTTAAAATGGATATAATACAAATTAATCATTCATTTATTGAACCAGTATTGATTGAACATCTATCCTATCAGTCACTGTGAAAGGCACATAAAATATAGCAATGAAGAGAATTGACAAGTTCCAGCTCTCCTTGGATTATTGGGGGAGAAAGGCAACAAACAAGTAAATAAATAGGTAGATAGCATAATGCCTGGTGTTAATTTGTGTATAAAGAGAGATAATTAGGATAAAGTGATAGAGTAACAAAAAATTTCAGTTCACAAACAAGGTCTGGAACATCCTCAGGAAAGATTTGATGTATCAGCTGAGTAAGGCAGCAATCCATGTGGATGTCTGAGAAAATGATATCAAGCAAATGGAATGGTGTGTGCGCAGCCTAGAGGTGGGGGTATGCTTGGTCTGCCTTAAGAAGTGACAAAAAGGCTAGTGAGCTAAAGTGAGCAAGGAGTGGCTGCGTGCAGCCAGGGGACAGTAAATGCTTATCTGAATTAATTTTAATATTCTTCCTCTACATCCAGTCAGTCTCTTACTATCAATATATTTTTGACATCTGCTATTTCCAAGACAGTGTGTACTATGCTGTACTGTAGGAGTGGGGGAACAGGACCAAGACATAGTTCTCTTCTCTGAAGGAGAGCACACTGTAATGGGAGAGACCGATGGTTTCCCATGTTAAAGTAACAAAGAGATGCAGATGTGTTGCTTGTGACAATCATTTTCTTATTTTAAATGAATAAAGGGCAAACAACATCTTATGTATGGACATGGAAATGAATCAATCACTATTAGAGGAAAAAGTAAATTAGAGAAACACACACACACATATATATATTATATGTATATATTTATGTGTATATGTGGACACTTCCAAGGTGTCTCAGTGGTAAAGAATCTGCCTGCCAATGCCTGAGTTGCAGGAGACGCAGGTTTGATCCCTGGATTGGGAAGAGCCCCTGGAGAGGGAAATGGCAACCCACTCTAGTATTCTTGCCTGGGAAATCTCATGGACAGAGGAGCCTGGTGGGCTACAGTCAGTGGGGTTGAAAAAGTGTTGGACACGACTTAGCAACTAAACAACAAAAATGTGTAATATGTATGCCATGCATTTGTATGGCGTGTATATATATGTATATATATGTGTGTGTATATATTGGAGAAGGCAGTGGCACCTCACTCCAGTACTCTTGCCTGGAAAATCCCATGGACAGAGGAGCCTGGTGGGCTGCAGTTCATGGAGTCGCTAAGAGTCGGACACGACTGAGCGACTTCACTTTCACTTTTCACTTTCATGTATTGAAGGAAATGGCAGCCCACTCCAATGTTCTTGCCTGGAGAATCCCAGGGACCGTGGAGCCTGCTGGGCTGCCGTCTATGGGGTCACACAGAGTTGGATACGACTGAAGCGACTTAGCAGCAGCAGCATATATGATACAGTTTTTAAAATGTGAATATACCTTTGCACATGGATATGATAAAAATATATATAAAGTGATATATTTATATCACTATTTATATAGTGATAAAGATATATAAATATAGGTTTGAAGTATCTGTATGAACATAGAAATAGCCTAGAGATAAAACACTAGTCTTTCAAGAGTAGTTACCTGTAAAGTGAAATTAAACGGAAGGAGGGAAGATTTTTTTACTTATTACCTTAATACATTTAGAAGCTAAGAATTTATACCTTCTTTTACTTTTTTCTGAATTTTTCAAATAATTACCCCAAAGCCTAGTTTTCAAAGATAGGAACTAGGAAATAACATATAATTATATAATAATTATGAATTACTAAACACATGGATATTTAGAATAACAGATTTTTAAATTAATAATTTTAAAATATGTTTTTTAATATTCTGGATTTTAAATAATTGTAAGTTAAATTTTTAGGAATGGAATTACATTATCAGGAATTTATCTAGAGTCCTAAAACATCCAAAGAGACTCCAATATTATGTACAATTATTCTAAATAAAAAATATACTTTAATCACACAAATGATATAAAGGATGTTAGCTTGTAAATGTGTACTTTGTTAGATATACAAGTGCATATTATTGCATATAACATAATTGTGACAATATTATTGGAGAAAATCCTTAAGGTGAAATGACCAAATGATAATAAATATTACAAATAAAGTTTTATATTTAAATAGTATGTTATATAATACTTATATAATATTAAAAAAACTGGTATGTATATATATATATGTATGTATATATATTTGTGATAATAGAAGTACCACAGGAATAAAAATAAAGATTTACATACATATAATTGATAGAGTTTGGGGAATTTTTCCCATTTTGATTGAATATAAATATTTTTATTCCATTTATAACAAAATTTTTCTGAATAAATATTATATTTTCTACTCTTTTGGAAAGTATACACCTTGTTTTTATTTTACTGCTGGCTACTTTTAAGTTTTAAAGTATCTATTTATAACTGTTATCTAACATTAACAGAATAATGTTGTATGAATGTTATAATATAGTTTTCATCAACTAAATATTATATAAAATAGAGGAAGTAGATTGCATTTTTAAAAATAGTTATGTAATTAAAGTATTAGCAACTTTTGTCAAATATACTGTCATTTTCTTTCCATTATATAGAAAAATCAAAGGAAGAACAAAGACAAACAGATAAAACTGCTCAATGAAATCTTACATGGAATTAAGGTAATAAAAAAGGGACATGCATTTAATTTATCTATTTAGAATATAGCAATAAGTTAACCAATAAATGAATCTTTCACCATTCTCAATATCAAAATAATGAAATACGTATAATTTTGAGAGAGTAATTTAGATTTCAGATATATAAGATTTCTTATGTTGAAATAGCATTTAAATAAAGCCAAATAAAATGTAAGGTTTTTTTTGTTTGTTTTCAACCAACAATTAAACACAAATATCTCAAAAGACACAAAATATTACTCATTTTAAAGACAGAAATTTGGAATGAAGCAGGGAAGAGTGGCGGTTACACTGTCATCAGTGTGAAGGTAGATACATGGGGAAAGTGATGAGAGGCCATTCGGTTTCTTTTACAGAGAAGAGAAACCATCATACAGATGCTATTCTATGAAAAAGAGTGAAAGTGTTCATTGCTCAGTCATGTCTGACTCTGTGATCCCAGGGACTAGAGCCCGCAAGGGGCCTCTGTTCATGGAATTTTCTGGGCAAGAATACTGGAGTGGGTTACCATTCCCTTCACCAAGGGGTCTTCCCGACCAAAGGATCGAACCCAGGTCTCCTGCATTGCAGGTGGATTCTTCACTGTCTGAGCCACTTACCTGGCTATTCTATGAAAAGTGTGTTACTGATTATTTGTTTCCTAGAAAAACTACCTCCACTCCACACACCTAACATTTTCTCTGTGATAAAATGAGTGAAGCCTTATAAATTTTGCATAGAGATAGCCCTCAATTTTGGAGAAGGAAATGGCAATCCATCCAGTGTTCATGCCTGGGAAATCCCATGGACAGAGGAGCCTGACAGGCTACAGTCCATGAGGTTGCAAGAGGAGGACAAAACTTAAGACTAAACCACTACCACATTCCTCAATTTACAATGGCTTATATCCTGATATACCCATCATAAGCTGAAAATTTCACTGTCAAAAATGCATTTAATACACCTAACATACTTATTACCATAGTTTAACATATACTTACATCACTTACATTAGACTACAGTTGGGCAAAATCATCTGACACAGAGCCTATTTTATAATAAAAATGAAAGTGAAGTTGCTCAGTTGCGACCTCATGGACTATAGACTACCAGGGTCCTCTGTCTGTGGGATTTTCCAGGCCAGAATACTGGAGTGGGTTGTCATTTCCTTCTCCAAGGGATCTTCCCAACCCAGGGATCAAACCCGGGTCTCCTGCATTGCGGGCAGATGCTTTACCACCTGAGCCACCAGAGAAGCATTGAAAAGTTCACTAATTTTTTGAATACTGTACTGAAAGTGAAAAACAGACTGGTAGTATGGTTGCAGAATGGTTGGTAGTATATTGGTTATTTATCCTTTAGATTGTGTGGCTGCCCAGCACCATGGCAGAGTATTATATCACATAGAAGTAACCTGGGAAAAACATCAAAATTCAAAATTGGAAGTGCAATTTCTACTGAATGAGTATTGCTTTCACACTGTCCTAAAGTTGAAAAATCCTAAATTGAATCACTGTATATCAGAGATCGTCTATGTATAATTTCAAATCCTATTACACTTGGATTATAGCTCATCAGATTTTTCTAAAGCACAAAATTTGCAAAGTTCACATGGAATTTCCTTCTGACATTTAAAACTCCATTGGACATTTTCATCTACCTGCAATGTGGGAGACCTGGATTTAATCCCTAGGTTGGGAAGATCCCCTGGAGGAGGGCATGGCAACTGACTCCAGTATTCTTGCCTGGAGAATCCCCATGGACAGAGGAGCCTAGCAGGCTGTAGTCCATGGGGTCGCAAAGAGACGGACACAACTGAGCGACTAAGTACAGTGCAGTTCAGTTGCTCAGTCATGTCCTACTCTCTGCGACCCCATGGACTGCAGCACTCCAGGCTTCCCTGTCCAACACCATGTCCCAGAGCTGCTCAAATTCATGTCCATTGAGTTGCTGATACCATCCAACCATCTTATCCTCTATCGTCCCCTTCTCCTCTTCCCTCTATCTTTCCCAGCATCAGGGTCTTTTCACGTGAGTCAGTTCTTTGCATCAGGCAGCCAAAGTATTGGATTTTCAGCTTCAGCATCAGTCCTTCCAATGAATACTCAGGAGTGATTTCCTTTACCATTGACTGGTTTGACCTCCTTGCAGTCCAGTCTCAAGAGTCTTCTCCAACACAGTTCAAAAGCATCAATTCTTCAGCACTCAGCTTTCTTTATAAACAAATAAATTATTTATCCACAGAATAAACCCATTGTATGTACATACTGATTCACCTTAGAATCAGTAAATGATATGCTGCATTGTGCTGTATAACATTTTTACAAAAATGTAAATTACTGAAGTGAAAGACATTGTTAGATTTAAGATACCTTGAAAGGAGACTAATATCCATGAATAGCAACAAGATTGCCTGGAGAAACATCAATAACCTCAGATATGCAGATGACACCACCCTTACGGCAGAAAGTGAAGAGGAACTAAAAAGCCTTTTGATGAAAGTGAAAGAGGAGACTGAAAAAGTTGGTTTAATGCTCAACATTCAGAAAACGAAGCTCATTGCATCTGGTGCCATCACTTCATGGGAAATAGATGGGGAAACAGTGGAAACATTGTCAGACTTTTTTGGGGGGAGCTCCAAAATCACTGCAGATGGTGACTGCAGCCATGAAATTAAAAGACGCTCACTCCTTGGAAGGAAAGTTATGACCAACCTAAATAGCATATTAAAAAGCAGAGATATTACTTTGCCAACAAAGGTCCATCTAATCAAGGCTATAGTTTTTCCAGTGGTCATATATGAATGTGAGAGTTGGACTGTGAAGAAAGCTGAGTGCCAAAGAACTGATGCTTTTGAACTGTGGTGCTGGAGAAGACTCTTTTTTTTTTTTTTTTCATCATTTCCCCTTTATTTATTTTTTTAATTTAAATTTATTTCAATTGGAGGTTTGTATAGAACAGTCTTTTGGAGAAGACTCTTGAGAGTCCTTTGGACTGCAAGGAGATCCAACCAGTCCATCCTAAAGGAGACCAGTCCTGGGTGTTCATTGGAGGGACTGATGCTGAGACTGAAACTCCAATACTTTGGCCACCTCATGCAAAGAGTTGACTCATTGGAAAAGACCCTGATGCTGGGAGGGATTCGGGGCAGGAGGAGAAGGGGACGACAGAGGATGAGATAGCTGGATGGCATCACTGACTCGATGGATGTGAGTTTGGGTGACCTCTGGGAGTTGGTGATGGACAGGGAGGCCTGGCGTGCTATGATTCATGGGATCTCGAAGAGTCAGACACGACTAAGTGACTGAACTGAACTGAACTGAAATTTAACTCAGATTATTCTATAAAGTCACACATCCTCAAAGTATATGATCCAGACACACCTTGCACCTCTTTGTGGGTTAACTGAGACCCCCAGCATCCATTAGAAAATAGTGATGTATGTTTATATGCTGTAAGTATTGATATTCATAAAATGAAATTTATTTTATCAGTAGGACTAAGACAATGTAGATAAAAGAAATTTTCTCAAGATCTAAGCAAAGTTCAAGATTAAAATAGCAGTCCCAGCAGTAAATACACTAGAATATTGGAAGAGGTCCAAATGGAAATCAGGATAGTTTAAAAGTGGGGGCAGTTTGCATCCTTGATGTTTGAAAACAGGTGTCATAAAGCCTCTCTCTAACAATGATAATAGCTTAGCATTTATCAAACATTTTCTGTATGTCACACACTGTGCTTATCACTATATCTGTTTCCTCATATAATTCTAATAAACCTAAAGCAAAAGATTTCTCATCTTCATTTTACAAATAAGGAAACAAAGTATCTGAGCAGTTGAGGGTCATGTCTAAGTTCACAGAGCTGGTAAGAGATTATTAGAGACTTCCAGAGGATTCATAGACATATAGATAGATAGATGAATAGATGAACAAAGATTTATTTTAAGCAACTGGCTTATGAGTATAGCAGTGACATGTCTGAAATCTGTTGAGCAGGCTGGAAATTCCTGCAGGACTTGATGCTACAGCCTTGAGTCTGGAGGCAAAACTCCTTGCATCTCAGAGAACCTTAGTTTTTTCTCTTGAGGCCTTCAACTGATTAGATTGGGCTCACCCATCTAAGGGGCTTCCCAGGTGGCTCTAGTGGTAAAGAATTTGTCTGTCAGTGCCAATGCAAGACACATAAGAGATGAAGGTTTGACTCCTAGGTCAGGAAGATCCCCTGGAAAAGCAAATGGCAACCCACTGCAGTATTCCTGCCTGGAAAAGCCCTTGGACAGAGGAGCCTGGCAGGCTGCAGTCTATAGAGTCATAAAAAGTTGGACCCAACTGAAGCAGCATAGCTTGTTACCACCCATTTAATGGAGGGCAGTCTTCTTTATTTAAAGTTTAATGATTTAAATGTGAATCAGATCTAAAAATTACCTTCACAGTAATATCTACGAGTATTTGAGAAAATAACTGGGCAACATAACCTAGCCAAATTTACCCATAAAACTAACCATTACAAAAAACTAAGATCATGGCATCCAATCCTATCAGTTTATGGCAAATAGATGGGAAAACAATGGAAACAGTGACAGATTTTATTTTCTTGGTTTCCAGAATCACTGTGGTCAGTGACTGCAGCCAGGAAATTAAAAGATGCTTGTTCCTTAGAAAGAAAACTATGATAAATCTAGACAGCATATTAAAAAGCAGAGACATCATTTTACTGGCAAAGGTCCATATAGTCAAAGGTATGGTTTTTACGGTAGTCATGTGTGGATGTGAGAGTTGGACCATAAGGAAAGCTGAGTACCGAAGAATTAATGCTTTTGAACTGTGGTGTTGGAGAAGACTTGAGAGTTCCTTGGGAAGCAAGGAGATCAAACCAGTTAATCCTAAAGGAAATCAACCCTGAATATACATTGCAAGAACTGATAGTGAAGCTGAAGCTCCAATACTTTGGCCACCTGATGCAAAGAACTGACTCATTTGAAAAGACCCGATGCTGGGAAAGATTGAAGGCTGGAGGAGAAGGGGATGACAGAGGATGAAATGGTTGGTTGCTTTATCAAGTCAATGGACAAAAGCTTGAGCAAACTCCAGGAGACAGTGAAGGACAATGAAGCCTGGTGAGCTACTGTCCATGGGGTCACAAAGAGTTGGACGTGACTGAGCAAACGAACAACATAAGAAACCTGGAATTTGAATGTAGGTCTATCTAACTCTAAAAAGTATGCGGTAAGCCTTTGCATGATTCTATTTCTCCATATTTTCCATCTCAGAAAATAGTTGGCAATCTCAAAACACCTGTAACCTTTCAGAAAATGGCTTGACATCCCAAGACATAAGTTTTCAAGAAGTTGGGAGGCCAGGGGAGAAGCTCAACTATTAAAAGATGTGAAAAGAATATAATTGAGAGTTGGACCAGTGGCACATTTGTCAGGATTAAACTAGACAGAGGGCTTCCCTGGTGGCTCAGACATGTCCATAATGCATCCATGGACAGAGTCAAACATACCTGAGCGTCTCTCACTTTCAAGCTAGACAGAAACTGCTATGGAGCTCATGCCAGGAGCTGGGATGTCAAAGTCTGGCTCAGGAATAAGCTAGTAGTTGGTAAGAGAGACATAAGGAGGAAATGGTGATTTCCTCCTCCCACTCACCCTAGAAAAACACCACAGGAAATATTTTGACTCAGTTGAAAACAGGAGTAATTTACTTCATGGGTACCATTTTTACCTTCACAGTTGTGAGTGTGTGTGTGTTACAGTGTGTGTATCTGTGCGTGTGCATGCCTTTTTTATTTCTTCTATGATATTGATTGTCATCATCTGACTTCTTTACAGATTCTCAAACTTTATGCATGGGAACCCTCCTATAAAAAGAAGATTATTGAAATTCGAGAACAGGAATTGGAAGTTCAAAAATCAGCTGGGTATCTTACTGTATTTTCCATGCTAACTTTAACTTGCATTCCATTCTTGGTAAGTGTGTATATTATTTCTTGTTTTGATTTTCAAGTTGATTTGCATATTCACCTTCAAATGCCCTGGAATTAAGGTTTCCAAAGTGAAGTCTTCTATATCTAAATTTAAACTTTCAAAAAATGCAGTCATTAATCTGTAGAGATGAGAGAATGAAAGTTTTAAAGATAGGGGAAAATTTTGGTGCATTTTCATTGGTCTGTATTTTTTATATTTAATAAGATTTTACACCTTTGTAAATTTTTCATAGATTGAACACATGCCATCCTCAATCTTAAAAATATATAGCCTATATTTCAGAGTTCCTTTTCAGCTCGATTATTTTTCGTGATTAATCCCTTTTAAGCAAGACTGAAAGGCACACTACATAGAGTTGGAAAGGGATGTTACATTTATTGAGTGTTTCTACTGTGTATCAGATAAATTATATGCATTTTATTTCATTCTTGCAATAATAAGGTATTACTTTTTTCATTTCACAAGAGGAAATGGAAATAGTTTGGAAATATCCTCAAAGTTATAGAACTAGTATTTGTAGGGGAATTGATATGAATTGAAGTCTCTTTCTTTCTGTCACTTCATGCAAATATTGGGAATCTCATGCTATATAAAGAGTATAAATTGCCTTGAGATATTGAAGCAGTGGCTGGAAGCCAAAGGATAAGAAAACCATGTATAACTGAAGGATCAATTTTTACCACTCTCAGTAGTGATGAGGTCAGGAAACATTCTATATGTCTCCCCTGTTGGTAATTTAAAATATTATTATTTTTTATTTAAACAAACATGTGGATATTATGAATGTAAAAGCAATATTTACATTTGGAATACTTTAGTAAAAATAGCCAGTGAGCATTTGCTTAAGACAGTCTTATGTACATGATAAATAGTCAATACAGTCTCATGCATAAATGGACTTTTCTGCCTTTTCTAAATGAAACTTATGCAAGTAAATATAAATCCTACTAGTCATGATTTATTTATACATTCTTCAGTTAATATTAAGACACAGAGAAAGTAAAATTTCTGCATATGAGACAAAAGGTATGCACGCATTACTGAAAAAATTTACATAAAACTCCATTTTGAAGGAAAAAGTGAACTGTTGCATGTTTTAAATGGGGATAATTACTGCAGTGAACATGTGCCATGTCAAAGAAGGGAGCTGGACCTATGACATGTTCATAGGGTGTCATTATCTAAAAGATACTTAATTGTATGATCTGTACTAAACATTTATTTCATATTCTTCAGCAATAGTACTAAATAGTACCAAATTTTGGTAAACAACAAAGGTTATTGAAGATTTCTTTCCTAATTTTGAGTCTGTAATTAATAATTACACAATTGAGGAAAATTACGTGTCTACTTTTAAGGTGTCCCTGGCAACATTTGGTGTCTATTTCTTACTGGATGAAGAAAACATTTTAACAGCCACTAAAGTGTTCACATCTATGTCTTTGTTTAATATCTTGAGGCTTCCTCTGTTTGATTTACCGATGGTGATCTCAGCTGTGGTCCAGGTACATCCAAATTATCCTTAAACTGAGAATCATTCCTCTACTGAAATCTTTAGTTTTGCGTATTTCACTTCTTTAATCTTTTTTTAAAATTTTGCTTTTTGTAGTTGTTTTATGCTGCTTTCAAAATTTCCCTAAGTTAAAAAAAGAATTTCCCTAAGTTAATGAGCAATAGAGAATATTATATAATGAAAATAATCATGTTTTCTTTGCCTGTGCTTTTCATCTATAAAAATGACATTTAAGCATTTCAACATGTGATATTGTTTTCTTTGCTAAGTGTTAGTTCTCTTGTTTAGCTTTTTAAAATTTAGAGTTTGACACTATGCCATCAAATGGTTTATTTTTTGTTTTCAGTTGAAAAATTTTGAGTAAGTGATGTGCACCAGTAGTAGATCTGAATTTTCCCAGGGTTCAACAAAACTTCATTTGTGCTGACAGAATAAACTAGGGACAAAAGTGCACTGATAATATCAGTCTGCCAGCCAACCTTGTATGAGGTATCTGGTTTAGCCTGCTTTTATTGTAATCTCCAGTCACTGAAGCCTCTTTAGATGCTATGAGAGTAGAAGGCAGCTAAAACTGTAGGAAATCCAAAGAAGTGAGTTCTTTGATCCCTTTACCCCTAGATTTTCTCAATTAAATTTTTTCAATATCAGGTTTGGCTATTCACCCATCAAAACTTTTTCAAGTCTGGGTTCATAAACAAAGTGAATTTTTGCTTGCTGGAACTAGCTCTTTGATCTAAGAACTTTTCCTTTTAATTCATATAAATTGAGATATAGAAATTATATCTGAATGAAGAGTAACATAATTCTATAGTAAATAGCACTTAAGCTATTTTTGTTCCATATAAAAACAGTATGTTTTTATATTCTTTTGCTAATAATCACCAGCAGAGGGCATAGAAGTACTATTGATGCTTTTAGCATATTTCACAGCACACTTCTCTTAAATATTCTTAGAATACTGGTTCTGTTTTGCTTTTGAAACTATATTCTAGCTTAATGTCTGGTATCCCAGAGTGTTTTCCAACTCCTAGTGGTATGCTACTACTGTCACTAAACAAACAAGGAGAACAATTGTCAAAAAAAAAGAAAAGAAAAAGAACCAACCTTGCATACTAATATGACACACTTGGTCAACAAAAGCACAGCTTTTAATTATATCTTATCCATTAACAGTAGACATATCCTAACATAAAGTGAATTAAAATGTACTAGAGGTTTTGTGCAAGTCAGTATCAGAGGAAAAATGATTCTATTTATCCTATCTGTAGCAAAACATTTATAGCTATTCTATCAATTAAATGTTACCATTGCTAAAACTATTATTTTGTTTATGCTCACAAGCAGATTTCATTCAACCAACCTGAAGTCGCTCTTAAAAACTAATTATTCTATGATTATTAATTAATCAGTTATCATGTTTTTGCTAGAATGTTAAGGAGAATTTTTGGTTTCTAACTTCTCATGTTTTCCTGCATATATATATTTGTTTTGATTTTTGATTCTTGAAACTTCTTTTTCTTTATCGACGGACTTATTCATAAACATTAAAACAATGCAAATCATGCTTGCTGAATTTTATATCAATATCTCCAGTTTACATCAAAAACTTTTAAATGTTTTTTAGTTTAACTTCTTCTTGAAACCCAAAATTTCCATTTGCATTTATTTTGATAGACAAGAATATCACTGGTTCATTTGGAAGAATTTTTGATCACTGAGGAACTTCTTCCACATAGTATTGAAGCAAACTACATAGGAGGTTAGCAGTTCTTTTTTGTGTTTAATATTTATTTGACTTCTAGGCTGAAGACAATTGATTCTTTTTTTTTTTTTTTTGGTTTTGCTTTACAATACTGTATTCGTTTTGCTATACATTGACACGAATCAGCCACGAGTGTACATGAAATGGGGCGGGAGCGGGGAGGTGGGGGTCGGGATTGGGAGTTCATGTACAATTGATTCTAAGATACATTTCTGTATTTATTTTTCTTCCTAGATCATGCCATTGGTTTTATAAATGCTTCCTTTTCCTGGGATAAAACAGGGACTCCAGTATTAAAAGAGTAAGTCATGATTTGGGGAAAATTAAAAACAAAACAAAAAATTAGCATAGATTCTATCACGCTTCATGTGTTTATTTTTTAGAGGTTTTAAGCAGAAGATGAATCTATTGGAATTTGTAGGATTTTGTAAAAAGCTCTCACTACATCTTTCATCTTTATGATTGTTTTACAATCTTTTTTACCCCCTCTTCATTTCCTCTATTTTCTTTGCAGCATTTACTGCTTACATTTTGAAAGGTTGGATATTTGTAGAATAATGTAGGACAATGTGAATAGCAGCAATTTCAAGGATGATGCCCTGTATAAAGTGACTTGTGATACAGTGACTTTTCTGGGAATATACACTAAAAACAATTATAACAGAACTTCCTATATCATCTCTTTCTTTCTTTGTTGTGCAGCTTGAACATAAAGATTCCAGAAGGAGCTTTAGTGGCTGTTGTAGGGCAAGTTGGGTCTGGAAAATCATCTGTGCTTTCTGCAATTCTGGGGGAAATGGAGAAACTAAAAGGAGTAGTCCAAAGAAAGGTAAATCAACAATGCATTCCTTGCACATCTCCTAGTGTAATGGACTACAGCGAGCGCATCATTAGTGTCAATAAGAATTTATCAAGTTGAATTGAAGAACGAAGTATTTAATGAGCATTTCTAGTTTGTAACAAACATTTAAATTTCCACAGAAATTGATTAGCTATGGATGGATTAGTCAGAGCATTCTGTCCTCCATATACTTCAGCAAATCATTTAGGAATGCTTATGGTAATTGTTTGATGATATTAGCTAAATTGCAACCAATTATGGAGAAATGAATGTGGTTTATAACATAATTTGATTAGGTTTCTAATTAGCATTCATTGCAATGTTTCCTAAGTAATTACGGCCATTCCATTTCTAAGAAATGGTGTAGTTGCTCACAAGAAGGATCTCTGACCTAGGAAAATCTCAGGAAAATAATAATTATTAATAGCTTACATTTAAATTTCAGCTTTTGGACTATAGAGAGGTCTACTTCCAGCCATTTGTTCTATTCTTAAAGGTCAGTAGGAATAAGAATTCAACAAGTTCTTCATCAGCTATTTCTTTTTTGAAGTACTAGGCTATCCAGTGAATTTTTCCTTAGACCTAACTACCTAAGAAGGTAAAATATTACCTAATCACTCCTTCTCACTTCTGACAATATGGAGAGGCTCTATGGATATGAAACTAATGTCTTAACAGTTTTTTTTTTCTCTAGGAAAAATCAACTCCAGATCTTTTTATTTTTGTTCATGACATATCATTCTTTGTGTCTATATTTATTCTCCTCTGGAGAAGGAAACCGCAGCCCCCTCCAGTATTCTCGCCTTGCAAATCCCATGGACAGAGGAACCTGGTGGGCTACATTCCATGGGGTCACAAAGATCAGACACAATTGAGCAACTAAGCATGTCTTTATATCTTTCCTGATTCTAGGTCTTTAGTGATTAATTGGTAAAGAATCCACTTGCAATGTGTGAGACCTGGGTTCCATCCCTGAGTTGGGAAGATCCCCTGGAGAAGGGAATGGCAACCTGCTCAGTATTCTGGCCTGGAGAATTCCATGGGCTGTGTAGTCCATGGAGTTGCAAGAGTCAGACACAACTGAGTGACTTTCAAGTTCAAGTTCAATTTCATGTCTTTATATCTTTCCTGATTCCAGATTTTTAGTGATTAATTTTTATTTATTTTTCTGTCATCGAAACAGTTTCTTAGTTTGGAATCAAACATAATTTCAAGGACTTTTTCTGATAAGATTACACTTAATAAATACCACTACTTTTAACTTTAAATATACTATCTTTTCTACTTATGTGCTCTTTAATGATTACAATCAGCCACTTGTCTGTTGATCAAGATGACTATAAATTTTCCTAGCCCAGTTCAGGTCAGTTCAATCACTTAGTCATGTCTGACTCTTTGAGAACCCATGAACCACAGCATGCCAGGCCTCCCTGTCCATCACCAACTCCTGGAGTCCACCCAAACCCATGTCCATCAAGTCGGTGATGCCATCCAACCATCTCATTCTCTGTCATCCCTTTCTCCTCCTGCCCTCAATCTTTCCCAGCATCAGGGTCTTTTTCAGTGAGACTGCTCTTTGCATCAAGTGGCCAAAGTATTGGAATTTTAGCTTCAATATAAGTGCTTCCAATGAACACTCAGGACTGATCTCCTTCAGAATGGACTGGTTGGATCTCTTTGCATCCAAGAGACTCTCAAGAGTCTTCTCCAACACCACAGTTCAAAGCATCAATTCTTTGGTGCTCAGCTTTCTTTATAGTACAACTCTCACATCCATACATGACCACTGGAAAAAAAATACCCTTGACTACATGGACCTTTGTTGGCAAAGTAATGTCTCTGCTTTTTATTATGCTGTCTAGGTTGGGCATACCTTTCCTTCCAAGGAGTAAGTGTCTTTTAATTTCATGGCTGCAATCACCATCTGCAGTGATTTTGAGCCCCCCAAAATAAAGTCAGCCACTATTTCCATTGTTTCCTTATCTGTTTGCTATGAAATGATGGGACCAGATGCCATGATCTTAGTTTTCTGAATGTGAGCTTTAAGTCAACTTTTTCACTCGCCTCTTTCACTTTCATCAAGAGGCTCCTTAGTTCTTTTTCATTTTATGCCATAAGAGTGGTATCATCTGCATATCTGAGGTTATTGATATTTCTCCCAGCAATCTTGATTCCAGCTTGTGCTTCTTCCAACCCAGCGTCTCTCATTATGTACTCTGCATATAAGTTAAATAAGCAGAGTGACAATATACAGCCTTGATGCACTCCTTTTCTCATTTGGAACCAGTCTGTTGTTCCATGTCCAGTTCTAACTGTTGCTTCCTGACCTGCATACAGGTTTCTCAAGAGGCAGGTCAGGTGGTCTGATATTCCCATCTCTTTCAGAATTTTCCACAGTTTATTGTTATCTATACAGTCAAAGGCTTTGGCATAGTCAATAAAGCTGAAATAGATGTTTTTCTGGAACTCTCTTGCTTTTTCGATGATCTAGCACATGTTGGCAATTTGACTTCTGCTTCCTCTGCCTTTTCTAAAACCAGCTTGAACATCTGGAATTTCATGGTTCCTGTATTGCTGAAGCTTGGCTTAGAGAATTTTAAGCATCATTTTACTAGTGTGTGAGATGAGTGCAATTGTGCAGTACTTTGAGCATTCTTTGGCATTGCCCTTCTTAGAGATTGGAATGAAAGTGACCTTTTCCAGTCCTGTGGCCACTGCTGAGTTTTCCAAATTTGCTGGCATATTGAGTGCAGCACTTTCACAGCATCATCTTTCAGGATTTGAAACAGTTCAACTGGAATTCCATCACCTCCACTAGCTTTGTTTGTAGTGATGCTTCCTAAGGCCCACTTGACTTCACATCCAGGATGTCTGGCTCTAGGTGAATGATCACAGCATCGTGATTATCTGATTCATGAAGATCTTTTTTGTACAGTTCTTCTGTGTATTCTTGCAACCTCTTAATAGCCACTGCTTCTGTTAGGTCCCTACTATTTCTGTCCTTTATTGAGTCCATCTTTGCATGAAATATTCCCTTGGTATCTCTAATTTTCCTGAAGGATCTCTAGTGTTTCCCATTCTATTGTTTCCCTCTATTTATTTGCATTGATCGCTGAGGAAGGCTTTCTTATCTCTCCTTCTATTGTATGGAACTCTGCATTCAAATGGGTATATCTTTCCTTTTCTCCTTTGCTTTTCACTTCTCTTCTTTTCACAGCTATTTGTAAGTCCTCCTCAGACAGCCATTTTGTTCTTTTGCATTTCTTTTTCTTGAGGATGGTCTTGATTCCTGTCTCCTATACAATGTCATGAACCTCCATCCATAGTTCATCAGGCACTCTATCAGATCTCGTCTCTTAAATCTATTTCTCACTTCCACTGTATAGTCATAGGAGATTTGATTTAGGTCATACCTTAATGGTGTAGTGGTTTTCTCCACGTTCTTCAATTTCAGCCTGAATTTGGCAATAAGGAGTTCATGATCTGAGCCACAGTCAGCTCTAGGTCTTGTTTTTGCTTCTCCATCTTTGGCCGCAAAGAATATAATCAATCTGATTTCAGTGTTGACCATCTGGTGATGTCCATGTGTAGTCTTCTCTTGTGTTGTTTGTTGGAAGAGAGTGTTTTCTATGACCAGTGCGTTCTCTTGGCAAAACTCTATTCGCCTTTCCCCTGCTTCATTCTGCACTCCAAGGCCAAATCTGCCTCTTACTTCAGGTGTTTCTTGACTTCCTACTTTTGCATTCCAGTCCCCTATAATGAAAAGGACATCTCTTTTGGGTGTTAGTTCTAGAAAGTCTTGTAGGTCTTCATAGAACCGTTCAACTTCAGCTTCTTCAGTGTTACTGTTCGGGGTATAGACTTGGATTACCACGATATTGAATGGTTTGCCTTGGAAACGAACAGAGATAGTTCTGTCGTTTTTGAGATTGCATCCAAGTACCGCATTTTGGACTCTTTTGTTGATCATCAGGGCTACTCCATTTCTTCTAAGGGATTCCTGCCCGCAGTAATAGATATAATGGTCATCTGAGTTAAATTCACCCATTTCAGTCCATCTTAGTTCACTGATTCCTAGAATCATATGTTCACTCTTGCCATCTCCTGTTTGACCACTTCCAATTTGCCTTGATTCATGGACCTATCATTCCAGGTTCCTATGCAATACTGCTGTTTACAGCATTGAACCCTGCTTCCATCACCAGTCCCACTCACAACTGGGTGTTGTTTTTGATTTGGCTCCATCCCTTCATTCTTTCTGGAGTTTTTTCTCCACTGATCTCCAGTAGCATATTGGGCACCTACCGACCCAGGGAGTTCATCTTTCAGAGTCCTTTTTGTCTTTTCATACTGTTCATGGGGTTCTCAAGGCAAGAATCCTGAAGTGGTTTGCCATTCCATTCTCCAGTGGACCACATTCTGTCAGACCTCTCAACCATGACCTGGCTGGCTTGCATGGCCCCACACGGCCAGTATGTATCCTTTAAAAATATAATACTTGTCATATTGGGGTATATGATTTTATTGACATTGATTTTATTTTCATTCAGTTTCTTCAATTTTCACAAAGCGACTATTGAGCATATATTATGTGCCTGGCATAGTACCAAGGAAATAAACATGAATAGGATATGCTGCTTAAAGAGTTCATAGTCAAGTGAGGGAGATACTAAAATCAATTACAATAAATATTTAGATTTTTGAAATGAAACAGTATAAAAAGCAACAAAGTCTGCTTTGAAGAGTTAAAAAAATAATTAAAATAGGTAGCCTTTTATTTAATCTTGAAAAATGATAAGGAGTTCATCAAGATAAAACCAATATTGCTTTTAAGTTTCACATGATACATAAATGATAATAATAAACTTAAATTTTAAGGATCAGATTGAATAAGATAATGTACGAAGACCTACACTAGTTCTTGGCACAGAGTCAGGTGGCTCCCTAAGAATTTTTATGGTTATTGTTATCTTCATTGTGATTGTTGAGGGGCTTGTGGTAAGACTTAAAGATCATTTCTGATACTTTTGAGGATTATAGTTAAGAAAGTGTTCATGGTGATAATAGATACTATAACATTGCTATTACTAATCATAAGTAGAGGGACTCACTTTGTTTATATTAAGTAAGGGATGTGAGAGACAGTATTATCTGTCTGTATAACTGGCCACTTTGTTCTTTAGGAAGCTTATTGATATGGATCAGTGGCAAGATTTTAATTATTTCACATTCTCAATTATTCCACATTCCATATTCTGTTATTTCCTAAAAATGTCTAATCCTAAATTTATAAGTATTACCCTGATTATCTCTAATTTAATAGTAATGGGCTTCCCTGGTGGCTCTGATTGAAAAAAAAAAAAAAAAAGTCTGCCAGCAGTTTGGAAGATCCAGGTTCAATCCATGGGTTGGGAAGATCTCCTGGAGAAGGGAATGGCAACCCACTCCAGAATTCTTCCCAGGAGAATTCCATGGACAGAGAAGCCTGGAGGGCTACAGTCCATGCATGGGGTCACGAAAAGACAGACACCATTGAGTCATTTTCAGTCATAATAATGGCATGGCCAACCTAACATTTAGTATTTATAAGGTGCTTTTGTTTACATCTTTCTGTTTCTCAAGGTTTCACATTCTCAATTGTTTGATGCATATCATTACAGTGTTCAAATTCTAAGATCCCCTATTCCCAGTATCAAAAGTTTATACTAGACATCATTTATGTAGCATATCCAGTATTCAGTGTTCTTTAATGGAACATCAGAGATTTAGAGTCCATTTTTGAATTAACCAAACTGCTATTGTAGTTTTATTATTAAGAATGAAATGAAACAAATACACATTTTCATTTGTATGTTATCAACTCTTCTCCAGCTCCTGTTACACCAATGCATCAAGTCCATATTTCTCAATGTAGTATTTAGTTCCTATTTTATATTATACACCATTTTCCCCTGTTCTGCATTCTTCTTTCCTATGTTCTTCACCCTCTGTTCTCCTTATCTTGCCTGATGTATATCAAGTATTCAGAATCTCCATCACCTGAGGACTGATTTATTATGCTATCCTAATCAAAGGTTATTCACTAAGCGAGGTAGTTCAAGAGCAATTACTTTTGTGTTCAAGATAAGTCAGATCAAATTATATTGTTTTGGCTCAAAATCCATTCTGTGTCTTACTTGCTCAACAAAGAAGAATTCAAAGTTAATCTTTGTTCTTCAGAGCAGTTGGTAGAAATCAAAAGACTGGTAGTTACTCACAGGTCTATGTCAGAAAGTGCTTTAAATGTGCAGTATTGTTAGAGTAAGGAATAATCAGAATACTCAAGTCGGTGTTTGAATGGAGTCCATAGGGTAGTTGAAAGGTGAGTCTCTAGTTCAAATACTGGGAGTCCCTTAGAAGACAAAGGTTAGTTAAAAGAATATTTCATGCATCAGAGTTATTCAGGAATAATGTCAAGACATCAGATTATCAGAAAATGAATTTAAGAGCAGTGAGTGCGTGGAAGACACAGAAACGTGGTGTCCAGAGCCCCCTTCTAGGGGGCTTGCCACCAGCTTTGGGAGTACATCAAACACATTAGCACCTTCGTGATGGCCTGCTGGGTTCCAACCTTAAAGGCCAGGCCAGTTCAGCCTAACAGCAGAATCCCTCTGCTGGGTAATACACTTCCACAGCTCTCTGGAAGGTTGACCAAATCTTTCTTGGATCTGGGTCACCATGTGACCTACCCCTCTATCCAATCCTGCTTCTCCGTTTCCCTTCCATAAGAATTCCACAGGAATTCATCCCTCCAAAACAACTTGCACCCCAGCTTCAGTGTTATGGGCCGAATTGTCTTCTCCCCATATTCATATGTCAAAGTTCCAGCCCACAATACCTGAGAATGTGACTGTATTTGGAGATAGGGCCTTCAAGGGGGCCATAAGTTAAAATAAGGTTAATAGGGTGGGCCCTTTGGCTGATATCTCAGGAGAAGAAATTAAGACGCACACACACAGGAAAGACCTTAAGACTGGGGAGAAGACAGCCATCTTCAAGTTAAGGTTGGTTTCTCTTAGGAGAAACCAACCATGCTGTCCTGGTCATGATGCCAGGTGTCTTGCTGTTCACACTGTGCCCACTGTTCGTTGAGCCCAGGGTAGGCCAGTGCAAGCTAAGAGGCTGGAAGAAGATGCGAGGAGCTGTAGGAACTGCAGACACGTTTATTCTCTCCTGGCTGGCACAGCAACCATAGCAGTAGACACACTTTTTTCTCTGCTCTCATGGCTGACCCAACAGACACAGCCGTGACGTAGGAGTAATGCCACCACTTTCTAGGTGGAGCTCACATATCCCTACAGCACAGCTGTGACCCGTCAAGTACCTCATGATGCGCATGTGCAGAGCTATAAATGATCTCAGCTGTTACAGAGTCATTATTTATAAAAGGTAGGGGAGAGAGTCTGAACACACCATCTTGGCTAATGTACTCTCTCCTCACATGTGCCAACACCTTGATCTCGGAATTGCGAGAGAAAAAAAAAAATTCTATTGTTTAAGCCATTCAGTTCATGTTACCTTGTGAGGGTAGGAAGAGCTGACTAGTAAACTCGGTGTCTGCCAAAACTCTCACCAGGGACCTTTGATAGAAAGGAAATGGGCTGCCTTTTCTTTCTCCAGGGTATCTTCCTGATCCAGGGATCGAACCTGGGTCTCCTGCATCGTAGGCAGATGCTTTTACCGTCTGAGCCACCAGGGAAGTCTTGGCAGAAGCTACTTGAAAGTAAATAAAAAACAAAGTAATTCATTTGAAATAAAATGAATAGTAATTCATTCTAAATAGTAATTCATTCTAAATAGTAATTCATTCAAAATAGTAATTCATTTCTAACAAAAATACATAAGATTAAAACAGGATATAAGATTAAAATATATATGGAATATATTTACATTTAAGAAATAATCTAATTTTTTAAAAAAATTCAATTTAAAGGAACTAAAACCATGGACAAATATGTTCCCTTTATCTGGCACATTCAAGTTCTTCTTTTCCCCTGTTGAGAGTATTTCTTTATTTCTTTTTTAGGGCTCCGTGGCTTATGTTTCCCAGCAGGCCTGGATTCAGAATTGCATTTTGCAAGAAAACATTCTCTTCGGCTCTGTCATGCAGAAGCAGCTTTATGAGAGAGTTTGGAAGCCTGTGTTCTCCTTCCCGATTTGGAGCAGTTACCAAATGGAGATCAAACTGAGATTGGAGAAAAAGTAAGGAAAACATATTTTATCCTATGCAGGAATAACATTCCAGTCAGCTGCACTAATAAAACATCTATAGCCCTTTTCCTGAGATCTTGAAGAGCTACACAACTATAATTTTTAAAAGTTATTGTGGAAGTCCTATGAAAGAGATGGCAGTATTAAGGATGAATAATTATTTTTTATTGACTACTTGGAAAGCAGGTTAAAAATCAGCAGGAAAGTCTGTTGTTAGTGTCATACAGGGGAGTGAAAGCCTACCAAGTGGATCAGCAACACTTTGCCTTAGTTTCTGGCGTAATGCTGTTCACTATCTAATGAGGGAGTAGTAGTTTTGTTTCTTTGTGGATCTCTTGCGCATGAAGTCAAGCCTAGGAGAGTAGCAGCAGAGCCCCAGTCTCCAGCGGTGGCACCAAGACCAGGTTCCAACAAAGCTCCGAGACGACGCTGTCATTATGTACCCATTCCACGCTTACACATTCTTCCTTAGGAGGAGCTTGTTTCCCAGACGTCATATTCTTTGTTCTATTTGTTTTCATCGAGTTAATGAATAGTGACTCTGGGAGTTGGTGATGGACAGGGAGGCCTGGCGTGCTGTGATTCGTGGGGGTCACAAAGAGTCAGACACGACTGAGCGACTGAACTGAACTGAACTGAATGAACAGTTATCATGCTGCCCAGTGTTTTGGAGTTAAAAACAAAACAAAATAAGATATCACAAGTCAAATAATGAACCCCGAGAGATTATCCCCAGTCCTTGACTAAAATCCATTAATTAAACATGAATGCAAAAGCAGCCTCTACCTACGATTCATATGTACTATGAATATAAGTAAATAATCCTTAATGTTTTGAATTTCTGAGAAGAGAGTTAGCATAATATTGTTAAGCGTTTTTACCCTGGCCTCTTATTATTTAATTGTCTTGTTATATAAATTGAAAACCATAAACGAAATTGTGAAAGTGTCAGTATTTAAAATCTAGGATGTACACTTTGCTGCATATCTGAAACTAACACAACATTGTAAATCGTCTATATTTCAATAAAATATAAAATCTAGAACAAGGTAGATCTTACCTTTTAACTAGACATTTTTATTCATAACCTGTTACTTTGCAGAGGTATGTTTTCAAAGTGTTAAGTAGATTTAATTTTCTGCAACCTCTGTGTATTTTGGCATCTTCACTATCCCTCTAGGCAGTAGCATCATAGCTAAAATTATACAGAAACACGACTTCTTCAAACTTGTTCATACATGTTGAATATTTTGCTGATAAAGCCAATCTTTAATCATATGAAATAGCTAATGCATGTGTGCGTGCTTGGTTGCTTCAGTCATGTCCTACTCTTTGTGACCCTATCGTAGCCCACGAGGCTCCTCTGTCCATGGGATTCTCCAGGCAACAATACTGGAGTATGTTGCCATTCTCTTCTCCAGGGGATCTTCCCAATCCAGGGATCAAACTAGCGTCATTTATGTCTCTTACATTGGCAGGCAGCTTCTTTACCACTATTGCCACCTGGGAATATGGAAATAGCTAACTAAAAAATTAAAGTGGAAAATTCAAAATGTGAAGTATAGATTTAATATAGTCCTTAAATGTTATTACCACTTTTATATTCTGCTTTTTATATTTTATAATTAAATTTCTCCCAATCTGATAATGTACCTTAGAAATGTAATCGAATATTTCAGAAGAAAATCTGTTTACAGCTGTTTATGGTCCAGGGGTTCACAGAGTCAAACTCGACTTACCAACGAAAACAATGAGATGACAAAGATAATGAATGTAGGATTTTCTTCATCTTTACTATCTTTTTGTTTGACGTAATTCAGTTGAACACAAATATTTATTAATCTGTTATTTGCCCTTTTTCTACGACGGAGTACATAAGGGTAAGCAAGAGAGCTATCACTTTGTCTGCAAGGGATTGGAATCAACTGGATCTCTGCCAATGATGTTATCAATTGCCTTTACCGTATTTATTTGGACACTATGTGCTGGGAGTGCAAGGATAAACTAGGTAGGAGTGGATAGGAGAATGAGATGCTGATATGAGTATTGCTATTTCTAGCAATGGATGAGTAAACAGAAAACTATAAGACAAGAAGGGAGGGAAAGAATCACTTTACCTGAAACTCTGGGTAGAAGATTGATTTCAAAGAATACTTGCAGTGTGTAGCTTTTGAGTTGCAAAGGGAGGGTGTGGGTACCCAAGCAGAGTGAACACTCTGTGCAGATAGGAAAAGGCAGGCTAGTCTGATTGTAGGTCAGTCACTTGAGGCAGCATTGGGTGAGTGGTGGAAAGATGAGTTAATGCCAAAATGTAAGTGTCTTGGATTTCTACTAAGGAATTTGCTGTTGCTCATGAATGATGAGAGAGAAAGATGTGGCTATCCAAGATTTTTAAGCAAAATGACATAATTGCAGGATACATGATGACAAATCAGAGGACAGATTAGAGAGAGAGGTGATTGAGTGACAGTAACTAATGTGTATTATATCTGCTTTCAGTATTGGATTCATCCTAGATATTTTAAGCTCATTAAATGCTCATGACAAACCCATGATTAGACTGTTACAATGACACATACTCACAAATATATGTATCATATGACTTTGTTGTATTTATATATCGTATTACTTTGTGTGTATTTTTTTGCTCTTGGCTCCTTTGCTAAAATATGACCTCCCCATGACAGAGGCTCAGTTTCATTTATCATTAAATCCCAAGTGCTAGCTCTCCACCCAAAGAAGGAATGGCAACGTATTTCAGTATTCTTGCTGGGGAATTGCACGGAGGGAAGCAGGCTACAGTCCATGGGGTCGCAAAGAGTTGGACATGACTGAGAGACTAGCACTTTCATATTCTTTAAGAGCTCTCAGAATATAGGAGATATTTGTTGAGTAGAGGGAAGATGAAAAAGGCAAAGAAACAATGGCATCTTACAATTATAAGGCACTGGTTAAGTTCTGTGCTGCATGGAGAGCTTTTAAATCGATCTGTAAACACTAAATATAAAATAAATCAAGTAAATTGGGCCTGGCCACATCATTCTCCATACATAGCTGTACATGTCGATTCTAATTCTCACATAGAGTGATGTATATTCCTTATTCTTGCTTCTTAGAGTTGTACTTTTGCCAGCAAGACTTGTAGTAATCTTTCTACAGAAGAAAATAGGACATGTTGATTACTGCTTTGGTAAATTAGCTATTATTCTCAATTTCCTATATGTCAATTTAAAAATTATCAGCAGTGTCAGTATACAAAGGACAGCCAAAAAAGTCTCCTTTAATATTCCACAGGCACAACCTTTCAGAGGTAAGGAACTGGACATTCTTTTCTCCATAACTGTTAGTATCTACTTTTTAAAAGCAAGCAATTAAGAGAAAGCAGAGGCTGCAGTCCATGAGGTCGCGAAGAGTTGGACATGACTGAGAGACTTCACTTTCACTTTTCACTTTCATGCATTGGAGAAGGAAATGGCAACCCACTCCAGTGTTCTTGCCTGGAGAATCTCAGGGACGGGGGAGCCTGGTGGGTTGCCATCTATGGGGTCGCACAGAGTCGGACACGACTGAAGCAACTTAGCAGGAGCAGTAGCAGTAGCAGATATATCTGTTAATTTACACAAATTAATGGCACTAGGAAATAGAGGCTCTTGGAATTTCAGGATAAAGAAAGGTTGAAATGTTAATCCTGAGTTATTACCTATCCCTGCTACAGAAGAGAATTTGCACATAACTATGTGTTCTTCTGGGCTTCCCAGTTGGCTTCATGGTAAAAAAAAACCTACTTGCCAATGGAGGAGACCTGGGTTAGATCCCTGGGTCAGCAAGCTCCCCTATAGAAGGGAATGGCTACCCGCTCCAGTATTCTTTCCTGGAGAATCCCATGGACAGAGGAGCCTGGCGGACTACAGTCCTTAGTGTCGCAGAGTCAGACAGGACTGGAGTGACTGAGCGTATGCTCATGCATGCATGTGTTCTTTGAGATTTACACATTTTTCCTATTTTTTCTTCCTGCTTCACTTTCAGGGTGTGAATATAAGTGGTGGACAGAAGCATCGAGTGTGTCTGGCCAGAGCTGTCTACAGTGGGGCTGACATCTACCTCCTAGACGATCCCTTGTCTGCAGTTGATGTTCATGTTGCAAAGCAACTTTTTGAAAATGTGATTGGGTCCTCTGGCATGTTAAGGAACAAGGTAGCCATAGCATCACATATGCTTTTGCGAGGGAAGGGGAAAATAATCTATGTAGCATTGGGCCCCGAATTCTAATACTTTATTTGTTGATTCAGGGTAGTCAAATTTCACATAAAGAATGGGATGGTGTATTGCTCTTTCACAGACTTTACTGAATATTTTAAAATTCTTACAAGTTTACTCTACTTATGTGATTATTACCTCATTGACTCATACTGTGTTCAAAGGTGATTTACACATCAAAATGAGCGATTTAAGTTTAGCTGACCATTTTTTGGAAAAATGGAATTTTGTTGTATGGCACTTTTATGGAAAATACTATTTATTATTTTTCACTTAAAATTAGGTATTTTAAAACTTTATTACACACACAAAAAAAAAAATTAGGTATTTTAAACATAACCTTAATAACAATCCAATTGTTTTGTGAAGGAACAAAGGAAAAAGGAATTAATATTTACCAATATATGCATATAATATATAATATACATATCATATTTGAGACTAGTTAAATATGACTAATTTGACACTAAATTAGTTCATTTAGTTCTTCTAGCAAGTCTCTGAGATAAGCAGTATCAATACTCCTGTTTTATATATGAAGAAACTTGGAACTCATAATGACTTGATATAGCTTTTCCAATTTAGGAACCACCAATTTTTTTTTTTTTTTTTTTTTTTTTTTGGTTGTGCTGGGTCTTCGTTGCTGTGCAGGCTTTCTCCAGTTGTGGAGACCAGGATCTGCCCTCCAGTTGCGGTGTACGGGGCTCTCATGACGGTGGTTTCTCTTGTTGCGGAGCACAGGCTCTGTGGGCAGGGTTTTCAGTAGTTGCAGCACGTGAGCTAATAGTTGTGGTTCTCAGCTCTCGGGCACAGGCTCAATATCTGTGGTACGTGCAGGCTTAGTTGCTCCACAGCATGTGGGGTCTTCCCGAATCAGGGCTGAAACCAATGTCTCCTGCATTGGCAGGTGGATTCTTTACCACTGAACCACCAGGGAAACCCCAAGAACCACAGAGATTTTTATTTTTTAATTTAATTTTTATTTTTTAGTTTGTTTTGCTTTACAATACTGTATTCGTTTTGCTATACATTGACATGAATCAGCCACGAGTGTACATGAACTCCCAATCCCGACCCCCACCTGCCCCCTCCCGCCCCACACCTTCTCTCTGGATTATCCCCGTGCAGCAGTCCCAAGCATTCTGCATCCTGCATCAAACCTGGACTGGCGATTCGTTCACTTATGTATCACACATGTTACACTGCCACTCTGCCAACCCATCCCACCCTCTCCCTCTCCCACAGAGTCCAAAAGGCCGTTCTATACATCCCACAGAGATTTTTAAAAGTCTCTCTGACTGCAGAGCCATATGCATGTATTCACAGCATGTGCTTATAGATTTATTTATACAGAGAATGCTGGAAAAAGTCAATAAATGTATAAGACGGCAAAATAAATATTTAAGTAAATCACAGACAAATGTCTTTACTTATTGAAGTGAACCCAAGATAAATCATCTCATTCAATTTAGTGTATATTATACAATAATATGGAAAGATTTAAAAATAAAGACTATGTGTTATAACTTAAACATGTTTTTGTAACACTACGTGCATGCTAAGTTGCTTCAATTGTGTCCAACTCTTTCCAACGCCATGGACTGTAGCCTGCCAGGCTTCTCTGTTCATGAGATTCTCCAGGCAAGAAAACCCACTAGAGTGGGTTGCCCTGCCCTTCTCCAAGGCATCTTCCCAGGGCTCGAACCCAGGTCTCTTGGTAGGCCAGTTCTTCACCAGTAGCACCACCTGGGAAGCCCCTTGTAACAGTACAGGACCTTCAAAAAAGGACGCAAGAATGACAGTTGTAAGACTGTTTTTAATTTGTTGTAAATTTGATTCATTCTTAACGCATGAAGAATACCTGAACTAATGGGGTAAAACATTTGCTGACTTTTTTTTATTTTTGTCAAGTAGTGTATCATCATTCATTGTGAAATATTTAGGTGCTATCTTAAACTGGTGCCTCCCAAGAATTATACTCTAAAATAGTAAAGACAAAAAATAATGATTGCCACTCTCTTTTTTTTAAATTTTATTTATTTATTTTTAGCTGTGCTGGGTCTTCATTGCTGTGCAGTCTTTTCTCTCGTTGCAGTGCGTGGGCCTTCTTACTGTGGCTTCTCTTGTTGCGGAGCACAGACTCTAGGGTGATCGCGCTCTAGTATTGTGACGTGTGAGCGCAGTAGTTGTGGTCTCCAGCTGTAGATCCAGGCTCCGTAGTTGTGGCGCATGGGCTTAGTTGCTCTTCCCCGACCAGGGATCGAACCCATGTCCTACATCGTCAGGTGGATTTTTTACCACTGAGCCACCAGAGACGCCCTGAAGCTCTCTTTAAAATAGTTATTTTGACAATCCTTTGTTAACCCAAGGAATAAAATACTCTTTTTCAGACTCGAATTTTAGTGACACACAACCTCACACTTCTGCCACAGATGGATCTCATTGTTGTGATGGAAAGTGGCAGAGTAGCACAAATGGGAACATACCAGGAAATTCTGTCTAAAACCAAAAATCTCACGAATTTGCTTCAGGCCTTCAATGAACAAGAAAACGGTGAGGACACAATTAAGAATAAGCCTAAAATACAGTGTGCTAACCCATTCTGAAAGGCCATTGTCTGATTTCTTACTCTGCATTTTTCTTCATTCATGATTGTTAAGTCAGGAGCTGAACATCTTCCTTCCTCTAGAAAAGAAACAAATACTTTGGGACACATCAGCTAAAAATCAACCTCATATACGATTTTTAAGCAAAATGTTATGTCCCAGGATCAATTTGTTCATCTATGAAATAAGAGATTAGATAATTTATAAACTCTACTGCAAGTTTAGAATACAATGAATCTAAACATTCTGCTTTGTTTAAATTCATATCAAATAAATAATAAATCTTTAAAATGTATTATTGCATGTTGTGGGAGAGAGACAAATGAAAAGAAAATCTGAAGAATGACAAAGGGGAATAATTGCTGTCTAACTTTTACAAAACAACAACTGAGTTTATTTACTACTAATTCTTATTTCTATAGTCCTAGCATTTTAAAGATCCAAAGATGTTTGTATTAATGAAGCTGTTTGATCTTTATGTAATTAGGACACAAGGGTGTTTGAAATCTAGCATTTTAATGTTCTAGAGATAGACCATTTTCTCACTCTGAAAACTTGATGTGCCATTATCTCTTTTCCCAGCTATAGATGGTTTCTCATATAGACCACCATCATGATCCTTGTCTATACCTTTCCAGAACACCACTGAGAAATGACTATAAAATCAGTGAACTATTTCAAAATTCCAGGCTAAAAGGAAGCATAGGGTTATGTCTTAGTATTTTCTGCATGAACTATTATCTATTAATTCACTTTACATTTTACCTGGATGTAGAGGTCAGAAAGATATGAAACCAGTTTATAATAGGATCAGTGCAATTTAGTATTTGAATGCCATGAAATCAAAAAAACAAAGCCACTTTGCTGGTTTTTTCTAAGCTAATACACATTAGAGAGGCACTATTATTTTTTATTCCTTGTTTACATTCCTTTCTCAAATTGAAATGTCCTACATGTAGATGCATTCAGAAATACCTGATGCATTCAGACGGCTGCGGTCACTCTTAGTAAGAGAAGCACCTTATCTTTTCTTAAAGGCTAGCAATTTTGGAAATAAGCCCTGGCCTACTTGGTCCGGCTAAGTAATGACTTATGTTTAGTGTGTGGGGAAGGCAGGTCTATGAGTGTGTCTGAGGGCTAGAATGAGGATGCAGTCTGTCATTGTCTCTGTCCCCAGCACTTAGGTAGCCTCATGCTAGGCACTCCATAACTGTTAAACAGATGAATTTGCCTCCACTGTTTCTACCAAAAGTATGTCTCTTCAGAGTTAATGGAATGATTTGTAATGAGCCAGTATTGCTATTTATTGCTATGAGCCAGTATTGCTATTTATTTTAAAGATCACATGAAATCATGAAATATAAGTTATATTACCTTGGGAAATATAGCTTTAAAAACAGGCAATATGTAAGTTTTAAGTTCAATATTTAATTGACCATAAAATATGGAACACACTTTTGAAAGCTGTGGCTCTTGTTTAAGTCTCCAGTTTTGGAAAAAAAAAACATTATTCCTCCCCAGCACTGATAAAACTTCTTATGTACACCAGTCCTCTGCGGTAACAAGTGGAAAATATTCTTGAAGCTGGGATGACATTAATAGATGTTACAATGTTACCATCAGAAATATGCCATAATTAGAAAAATTAAATGGAACTTTTTTCTAATGACTTCAATATTGTGTGTTCTCTGTTACAATTCAGAAAGGTGGTGAGTAGAGATCATTTTTATACTGGAAATAGAATATGTTTTCCAAAGTGAGTATTTCTGGGATTTTGATTTTTTGGATGCTGAGTAAAAAATACATGAAAGCTTTTAAAAAGCAGGAAAATATTACTCATGGTAATGCTAGATAGATAGATATATGTAAAAGGTCAGCCATATATATTGTCATTTTATTACTGATCACACAGAACAGGACGAATCATAGATTAACTGATGTAAAATTGATAAAACATCCCGCCAAACAACTTCAAATCTAGTTACAGTTAGTGTCACATTCCTGCAGTTATTTTCCCTTGGACTTGGGCCAGCTGTGTTCAGTCCTGTACTATGTCCCTGCCCTGCCTTTCCTCGCTGCTGATGACCCAGACACTTGTTCTTTTCCTATCATTCACCCTCTCACTACCAGAGCTGATGACAGATAAGTAGAGTTTATGGGCTTCCCTCATAGCTCAGCTAGTAAAAGAATCTGCCTGCAATGCAGGAGACCCCGGTTCAATCCTGAGTCAGGAGAATCCACTGGAGAAGGGTAGGCTGCCCACTCCAATATTCTTGGACTTCCCTTGTGGCTCAGCTGGTAAAGAAACCGCCTCCAATGTGGGAGACCTGAGTTCAATCCCTGGGTCAATCCCTGGGTTGGGAAGATCCCCTGGAGAAGGGAAAGTCTACCCACTCCAGTATTCCGGCCTGGAGAAGTCCGTAAACTGTCTAGTCCATGGGGTCGCAAAGAGTCGGACAGGACTGAGGGACTTTCACTTTCTTTCAATATTATTCGGTTTGGATACATCAGATCTCTAAAAATCCATCCAGCTCTGAAAAATCTACAAGTCTCACCTCATGGGCATATTATAAAACAGAATCAATCAGGAGTGAGAGAAGACTTTATTAAAAAAGAAATGAAAAATAAAAGCCAAAAGTATGAAATACAAAGGTAAATTTACATATTTTATTTAGAAGTTTAGGCTCTTATTCATACTAATAATACTTATGATAGCTAGGATGTCTTGGGTATTAATTCTGTCAGTATATTCACAAATGTTTTGCTTAAATCTCTCCCCAAACCTCCTGAGGCTGCATGGTCCTGATTTTACAAAGAGAATATGTATCTTGCACAAGTTAAGACAGATGATAAATTGCAGAATTTAAATCCATCGCTGCCTCTGTTTCATGCCAGAGGCCAATCAAGCTCTTCAACATTATATCAAACTTGTAGGAAGAAGCCCATTGACTTAGAGAGAAAGACAGGAAGGAGTGTGTCGATCTTTCTCTCTCTCTCTCTCTCCCTGTTTGTCTCTTTGACAACTCTGGGCTTTAGGCAAGTCACTTGTCCTGAATTTTACTTTTCCCTTAAAAATATGGGTAGTCTTACCTATTCTATTCTCTTTATCTTATCAGGTCATTCTGATGCTCAAATTGCTCAATGTATGTGAACATATTCTGTAAATTGTAAATAAGTAAATTTAAATGTTTATCATTATCAACTATGAAGATGAAAATGTGCCTTAGGCAGAAGAGGCTACAACATCCCCAAATTTTCGTTCTGTGAGACATGGAATCCTATGTTTCACAGAGGCACTTGATGGAAATCAGATGCTTCCTTTAAGGGCCAGATGTTTATTTCTAGAAATAAAAAGTATAGAATGCATGTAGAGAGCTCAGAAATCTCCAATTCCTTCCTTTTAAAAATAAGAAGTCTGAAATTCAAGTATTATACTGTGAAAAAAAAGACAAAAGTCTGCCCAACTCGAGATGTTTCCCATGGGCTAACAGCAATTTGCACCTCGGGGCTTCTTCAGTGGCTCAGCTCATAAAAACCCTGCCTGGAGTTTAGGAGATGCAAGAGACAAGGGATAGATACCTGGGTTAGGATGATCCTCTAGAGAAGGAAGGGGCAACCCCCTCCAGTATTACTGCCTGGGAAATCCCATGGACAGAGGAGCCTGCCGGGCTACAGTCCATGGAGTGTCAACAGTTGGACACGATTGAGTGCACATTCATACACACACACCTTGAACCTTATTCTTGTAGTTCTAGATGTGTGACTTTGATTTGTGTAAACTGCTTTACTTCTCTGTACTTTTTTATCTGTAAAATAAGGATAATTGTAGGGTCGTCCTCACAGGGTTACTTTTGAAACATAAGAGTTAAAATATGTAAAACATTTAGAATATTGCTGACACATAGGAAGCTGTTGTTAATATTACTGACATTAGTAAGAACAAGATAGAGATTTGGGGAATTTACATTGTATTTTCTTAACAATTTTCACCATCATAGCATTTTACGATAATAAGACTTGATGATATTCCATTTTTCTTTTAAAGAAAGAAAATCATTCCGCTTTGGCAAATATTAAACCCTTCTGTGGAAGATCCAAAACAACTTAGCACTCTCTCTAATGTCTAAGAAAGAATTTTCTGTAGGCTTTTCCATTATAGAATCTTAGTTTTATCAAGACAGTACAGGACATTTTAGATGAGGGGGAAATACTGGGGAAAATGGAAGAGCACTCAGTAGACCTGTGAATCCAAAACACAAAGAATACTCTAATTTGTATAATCTTTCATGATATTTCTGTTTTGTGCATTGGTTGCCTTTATGGATATAAAAGCACTCACCATCTTCTTCCCCAGCTCATGGTTTAAAGCAAGTCAGTGTAATCAACTCCAGAACTGTGCTGAAAGACCAAATCCTGGTACAAAATGATAGGTGAGTATTAAGGACAATACTAGATTCTTGGGGATTATAGACTAATTAATTACATTTTTGGTGGCTTCCCTGGTGGCTCAGAGGTTAAAGCGTTTGCCAGCAAGGCAGGAGACCCGGGTTCGATCCCTGGGTTGGGAAGATCCCCTGGAGAAGGAAATGGCAACCCACTCCAGTATTCTTGCCTGGAAAATCCCATGGACGGAGGAGCCTGGTAGGTTACAGTCCACAGGGTCGCAAAGAGTCAGACACGACTGAGCGACTTCACTCACTCACTCAATTACATTTTTAGCATTTAAAATGTATCCTATAAAAAGGGTCTATATGTTATGATGGATATAAAATGTACTTAATGGTTTCCAAATTTTAAACTATAAGTTACATGGTTGTGTCACGGTATTTAAGTGAGATGTATCTGACTTAGTTTGGGAAACATAGTAAGTCTTAGTAATTGCTAGTCAAATTCTACTAGAAGAAATCTACTCTGATTTGTGTGTGTAAGTGATAATAATATCCCTCAAATTAATCTATTTAGAAAAATGAGAGGAAGGAAGGGAGAGAAGGAGGGAGAGAGGAAAGAATAGGAGAAAGTGAAAGAGAAAAAATAATAAAAAAACTCTGACTCTGATTCAATTGTTACATTATACTTATTTTTCCTTTTTGTAAATAACTAAAATGAGCAGTGATTGAAGAAAATTAACCTAATCAGCTATTTGCCCTAATTCTACCCCCAACAGTTGCAAAGAAGAGATTGAAAGAAAGAAAGAAATAATAGTAATAAGTCATTTAAAAATAAGCAGCTAGAATTACTGAAAGCTGCATTGTGTCAAAGTTGCTAATGTTGAGAGCTGGCATGAACTACAGAGAAATGAATACTTTAGAATCTAATAGCTCAGAATTCTGTAGTTTCAACTTCAAATTGTTTTAAAGGATTGATAGTCCTATGAATGTGTGTATGTTACGGGTGCTGCAGATGGGGCTTTGTTGAGTAGCTAAACTAAATTATTCCTCTTTGATCCTAAAGAGCTTGGACTGCTTCTTTTTTTGGCTAGGTACTGTCATCCAGTCTCTTGACTTTAGTCACCTGTACTCCAAGTTTATATCTCCAGCCCAACCTGTCCTCTAAACCCCAGAGGTAGACCCTCCTCTTTGACATCTAATCTCAGCTCATGGCAACACTGTTCTTCCAGTTACTTAGATAAAAATATCTTGCATTCACCCTTGACCTCTCTCTTTTTCCACATCCAATCCATCATCAAATCCCCATTGGCTCTATCTTCAAAGTATATCGAATAACCCAAAATTCAACACTACTCATCAATTTCACAGCTACCCTTTGTCCAAACCACTATCATTCATTTCTCACTTGAATTATTGTAATTGTCTTCTTATGAGTCTTCTTGCCAACAGCCTGTCCCTGTACTGTCTGTTCACAACATACATCAAGTTGTTTGTTTCACAGATATGAGTCAGATCATATCAGTCTTCTGCCCCAAATCTCCAAAGATTCACATCTCAGAGTGAAATCTCAAGTCTTTACAAGGGCCTGTTAAGGGCTTCCCAGGTGGTGCTAGTGATAAATAAACCCCTGCCAATGCAGGTAGATGTAAGAGATGTGGGTTCCATCCTGAGTCAGGAAGATCCCCTGGAGGAGGGCATGGCAGCCCACTCCAGTATTCTTGCCTGGAGAATCCCACAGACAGAGGAGCTTGGCAAGCTACAGTCCACGGGGTCACAACGAGTCAGACACAACTGAAGCAATTTAGCACGCACATATGCTTAAAGTCTTGGAGGACCTGAACCTGTTTATCTTTTTATCTCAGAACCTCCTAAAGCTCATTTCACTATTCTATTCCAGCAGCCCTGACTCTGCTATTCCTGGGCAATTAGACATGCTCCTTCCCTTGAATCCCACTGGTTAGGGCATTTTTCTCCCAGATATCCATATAGCTTATGTTCTCCCACCTTCGGTAAGTCTTTCCTCAAGTGTCACCTCATCAATGAAGACTTGTCCAACCACCCTATTTTATATCACAATATTTCCTCTCCCTTCTGTGCTTTTCTCCCCATAATTTTTATTAATTACCTGCATAGTAGAAAATGTATTTGCTTGTATTTTGTCTTTCTCTTACTTTTAGGTTTTAAGCTTTATAAGAGCAGGAATTTGTGTCTTTTTGTTCTCTGTTACTGCCATCTAAATAACACATTTCAACTAAACACTCAATAGCTTGTAACCTGGTGTTCAATAAGCATTTTGAATGGATGAATAAATAACTAGAGACTGAAAGAACACCCAGGGAACTTTAAACTATCATTTTATTTTTTCTTACATTATAACAGTGTTTCATTTATATGAGTGCAATTTCTAAGGGTCTCCAAGAAAAGCAAATCCACTGAAGCAGAAACACTGAAGCAGACTTTGAAATTTGTGTGCTGTGGCATTTGTACACATCTCTGAATCACAGTTTCCATTTGTGTATAGTCTCACCATACACTCAACAAGTAGCTTGCTTTAAAGCTTAAAAATGAAAAAGTAATAATTATTGTTACAAACATAATCATACTCTTTCCTCTATAATAAATCATTTTCCTTGTTTATAAGTCATCTTTAGTTATATCTAAATTGAACCTCTCAAAGTTTCGGTGGACCACTTTTGCAAAATTTTTCCTTAAAAAGAAGAACCCCAGTCCTTATAGAGGTTTGTTTACAGATCTGGTTTCTAAACATTTATCAAGTTATGGAGGCTCAAACAGAAACCAGCTTGCCAAAAGTTACTTTCTTCAGTAAAGATCACATCAAACAGATTACCCCATTCTACTATGGTACATTCATGTCAACACAGTCTGGCCTCAAACTTACTTTTTAATTACTAAAAGTAATTAAAAGTGATAAAAGTGTTATTGGAGATCCCTGAATCCTCCATACCATTTTTATGTTGTTTATGAGAGATCAGAGACTTATTTTCATTTCTCCAAAATATGTGCTTTCTTTACATACTTCCATGTGTTTCCTACTTTATGACTTTCTATATGATCCCTAGCCTAGCTTTCGTTTTTTAAATCTGCTTTACTTTTTGGTAAGATAACATTATATAGATAAAATTTTCCTGACTTTCAACCTAATTTGTATTTCTTAAACTTACTCAGTTCTTTCCAATTTGTGCAGAATTAGAGATTGGGAGATACAAGGAAGTAATAGCAACAACAAAGACTCTCTACAGGGGGATGTACTGAGATAGAACAATGAATCTTCCTTGTGGAAGGATTCTCAGGAAAACTGACTACCCATCAAGAGAAAAGGTGGAAAGGAATGTGGACCAAATGTTTGAGAGTCTCTCCTTTTCAAATTTAGAATTAGAACTGCTTTATGACATTAGTTTTGTTTTCAAATAGAGACTAAAATAATTGGAACTGTTATCAACAGTTTATTCTTCATTTTGTGGTTTAATTTTGTATGATATATATTAATTATTTTATTTCCTTAAAATCCTTATTACTATCTTCCTTGAATAAAATAAACGGAAATGCAATTTTAGTATCTAGACTGCCCCCTTCTGGCTTTCACGTCAGACCCTATTAATCACTTTAATCCTCCCATACATACTCCATACTTTACAACTGTATGCTCAGTTCAGGGATAATGGTTTCAGTATGTTAATTTTATATATTTTATACAAAAATATGCAGACAGGTATTGTGCCAACTTTCCCAAGGGTTTCTGAAGGACAGAACAAGACTCATTTTTAAAACTTCTCTACCAGCACAAAACAATTTGCTCTTTTAAAATTCAAATAAAACCTGTTATTCACAACAAAATGCCCAGGATCAAATGCAGTATTTTTGTGGAAAAAGAATAATTAACATTGTAGTCTGGAAAAACTGAAACTTTTTGTGTAGTGTTCATTAAAATATTGGTCTTTGTTAGTTATGTCTAATTAGGATGCTTTAATTCCCTTTTAACAGTTGGTTTCATAGCATTTTATATCCCACTACATTAAGAATTAATTTTTTGGCTTGACACCAATGCTAAATTTGCTTATCCAAACAGAAGCCATGCCAAGGGCTTGAAGGATGATGACAGTAATTAACCCAAATCATATACCAGGAGCTATTCCAATGAAAGTGTCTGTTAAATAGTGTATCTTTTTTCCTGATGGTGAAACTGATCTGGCAAAGGGCATATATCGCGACCTCCCATAGAATGTTTCTTGACAGAAATGCCAAAGATGGGCAGGGAAAAACTACTGAACTGATCAAATAGCTGTTTCTTATTCTGATAAACAGAATAGGAAGCATGGAGAAATGGGGGCATGCATATACCCCAGCTCAGAATTTCTAGAGGTCAGTTTGATATTTCATATATCAAATGACTTAAATTTAGCATGTCTTATGTTCCTATGTCCTTACAAGGGACCATGAGAGATGTATAAACAGAAAGAGAATTATAGCAATAATGAAGTAGGAAAAATCTGCAACAGGCATACGTTTTGATTTTGTTAAGTCTTAATTTAGTAAATAGATAAAATCTTATGTTACCATATGACAGAATAAAATGCTATTATAGAATGATATTTGAGGTTGATTATATTTGTTATTGTTCAGTCACTCAGTCATGTCTGACTTTTTGTGACCCCATGGACTACAGCACGCCAGGCGTCCTTGTCCTTCACCATCTCTTGGAGCCTGATTAAACTCATGTCCACTGAATTGGTGATCCCATCCAGTCATCTCATCCTCTGTCATCCCCTGTACTCCTGCCTTCAATTTTTTCCCAGCATCAGGGTCTTTTCTAATGAGTCAGCTTTTCACATCAGGTGGCCAAAGTATGGGAGCTTCAGCTTCAGCTTCAGCATCAGTCCTCCCAATGAATATTCAGGGTTGATTTCCTTTAGGATTGACTGGTTTGATCTTCTTGCTGTCCAAAGGACTCTCAAGATTCTTCTCCAATACTACAGTTCAAAAACATCAATATTTTGGCCCTCAGCCTTCTTTATGTTCCAACTTTCACATTCATACATGACTACTGGAAAAACCATAGCTTTGACTGTACAGACCTTCATTGGCAAAGGTCTGTACCTTTGTACAAATGTCTCTGCATTTTATATTGAGTTGCAAAGACCATGTGTACATTTAAAAAAAAAAGTAAGACAGGTTATGGAGCAACATTTAAATTATGACACCACACATATTGGAGAAGGAAATAGAAACCCATTCCAGTGTTCTTTCCTGGAGAACCTCATGGACAGAGGAGCCTGGCAGGCTACAGTCCATGGGGTCACAAAGAGTCGGACATAACTGAGAGACTCACACACACGCACCACACATAAAGACTCTAGCAGTACTCACAAGCACCTTAGTACCAGATATCTCTGGAATATTAGCATTATGAGTATTTTCTTCAGCTTCTGTTCCTCCTCTGTTTTCTTTCTTCTCTCTCCTCCTTTGTCCTTGTTCTTCTTTGTGCTACTTGGTATTTTCCAAATATTTCTTGAGCAATACAATTCCAGAAGAATTGACAGCTCCATGATAATGGTTGGAAATGTGTCAAGATTGAGACAGAGGAAGTGTTTTGGCCAGAGTAAGCTTTAGAAGAGTAAGAAATAACTGGTTCAGTGCAGGGTGATTGAGATGAACAAGTAGAGATGAAGCAGATGGCAAGTAGGCTTTTTACTGTATGTATCTGGAGCTCAGAAAAGAGTTTTGGACTTGAAAAATCCATTTGAGAGTCACCAACAGAGAAGAAGTTTGTTGAAACTGGAGGTGGAGGAGATTGCTCAGAAGAGGAGCATACAAAAGGAGTAATGACTAGAGCTGAGTGTCATGAAATATAAATGTTAAAAGAAGACAAATAAACTAATGGAAACCCAGACAGGTGGGAGGAAACACAAAGGTATGATGTAAGGAATAAAAGGAAACATATCTTAAACAAGGGGATGATGAATGATGTTAATTTCTATGAAGACTTTAGGTGAGATAATTTTCAGTATCCCAAGAATATATTCTTGGGATATCAATAATGTTGATAAAGAAATTGTACTTTCTTTATCAAGGCCCCACTGATGGAAACCCTTTCAGCCGGGTATTGGAAAGTTCAAGTAGAAAAAAAAGGTGGTTTGGCAGAAAAACATTTGGCTACAGAAGGAAGGCAGGAAGTAAGGGGGTAACTGAATATAGGAATGAGGGTGGAATCATTTTTGTGCTGATGGTATTAGTTATAAGATGAGAAAAATGTGTAGTCCTCTGTGGGCTGATGGGAAAGAAATGCTTGAAAGGAAGATGAAGATTAAAAAAGTTTTAAAAAAGAGAGAACAATTGAGGGTCTTAAATTTTGCCTTACGATAATAAAATGATCCCTTGCATCATTCCTTTAAAGATAGGTTTCCAGAGGGGGAATCTTACAATCTGCATTTTTATCAACACTGTCAAATGACTCATCAGCAGGAAAGTATGGAAACAATTATAGTTAATAAATGTATTTTGAGGAAATGGGCAGATATGATTCAGATCATAAGGTTATCCTTGGGTCTGAGGAGAGAACTACCTTTTCTTTTTATAGGAGAGAGTCAGAAAAGGCAGAGTGGAGATGCAGGTACATGTAGAAATGTGGCGACTGACTTCCCTGTCTGTGTTGATTTTCTCCATCAGATAGGATGTGAAGGCCCCTTCTGAGAGATGCAAGAATTTCTAGGCACTATGAAAACCCACATGGGAGGAAGATACTAATTTATGGTGGAGCCAGTTTGCAGGGCTTTACGATCTTCTGATGGAGAGGGCAGTGGCACCCCACTCCGGTACTCTTGCCTGGAAAATCTCATAGACGGAGGAGCCTGGTGGGCTGCAGTCCATGGGGTCACAAAGAGTCGGACATGACTGAGTGACTTCACTTTCACTTTTCACTTTCATGCATTGGAGAAGGAAATGGCAACCCACTCCGGTGTTCTTGCCTGGAGAATCCCAGGGACGGGGGAGCCTGGTGGGCTGCCGTCTATGCGGTCGCACAGTCAGACACGAGTGAAGCGACTTAGCAGCAGCAGCAGCAGCAGCATGATCTTCTGAATTAGCACTCCACAAATAGGGAGCAAGTACGATCAGGACTGACTTGTGAGTTCTAATGTTGAAGCTTAATAGAAGGAAAAGGAAAACTATTAAAGTTTAGCATATCACCACCATTTGGGTGAAATGTCATCATGGAGTGCAGGCTGAATAATGAAAAGATTCAAGACAGGACATAGGTGTGCTTAGTCCTGAGAGTTTTCCTGAACATGGGACCGTTGATTCTAAAGCCAGGAAGATCCCAAGTAAACCAGGATCATTGATCATCCTCGCGAGCATGGAATGGATGATAGAAAGTTGCATTTTTAAACTGAGAATCTCGTTAGAATAAGAACCAAATATAGTGAGACTAACTGAATGTACAATTTAGAGATAGAAGAGGCTACTTATGGCCAGAGGCTGGAATAATTAGAGTTGGGTTTTCAAAGGTGGATTAGTTCCAGGTAATAAGATTCATGGTTTATGGTCATGAAAGCTGATGGCCAGTGTAGCATGCAGCTGACAGACTCTAAAAGTATGAAGGTCATGAAGTTGAGAAGAGATTGAGTTTAATACAGCTGTCCTTGTCAGCTATGCCATCCCCCAGAATGGTCGCAGAATGAAGTGGCATGAATTAGCTTGATGCTAGTCTTCTGGTAGGACAGGAGGCAAGGACCTGAGGAGGCATAGATTATGGTCCAGCCAGATGGAATTAGCTTAAACAATCTCAGTTCGGCTCAAGTTTGAAGGATAATTTTCTAGAAGAAACAGTGGGAAAATCAGGCAGTATGGAAGAACAAACAATTTCCCTTCCAGAAGATTAAAGAAACAAAGTTATTATCAAGACAAGTCAGATTGCTGTTAATGAAGCAGACGAATATGTAAAAAGTGGATTGAGAATGTATAACTTTTAAAAAATGTTTGGCTGATCTAAAAATCTAAAGGAAAAAAAGAACGTTGTCTTGCTTTATCAGGCCCTTATTGGATCAAAGGAAACAGTTCTCAGTGAGAAAAGAAAAGATTCCTGTTGGTGGGGTGAGTACTAGAATAACTAGTGTTATTTGTTACTAACCACTCCCATGTATTATTAACAAATACCATCTATTTTTTAAATTGAATTTGAAGGAAGTTACTATATAATATTTTGAAGAAGCTAAATGAGCTATCGGACATCAGAGTGATGTTTAATTATTTAGCTATGTATATTTAGCTGTGTATGCCCTTATTTACTAAAGATATTTAGCTATGTATATTTCACTGTGTATATTCTTGTTAGTGATAGTAACTAACATTATTTGAGCACTTATTTTAAAGCCTTCAGGACTGTGCAGGTACTTTGCTTGTACTTATAAGGTGGCTACTATTATTATTCCAATTTATAAATGAGTAATCTGAGGATTAGAGAAGTTAATAACTTGAATCAAAGTCAAAAGCTTAGAATATATCACAGTAGGTTTAAATCTAGCTTTTCGTGTGACTTTTAATTACAGTGATTTATCATTTTTTAAAAACAATTTTGCTTTTAGGTGAAGTTTTCAGTCATTCTGAAGTATCTTCAAGCCTTCGGCTGGCTCTGGGTATGGCTGAATGTGGCCACTTGCCTGGGGCAGAATTTGGTGGGAACTGGACAGAATCTCTGGCTTAGTACCTGGGCAAAAGAAGCAAAGCACATGAATGATTTCACTGAATGGAAGCAAATAAGAAGCAATAAATTAAGCATCTATGGATTACTAGGATTAATGCAAGGTTAAAAAAAAAAGTCTAGCTTTTTTTTTTTTTCAGCTGCTTTTCTTTTCTTTTTCTAACCTAACTGATCTGGATGCAAGCATAAGGCATTTTTTTTTTAATCTATGTCATAATATTTAGATACTTTGGGATAATTCAAATGCATATATTTTTCATTCACCATATTTGAGAGAGTACACAGAAACTTGCATGTGTCAACTACATGACCCATACTAAAAAAATTTGTTTCATTTAATCTTGCCAATAAGTATTTAGAAAGGTATCATTATCCCCATTTTACAGCTGAGAAAATGGAGGTTTATCTGTTAAGTCATTCAGGACTCAGAGTCTTGACTACATGGCCATTCACCTTATGTGGGAGGCTTGTGACTGATGTGAAGATCAGTAAGCGGGTCTGTTAAAAACTGCCTTGTAAGTAAAGTTTAATACTACATGGCAAGCAATATTTGTATAATAGTAAAAGACGACACTGGGAGGATTTAGAGCAGGGGAAAGCTATATTTGATTGAGAGATTAAGATAATTCCCAAGGCATCGTTGGCATTTGAGGCGACCCTGAAAAGACGGATTGAGTTTTGTCAGATCACAGAGAAGGGAAGGTGAGAGAGGCAAAGAAAGATGTTCATAAAGATGGATAGGAAAGGTGAGGGGATCTAGCCATAGCTGAGGACGCCAGGCTGAGTCACCTTCAGGCAACTGACGGGGCGGAGAGGAACTGGAGGTAGAAAGGTAGTATGGAAATGTGTTAAAGATGATGGTTGGAAAGGCAAGTGGGAAACTTTGAGAATTGGGGGAAAAAGAAATGAAAGAATTTGGAGTTATTTTTCAGAATATGAATAAACTTGGCATGATGAAAAAACAGATGGATTTTTATTGGAGGAACTAAAGTCAGAGACCAGGGAGAAGTTGGTATCAGTAGGGATAAAAACAACCAAGTATTTTCAGATGTACAGATACAAAAAGATCTCTTATCTGATCCATCTCCTTGTCGCCCAAAGCCTCTAGTCCAGTGCTAACCAATGGGTAGGGTGTGGAATAAGGCTGAATAAAGTATGAATGGAGGAAGGGTCAGAGAACTGCAGTGGGGTTGGAAAAAAGGGATGGATAGGAAAGACATTGCGGTGAAAAGATATATAAAATTTGTTGTGGGTAAGAAGAGCACATCATTTGAGATTTTTAAGTTCGAGTAATTGGGAAAACAATGAAGACAAAAGTAAAGAAACCAGTGGGGAAGAGTCTTAAGTGATAGAACAGAGAAATTATGAATTCAGTTTGGAACACATTTAGTCGGAAGTGTGGATATATTTTCTGCTGCTTTTCCCCCCAGTAAGCAAAGTAGATTCACACTGTCCTTCAAAGAATTTAAGTGATTTGAAAGAGTAAGAAGAAAGATTCTCAGAAGTACAGTACTCAAAAGTACATAACCATTAAAGGAAAGGTTTTTTAAATTAGAGACAATCTTTGTTTATTTATAAAGAGAAAAGAGGATAACATGAAGGAGAGTGATAAAGTTAAATAAGAAATAACAAATCAGCTACATGGAAATCTTGCTATCTAAGGATATGCATAAGGGAAAACAGAAAGAATACATACTTTTGGTAACAGAAAATGAGGATAACATTTAAAAGTATGTGACTCAAGGCCTTGCTTACATTTTAATAGTGACCATCTCATAGAAATGGACCTAAGAAGTGGTCAAAGCAAGCAGCATTTATACCTTTAAACCAGGAAACAATAGATTTGCAAAGAATTGACAGGACCAAGAAACTCAGACTTCAGAGCTCAATTAGTGAAAAATCTAAACAGAGTCAGAGCCTAGGGTAATAAATTAAATAAGTAACAAGTTTTGCTTACACAGACTTCTTGGCCAAAATTCCCTGTCACTGGGGATAAGGGTGGACTTCTCCCTCCACATGGGGGAGTCGATGTTTCACAGAAGAGATCTATTTCCTGCTTTCAGGGAGACAAGAGAGGAGAGTCAGAGTACCCCTCTTGCACTGATCCTGTCTTCAGTTCAGTCGCTCAGTTGTGTGGACTCTTTGCGACCCCATGAACTGCAGCACATTAGATGTCCATCACCAACTCCCAGAGTTCACTCAGACTCACGTCCATTGAGTCCATGATGCCGTCCAGCCATCTCATCCTCTGTCGTCCCCTTCTCCTCCTGCCCCCAATCCCTCCCAGCATTCTGATGAGTCAACTCTTCGCATGAGGTGGCCAAAGTAGTAGAGTTTCAGCTTTAACGTAAGTCCATCTCCTTTAGGATGGACTTGTTGGACTGCCTTAGTACTACCTATAAGTATCTCCATCGGAAAGTAAACAAATATTTTGAGGCAAATTTATACTTGTTTTGTCATTCTGTTACACTCATTGGGAAAACAGTTGTTATGTTAATAACTAAAATGAGATTCAGGGACTTAGAATGTGTGTGGTTCTAAACCAGTGAGTCAAGTTTATTGACTCATGGTTTGCAAGTCAGTGAGGTGAAGGTAGGTTTAGAGATATATCAATAGAATGCTGAGCAGCAAAAGAAATATCCCATGTACATCTCTATACCTATGTCTATCATCATATATAGGCTTCCCTGGTGGCTCAGAGGTTAAAGCATCTGCCTGCAATGCGGGAGACCTGGGTTCGATCCCTGAGTCAGGAAGATCCCCTGGAGAAGGAAATGGCAACCCACTCCAGTATTCTTGCCTGTTGTCTCCTGTATCTCCTGGCAAGGCAGGCAGATTCTTTATCACTGAACCACCAGGGAAGCCCCAAAATATAGCATACAGAGAGAAAATAATAATAGCTAACACTGACTGAGCACTTACAAGATATACCTGTGGAGGTGGGGGAAGGGAATTTCCCCCTCATGCTCTTGAGTTCTTGTGTCGGAACTAATAATGCTTTTCTTAGGAGAAAAAAGAAAAAAACACATTTTAATAGTGACCATCTCATAGAAATGGACCTAAGAAGTGGTCAAAGCAAGCAGCATTTATACCTTTAAACCAGGAAACAATAGATTTGCAAAGAATTGACAGGACCAAGAAACTCAGACTTCAGAGCTCAATTAGTGAAAAATCTAAACAGAGTCAGAGCCTAGGGTAATAAATTAAATAAGTAACAAGTTTTGCTTACACAGACTTCTTGGCCAAAATTCCCTGTCACTGGGGATAAGGGTGGACTTCTCCCTCCACATGGGGGAGTCGATGTTTCACAGAAGAGATCTATTTCCTGCTTTCAGGGAGACAAGAGAGGAGAGTCAGAGTACCCCTCTTGCACTGATCCTGTCTTCAGTTCAGTCGCTCAGTTGTGTGGACTCTTTGCGACCCCATGAACTGCAGCACATTAGATGTCCATCACCAACTCCCAGAGTTCACTCAGACTCACGTCCATTGAGTCCATGATGCCGTCCAGCCATCTCATCCTCTGTCGTCCCCTTCTCCTCCTGCCCCCAATCCCTCCCAGCATTCTGATGAGTCAACTCTTCGCATGAGGTGGCCAAAGTAGTAGAGTTTCAGCTTTAACGTAAGTCCATCTCCTTTAGGATGGACTTGTTGGACTGCCTTAGTACTACCTATAAGTATCTCCATCGGAAAGTAAACAAATATTTTGAGGCAAATTTATACTTGTTTTGTCATTCTGTTACACTCATTGGGAAAACAGTTGTTATGTTAATAACTAAAATGAGATTCAGGGACTTAGAATGTTGTGGTTCTAAACCAGTGAGTCAAGTTTATTGACTCATGGTTTGCAAGTCAGTGAGGTGAAGGTAGGTTTAGAGATATATCAATAGAATGCTGAGCAGCAAAAGAAATATCCCATGTACATCTCTATACCTATGTCTATCATCATATATAGGCTTCCCTGGTGGCTCAGAGGTTAAAGCATCTGCCTGCAATGCGGGAGACCTGGGTTCGATCCCTGAGTCAGGAAGATCCCCTGGAGAAGGAAATGGCAACCCACTCCAGTATTCTTGCCTGGAGAATCCCATGGACGGAGGAGCCTGGAGGGCTAGAGTCCAGATACAGGAGAGTTAAACTCTTACCAACCTAGTGAGCTCATGTTGCAGTTTTAAGGGAGATTCAATATCCTCTGGAGAATATTTTAAGTGACCAAGTACTGTTATTTTCCTATATTAGGCAAGGTGTGCAAGTTTCGTGTTCAAAATTTTACTCATTTACTTTAATTAACTGTCAGGAGGTATAAAAAATATTTTGTAATGAAAGTAACAGATTATATACAATTTAATCAAAAATATTTTTTCATGATTGGATTTTTATTTTTTACATTTAAAAATTTAAAGTTTTGACTTATTATTAAATGTAATTATAAGTTTCAAATATATTTCATAATAAATGAAACTCTATATAATTTCTGATTTTATTAGTGGTCCATAGCTGCATCCTCTGGAACCTGATCCAATCAAAAGCAGGCTGTATTCACTGATATCATAAAAGCTTACATTAATTTTTGAGCTTTAAAGCATAAATAGCACTTTCACATGTTAATACCACAGGCCTGCTATGAATAATATAGAAGGCTAACATTCAAACAAAGCTAGAGTACTGAAGCAGAAAATACTGCATCTATATTTTATAACAATAATAACGACCCTACCTTATCTTCTGAAAAAGAAATAGCCCTAAACATTTTATTTCTGGTTCTCAGCCCCGTGCTGTGTCTCTGGAACACTCTGGACATCCCTAATCTATTGTGTTTTATGCCCCCTGTTAAGAACTTCCTTTTCCAACCCAGTGTGTAAAATATAGACACCTTATTTTCAACGTGTAGTGTTTAAGGAGTGCACTGCTACTCCCTGTTTGAGATGAATGCGTGGATCATTTACTTTACTTACCCCACAAAATTCCACTGAAATGACAGTGAACAAATCCAAAAGTAAGGGGTTCAGGGAATTTCACAGTGATGAATTTCTCCATAAGCGATTATACTGATAATCAAGGGTAGAAGAACCTGTAACCAGGAACAAATAGTAGATGAAGCTGTAAAAGCAAAGTGGTTCAGGCTATCCACTGGAGAAGCACAAGTACAGGGAGTAAGATGAAGTAGCATAGAAACAATCAGAGTGGCTCACTAGAGCTTTGTTCTGGCCTGTCAGCCTCTCCTACAAGCTCAGCCCCACCCCAGCACTCTCTGTGTATTATTATATACCAACTGCACAGTAGTAGTACAGTGAAAACTAGGAGCTGATGCTGAAAAAGAAAATGAAGGTTACTTGCGTGTGTGACAGATGTTAAGGATGGCCTCCTTATGTGGCTTTTGAAGAAGTTCCAGCTTGCATGTCTAAATCACAGTATAAGACTTGCAGTGGCACACCCACTTATATGGAACTTCCATTCAAGGGCGAGAAGTGTTGGGGGAAATTAATGTATACACTGGCAGAAGAAAGGCACGCCAAGTACCTCTTGATTAACCATCTCTTTATCTCGCATGTTTAAACTGGTCATGATGGATGGTCATGCATTTTAGTCCAGTGAACAGTATAAATAAGAGCTAACAAATAGAACAGTGGAACCAGGAAGTAAAATGCTCATACTCGGTATATAAGAGAAGCTTAAAATATCTAATTAGTATCTTTAGGTATTCAAATGGCAGAAGCAAAGCAAGTGCAGAATGTGCTGAAATAAGGTCAATCTAAGAGCAAGAAAGTTCTTAAAAAATTTAAAGAATTTAAAGAGATTATACAAGTGTGAGAAGATAAATTGGAGGAGATAGTCCCAGATGTACAACATCGAAACAGATGGCAAATGATAAATAAGGAAAAATTAAAGTAACAACCCAGGATGTTCAACATCCCTATAGTAAGACTTTCAATAAATGCAGATAGAAATTATCAAATATATAATATTTAACAACATTTTCTGTAATTGAAGAAAATTGAAGCCTGTCCCCACAAATGTTCCAGTTTAGAGCAGAAATACAGGGGGTTCCAAGATAGTAGTTTGAGTTGCAAGAGGAGGGGGCAAGAGAGGATAAAAGGAATAATAGAATATCTGATGAGTTCGAATATATTCAAAACAATTTTGCAGACTATTGAATTGTTTGGGAATAGATGAGTTCTTGTTGCCTAGAAAAATAGTGGTACAAGCATCATAAATGTATTGAACTTCATGAATACTATGTTTAGTAGTAATGTAAACACTGAATATTTGAGGGAAAAAAAGGGCAACAACCTATTTTTAGAAGGGCTAGAAGAAAGTATGGGGGATTGAGGTAGGAAAATAATAAGAAATAGTTAAGAGTAAGAAATTATTAAACAGTCATGTGTGATATTATTTAAAATATAACAGAAGTAGATAAAATAATTTGAAGTGGTCAGGGTCAACTATTTTTGTTTTGCTTTGTTTTACACATTATACCTACAAGTATCATGTTGCCAACACAATTTTATTAGCAATTTTATATAGTAGAGATCAACAAAGTGATTGTGTATCCCCAAAGACTCAAAAGCAAATGGCTCAGATAACATGAAAGTTTATTGATGCCTCAAACAGAGAAGTCCAGGCACAAGTCTTTAAACTCACTTGATACAGGGGGCTCAAACTAAGTATCCACTACTCTTTATCAGTTCTACTCATTTTCCTCATTGGCTTAATCCTTAAGCTTCACATGGTGATGGAAATGTTATCTTTCAAAGAATTTCCCTCCATAGAAACCCAGGAAATTACTCTCCTTGAAACAACTGAGTTATATATCCATCTTTGAATCAATCATTATAACCAAACATCTCTTCTTCCAACCTTACAAGTTCCCCAGTTGGCGATTCTTTGTCCTTTCCTTTCTTCTTGCACACCTGGATAGCTCTTTTCTGAGCTTGCCTCTTTCTTGTTATATTCAGTATTTTGTCAAACACAGCTCGCAATTGTCGATAGATGCTGTTAACTGTTTTTTAACCTCTTCTACTAAAGTTACATGTTGATTATATTTTCTGACGTTTTAGTTCATCAAGAACACCACTTCCACCAACCACATCTCCGTAGCTTGGCAGACCAAAAAAGTTTATTCCTCACTCACGCCACTTGTGCATCGTTGATTGGGAAGGGGATTTTTCTGATTCTAGAGCCCAAGTTGAAAAACGAACTCAACTTTTTTTTTTTTTTTAAACTTTGGCAGGTACCGGGCAAAGGGAATAGGAGCTTTAGCAGATCTGACACCAACAATTAAATGCTCTAAATCTGGAAGTGTCACGTGTTGTTTCTCCCTCAACTTATTGTTTAGAACTATTTCTTTGTTCTCTCCCAATCACAAAGGGACCAAAAAGTACAATTCTACCATGGACCTAGAAGCTAGGAGAACTGAAACTGTTTGCCTAGTAGGACCAGTGACTACCATTGTCCCTCAGGACATGATAAAGTTAATAGGTTGCTAACATTCTATCCACCTGGTTGATCTCTTATCTTCAGGGCATTTCTCTAGAAGCTATGCTCAAAAATAAGAGAGCTGTGCTCCGATACCCCATCAGAGCATCTGTATTTATTTTCAGTGTGCCATGTACATTTATACTTAGTTTGGTCCAGAGTTACACATTCTAAAGTTTGATACTTGAGTTTTCCACTAAAAATGAATTCTATCATATGCAATTTCTTGAGTTGAAGTTGAAGCTGTTCTCATGCCCCTGATCGCAGTTTGTGTTCAGGTCTCTTTGTGTGCTCTGGAGCTTACGTGGTCACCAGGGGCTCCTTGGCTGCCTCTCGAGTTCTGCATGCTCAGCTTTTGGACAATGTGCTGCATCTCCCACTCCAGTTTTTCGAAACCAATCCCATAGGCCAGGTCATCATAGGTTCACCAAGGTAAGGAAACCCTATCTTATTAGATAGCATACGGAAATAAATGATGATCCGCACTTGGTACTTTATAATCTCATTTGTGAAAAGTCTCATTCTCAAAAAATGAGATTATGTTCAGTGTAGGTTTCATTGTTTAATTTCTAATTCTTGGGACATTCATAATTGATGTATAACAGAGTCACATCTAATACACATAATTAAAACTCTTAAAAAATTGTTGAAAGAATCTAAGAAGTGCATGTGCTCTGGTGTCTATAGCTCCAATTCTTACACACATATAGTTTGAGAATCGGTGGTTCAGACAGAGAAGGGAAAGAGTATGTAAGTCTATATTGAGATATCTGGATTTTAAGCATTGTACCTTTTAAAAAATCTTTCTATCTTTCTTTCTTTATGTGGCTGCATTGGGTCCAAGTTGCATTGTGTAAGAGTTTTCATTACAGCCCACAGACTCTCTAGCTGGGGCAAGTGGGCTCCCTAGTTACGGCACACAGGCTTATTTGCCCCGTGGCATGTGGGATCTTAGTGCCCTGACTGGGGATTGAACCCACATCCCCTGTGTTGCAAAGTGAATTCTCAAGCACTGGACCACCAGGGAAGTCCCTAAACATGCTTAGAGACTTTAAAAAAAACTTTTTAAAAAACCTTTTAAAAAAACTATCAACTTACTAGTAACGAATGAGGAATGGCTGGAGGTTCCCAGAATGTCTCTGCTTACCCATTGTATTTACAGCTAAGTACTTTCAATTGTATTGTCCAGTAAAATATTATGCAAACCACATAGGTAATTTAAAATTTTCTAGTAGCAACAATAGGAAATTACAAAGAAACAGTTGAAACATTATTTATAATAATATATATTAGTGTGTAGAGTATCTGACAATATCTGAATATCTGAAACATTAAAGTGTAATAAATGTAAAAATATTAATTGCATACTTTGATTTTTTATTCTTAGAAAATCTTCAGAATCTGATTTGTGTTGTAGACTTAGGTTATATCTCAAGTTGCATAGCCACATTTCAAGTACTCAATAGCCATATATTTACTAGTGGCTCCTGTATTAGACTGTGTATAGCCATACCAGTACTCTTGCCTGGAAAATCTCATGGACGGAGGAGCCTGGTAGGCTGCAGTCCATGGGGTCTTGAAGAGTCGGACACGACTGAGCAACTTCACTTTCACTTTTCACTTTCATGGATTGGAGAAGGAAATGGCAACCCACTCCAGTGTTCTTGCCCGGAGAATCCCAGGGACGGGGCAGCCTGGTGGGCTGACGTCTATGGGGTCGCACAGAGTCAGACACGACTGAAGCGACTTAGCAGCAGCAGCAACCATAACCTTAAAATATGGCAGCCATATAAATCAAATGTCATGTAGTTGTGATTGGGAAATGCAGATTGCTTGATCATAGACATCTTGGGACTATAAAACCCTCTTAATTGTTATAACTGAAAAATATGTAGGGGCAAAAATCATTTAAGATTCAGATTGTCACTTTGGGGTAAATGTTTTTATTTTTACACTGAATGATACATGTCTTCCTCCCCTCATTTTAAGCCATGAAAAGTTAAAAATAAAGTGATCTGATGTCAAATTTTTCAGGACATGTTTATAATTGATATGCGTTTCCATTACTACATACGGACCTGGGTGAATTGTACACTGGATGTTATTGGAACAGTTTTGGTCATTGTGGGAGCTTTACCACTCTTCATTCTGGGGGTTATTCCCTTAGTTTTCCTCTATTTCACTATACAGGTAAGTTCATGAGTTTTTATGTTTTAATAACTTCCAAGTTCACAGTTAAATACTAGTTGGGCTTCCCTAATGGCTCAGATGGTTAGGAGTCTGAGGAAGAAGGGAAAGGAAGAGGATGTAGGAAGTCTTGGACGGCAGAACAGTTTCATAAGAGGTTTGGTTGAATGAATGGAAAGTCCACAATCAATACTTCCCATTGATACTCCCATGTGACCTCTGAATGAGTCTGTTTTAAAACCCCTTCTCTGCTGAGTCATTTCCTGGGAGCCACCTAGGGAAATGTGGCCTCCATTCTAAAATAGGAGTGGATTTGGAAAGGCAGCAGCCTCGCTGCCCTGCAACAAGAGCACTGAGTTGTGCATTTTTCTGGCCACCACAAAAACGGTGTTACTTACATTTTAGCAGAAAGTCAATTTGCCTGAAGATTCAAGAGAGAAACAAATATTCCCTTTTGCCCTGTTACTCTGCTATCAAGAAACTATTGCTAGAAGTACTAAACAGATCTCTCATGATAGGTGTACAATTTTATATTCTAATTAAAATGTAGTCAGCCAATTTTGAATTCCAACATAATGTCACTGGGAGGCTATAGTGTAAAAACAAAATTTAACACTTGTTTAAATTAAATTTAATAGTGTTTTGAGGTTCTTTATATGAAAGGATGCCGTTCTTGTAGTTTAATGTTTTCTCAAAATCCAAATTTTAAAATTCTTATTGTTTAATTTGTCCAAACCAAGCTGTTAATCATTTGCTCATTTCTACCAGTCTACTATCATTATTGTTCCTATTTCTTATGATGCCCCTCTTTTCTCTGCCACCTGGATCTTACTCACCCTTTATGCATAGGTTATATTCTACTTTCTGTGTGAAGCATTCTCTACCAAAATAGTGCAAAGATATGACTTATGAAGGTATTATGGATTTATTATACTATATTATTACAGAATATTATTGTATTAAGCTATATTATTTTGTGGGCTGTTTTGTTGTTGCTTTATTTTTTAGTAGGCCTAAAATTGTCTACTCAGTAAGATAGATTGTAAGTTCTCTGGGGAAGACACCATGTCTTATAGTTTAAAAATAACCAAAAAAAATGATGAATGATGTTGAGAATCAATTGTATCTACTTAAAAAACCAAAACAACAAAGCATATCACAAGTGAAAATTTTGTGGTTGGTGCACTATAATAGGGTGACTAGGAATGGAAAAGAGTCTAAAAACCATGTTTTGTGAAGGGAAACTTAATAGGTTGAGCCCAGAAAATAGATTCAGGAGCCTCAAATTCTAGTCACTTCTTGACTCCTGTGCTTGGTACATCACTTCCCTTTCCAACCTTCATTTCTTTCACCTGTAAGATATGAAGTTTGCTTTAGATCAGTGCTACTCAAAGTGTGGTCTCTGGACCCATGGACCTATTGAATCAGAATCTCCAATTGTACCTCTTCTTTTAAAAATATCATATTTTTCAAGCAAATATGTATAATTTTTATTTATCATACCCTAATAGAGCTGGGGTAGGGGGATGAAAAATCTCTCAGGTTGGGGCCCAGAAATCTGTGTTTTTATAATCCTTTGGTAATTTTTGCTGAAATATGAGAAGCATTAATCTAGATCAAAGGTTCTTAAGCTCAGAGCTCTCTATAAATTTATGGAGAGACTCCAGGGCTTCAACAATTCATTGAACTGTTATGAAACTCTCTTTGGGACAACCTCTTAAGTCCCCTGGCAGGCTCAGAATGTCGTCATCCTTTGTATTCTCCAGAGCAGTTAGCATAGAGCAGAGCTTATAAACTCCAAGATGATAGACCACATGTGGCTTCAGATATGTTTTCACTTAGCTAGCTCAATGTTTTTTACTAAAATGAAGACATTTTTAAAATCAGGAATTTTACATAAAAGATTTTCCTGAAAAAAAAATTGCAAGATGTGGCAACTCTTTCATTTCCAGTTTATAGCAACTATTTGGGGCTGATGAATGATGGTCTAATTAACTCAGGCTTACTCCTTCTAGCTCTCCACAGTCCACTCATCTCAACTGTCCAGAGGGGAGGCACCAATTATAATTGTGGCCATATTGAAATTTTTTAGTGGAAAAAGTTTCCATAATTATAGTCAGGTATAGGTGGCTCAGATGGTAAAGAATTTGCCTACAGTGCAAGAGACCTGGGTTTGATCCCTGGGTCAGGAAGATCTCCTAGAGAAGGGAATGGCAACCTTCCCCAGCATTGTTGCCTGGAAAACTCCATGGACAGAGGAGCCGGGTGGGCTACAGTCCATGGGATTGCAGAGTTGGACATGACTGAATGACTGAACACATCACTATCACAGAAATATTATTGCTTGTGCACTTGGTAGGCTTCCTTCATTTAATGGGTTAACCACCTGGCCACACTTTCAACTATTTAACACAGAGCTTTTTCCACAGTAGGTACTCAATAATGGTTGTTTGAGTATTACCAAGGTGAAATTTTGCCCAATTATGTTCGAGTTGTGCTATCCAGAATTTGGGCTTTTTACTGTTACTAACAGTTTCACTTTCACTGTTACAACGGTACATTCCTTTCCTGGGGCTCCTATAACAAACTTGGTGGCTTAAAACAACATTTATTCTTTTATGGTTCTAGAGGCCACAAGTCCAAAATTCAGGAGTAAGCCTATGTTGCATGCTTCTGTCCTAGCTTCTGGTGACTGTCAGTGAACCCTGGCATTTTCCTTGGCCCCCAGGTACATCACTCCAATCTTGTCCTCCATAGGTTTCTCCCTATATCTGTGTCTTCTCCTTTTCTACTTTTTATAACACTCAGACTGGATTTCAGGCCAACCCTAAGGATCTCATCTTAAGATATTAATGACATCGGCTAATATCCTCTTTCCAAATAAGGTCATATTCACAGGCAATGGAGGTTAGAACTTGAACTTAACTTTTGGGGGCTGCTCATATCTTGCTTCACACATATCTTGCCATTTTCAAACTGCTGAAGAAATTTTGGCTACATCTTCAAGACCACCTCTTTCTGTTTTCCTGTTAGAGATACTACATGGCAAGCTCTCGGCAGATTCGACGATTGGCAGGAGCATCTCGCTCTCCAATCATTTCCCATTTTTGCGAGACTCTGCTGGGAGTGTCCACTATCAGGGCATTTGGACATGAACAGAGGTTCATTCAGCAAAACAAAGAGGTGGTGAATGAGAACTTGGTCTGTTTCTACAACAATGTGATTTCAAACAGGTAAGTCATATTCACATACCTAATTCAGAACTAGTCCCTTCTTGGATGTTTTCTTTATTGACATCTGAATAGAGCATTCTTAGTAACATTTCATCAAAAATATTAAAACTTAAATATTTCTAGTATTTAATACACATTTAAGTTAAAGTACATCTATTCATATCCATATGAACAGTCCATGCTACTTATGTAAACATAAGATCCTACATTTTTTGAAAGTTACACAGGATGCTATTAGAATTACTAAAGATATGACTGTATGTTGTATTTATGTATGTGAACATAAATTTTATTTGCATACAATGATATATAATATTTTGAATTTAAAGCTATACATTTCACCCAGTGGGGGGGATGTTAAATAGTACTTAGGCACATTTTAATTTTTAGAGATTAATTTTATTGTATAAAATGTGCATGTAATCAGAAAGATAAGTGATTTTCCAATGAGCTTTTAAAATAAATGCATCATTTCAGCTGGTGTTCTTTCCTTTTCCAATTCTGATTAAGTTTACTCCTTAGAAGGAAAGTTATGACCAACCTGAACAGCATATTAAAAAGCAGAGACATTACTTTGCCAACAAAGGTCCGTCTAGTCAAGGGTATGGTTTTTCCAGTGGTTATGTATGGATGTGAGAGTTGGACTGTGAAGAAGGCTGAGCACAGAAGAATTGATGCTTTTGAACTGTGGTGTTGGAGAAGACTCTTGAGAGTCCCTTGGACTGCAAGGAGATCCAACCAGTCCCTCCCAAAGGAGATCAGTCCTGGGTGTTCATTGGAGGGACTGATATTGAAGCTGAAACTCCAATACTTTGCCCACCTGATGTGAAGAGCTGACTCACTTGGAAAGACCCCGATGCTGGGAAAGATTGAGGGCAGGAGGAGAAGGGGACGACAGAGGATGAGATGGCTGGATGGCATCACCGACTCAGTGGACATGCGTTTGGGTGAACTCTGGGAGTTGATGATGGACAGGGAGGCTGGCGTGCTGCAGCTCATGGGGTCGCAAAGAGTCAGACACGACTGAGAGACTGAATTGAACTGAACTGAAGTTTAAAAGCGAAGTTCTGCAAAAGTAAAGCATATTTTTATGCAGATAAATTCTTTATTGTCATTGCAACCATCCTATGTTGATAGAGTTCTAACTAAGTGAGAAAAAAGTAGAAAGCAGCTATTGATGTTTATGTCTTCATTTCCCAGAGGAGAGTTCATATGGAGTGCACCAAAGCTTTTGCATCTCATTTCAGGAATATTTTCCATTATTTCAGGTGGCTGTCTGTTAGACTTGAATTTCTTGGCAACTTAATGGTGTTCTTCACTGCAGTGCTTACTGTGCTGGCTGGCAGTTCTATAGATTCAGCAATAGTTGGTTTGTCTATATCCTATGCCCTAAATGTAAGTAATAATGATTGTGTGGTATATGACATGTTTATAATCCAATTAATTAAGCTCTCTTCTTTTCCTGTCTGAATAAGAGATGGTAGTACCTAAGTAATGAGAGACAAATCTGGATTACCCTGGAGGTGCATTTCTTTTTCTCTTTTGCTACTAGCAAAATAGCTGGCTCAGCAGTTCTAAGGTAGTTCACAGAAAGAAAGCTGATCCCCAAGGCTCAGTGCTAGAGGACCAGGATCCGAGTGTTGCATCACTACCCAGACATTTCATCCTCTCCTATCCTTATAGGTTGTAAAGTGTAACAAGGGTAGGGGGCTTCCCAGGTGGTGCTAATATAAAGATACCACCTGCCAGTGCAGGGTAGATGTTAGCGATACAGGTTCAAGCCATGGGTCAGGAAGATATCCTGGTGGCATGCAACCCACTGCAGTATTCTTGCCTGGAGAATCTCATGGAGAGAGGAGCCTGGAGGGCTATAGTTCCTAGGGTCACCGAGAGTCAGACAAGACTGAAGCAACTTAGCATGCATGCCATGCACACAACAAGGGTAGGGCCTTTCTCTACCATGTCCTGTCCATCTGTTATGTTGGGGCAAACGTAATTGTGGTCTCAGACCGTGAATTTTAAATCTTTGTAACTAGGCTCTAACACATCTTTATTAATCAAGATAGGAACCTTTACAATTTTTGCCAATGAGAAATAAGTTTGTTTATTCCTGTTGCATAAAACTGCATGCTTCACGATTTGATGAGCTCTTGAATGCATTTGCTGCCTCCTGCTGGTTGTGGAAGCATTTTCCCAGCAAAAAGTTTTGGAGATGCCTGAAGAAGTGGTAGTCGATAGGCGAAAAGTCAGGTGAATAGAGTAGATGAGGCAAAACTGCATAGCCCAGTGAGTTAAGCTTTTGAAGCGTTGGTTGTGTGACATGTAGTAGGGCATTGTCATGGGGAATCGAACCTTTTCTGGTGATCAGTCCTGGCTGCAGCTTGCAGTTTTTGGTGCATCTCTTCAGTTTACCGGGCATGTTTCTCAGATGTAGTGGTTTTGCCAGGAATCAGAAAGCTGTAGTGAATCAGACTGGCAGCAGACCACCATGCAGTGACCCTGACCTTCTTTTGATGCAAGTTTGGCTTTGGGCAGTGCTTTTGAGTTTCTTCTTGGTCCAACCACTGAGCTGGTCGTCACTGATTGTGTATAAAATCCACTTTTCGTCACACATCACAATCTGATGAAGAAATGGTTTGTTGTTGCTGCATAGAATAAGACATAACACTTCCAAATGACAGTTTTTTTGGTTTCTCGCCAGCTCATGAAAGTGAAAGTCACTCAGTCATGTCCAACTCTTTGAGACCCCATGGGCTATAGCCTGCCAGTCTCCTCTGTCCATGGGGTTCTCCAGGCAAGAATACTGGAAGAGTTGCCATTCCCTTCTCCAGGGGTTCTTCCCAACCCAGGGATCAAACCCAGGTCTCCTGCATTGCAGGTGGATTCTTTACCATCTGAGCTACCAGGGAAGCTCATGAGGCGCCCACTTACCGAACATTTTTACCTTTCCAATTTGCTTCAAACACCGAATGGCTGTAGAATGGTTGATGTTGAGTTCTTTGGCAACTGTTCGTGTAGTTGTAAGAGGATCAGCTTTGATGATCTTCTCAATTGGTCCTTGTCAGCTTCCCATAGCCAGTCACTATGCCCTCATCTTCAAGGCTCTTGTCTCCTTTGAAAAACTTCTTGAATCACCATTGCAGTATATGTTTATTAGCAGTTCCTGGGCCAAATGGTCATTGATGTTTCGAGTTGTCTCTGCTGCTTTACAACCCAATTTGAACTCAAATAATAACATTGCTCAAATTTGCTCTTTTTCTAACATCATTTCCATAGTATAAAATAAATATAAAATAAGCAGCAAATAATGTCATTAGCAAAGACACAAAGCAAGAAATGTGCATTAAAATGATGTATAATGTAACCACATTTAAGAATGAATTCCAATATCAAATGGCTAATTTCAACAGTGCAAAAACTGCAATTACTTTTGCACCAACTTGAAAGTTTATCCAACCTAAGCAGAAATAATGTAAGTTCTGGGAAGAATATATGCTCTGCTTCTTCTCTGCTTCTACTTTTTTCCCTAATAAGCTCTATGTGTATTATACTGCAAAGTGCTAGTGGTATGACTGTGTTCAGGTCCCCTTTGTAAAATAGAAAATGTCTTATACTGCTTTGTATATATACATGTTATTTATAAGGTGAGTTTAGATAATTTGTGTACATGCTCTTAATCTCTTATCTAAAATCTTCAAGGTCAGTTGCATTTCAAAATTAAGAACTAAGGCTTCTAGAGAGGAAATATAATATATATATGCTTCCCAGGTGTGGCACTAGTAGTGAAGCGCCTGCTTGGCAACGCAGGGGACATAAGAAATACGGGTTCGATCCATGGATCGGAAAGATCCCCTGCAGGAGAGCATGACAATCCACTTCAGGATCCTTGCCTGGAGAATCCCATGGATAAAGGAACCTGGCGGGCTACATTCCATACAGTTGCAAAGACTTGGACATGCCTGAAGAAACTTGGCATGCACGCATGCATATATATAGTATATGGAGCGCCTGGGCAGAACTCTGTAGTCAAACTATTTGTTCTGCAGTGAAACATGTGAATGTGTAGCATGAGTGAATTAAATCAACACTTTAAAGAGGCCCACATTAGTTTAAGGCAGGTTGGCCATCAAATCTTTTAACAACAAACTCAAGAAAAATTTGAATTGTGAGGGCTTTTTGACTTTCAGAACTACATTTAGGTTATAACCTTGGAGAACTTGTATTTTGAGGAAAGGTGAGTGTGAAGAATATAAAATTGGGGGAGGGGGAAGGAGACAGTTGTAGTCAGAAAATTAGAAGAATCCTTCTTCTAGTGGAAAATGGTAAAGTGTGGCAAAGATAACATCGTGCACAAATTTTTCCCCGCTTAGGATGTACATTTCTTAGGGCCTATCCCATCAGTCTTGGCACTCATCTTTCCTTACACCAAGTATGGGCCCCTTTAATATATAGTGAGCAGTCTATCTTCTGCCAAATAACCATTATTTATGGCATTAATGAATTGAACAAACCTAAAACAGCACATATGTGTGTCTGTAGATAAAAATGCTTACTTTGAATTAAGTTGTTAAATAATTCAAAGGGATAAAATCTACTAAAACTCTGGGAAAAAAGCTTTGTAAAGTATTATTAATGTTGTGTAAAAGACTAATACTTATTCATTAAGCTCTTGGTTTTTCACTCCCAGATTACTCAAACCCTGAATTTTTGGGTAAGGAAAGCATGTGAAATTGAAGCCAATGCAGTTTCCATTGAAAGAGTTTGTGAATATGAAAATATGGATAAAGAGGTAAGCACTCATGAATAACCAATAAACAGATACAGAATTTAAGATATTGCAGTGCACCTTGAGTGGACATTCTGAAAATCAATTCTGAACAAAATCTGTATTTGTTAGAAAAATGAAACATGATCACCTGTTTTTAAGAGGCACAGTGATTTGTCCCCTACCAATGTAAAGTAAAATATGCAACTTCTGATTACAACTTTGTAAAGATTTTACATTAAGAAGTGTCTTAATATAGTCATCTCTTAATTATTTAGAGTCTGATTGTATAATTTAAAAATTAGGTATGCCTTTATTGTTTATACCTTCTGTTCCATTTACTCATCATTAGCATCTCTGTGGATGGGAAGGAAGAGGAGAATAAATCAGTCTGCTTTTTTCCCTTTAATTTAGTATAATTTGAGGGACAGAAGAATTAGACTATTGACAGAGTTAATGATTGCATTATCTGCATATTTTGTTAATTTCAGTTACTTCTGTCTCCCAGTTCCATGAATTAACAAGGCAGATGATAAAGGTTATATGTTGAATTTCTCTATTTTCTTCAATCTAACTATAAAGATATCTAAATCTTCATGAAAAATTCCTCCTTTGCTCATAACTCAGGAAGGTGTATTCCTCCTCCAAATAAAAACCTACAGATTTCCAGTTGTATTTTTGGTAGCATCTCTTCATGTCTTTTCTCAGATCTTGTTCCATTAACCATCTTCTCTAAGTCCTAACTTCAGCACACTAACCCCTTTTCTCCTTTCAGCCTACAAATATGCTAAAATATTTTCTGCATACTCCAACTCCTACCTAAATGTTGATTCTTCCTCCAGATTCTTCCCTGAGTCTTACCTTCATTTTTCACAAAAATTTCTTGAAAGATTAGTCTACCTTCACAATAACAATCATAATGATCAATATTTAGTTTGTTCAGCCTACTGCTATGTAAGGACTATATAAAAATTCTATCATTCTCAGGACGTCCCTAGTAGTCCAGTGGTTAAGATTCCACACTTCCAATTCAGGGAATGCGGTTTTGATCCCTGGTCTGGAAACCAAGATCCCACATGCCACGTGGCATGGACAAAAGTAAGGGAAAAAAAAGTTGTTTTCTGTATCTTCTAAACCTTTTGCTATTAATATATATTTTTTATTTTGCAAAAGAAAGCTATAAAATGTGTGTGTGCACACACATTTTACATGTACACTCATGGCTGATTCATGTCAATGTGTAGCAAAACGAATACAGTATTGTAAAGCAAAACAAACTAAAAAAATAAAAATTAATTTAAAAAAAATTACCTTTATATAATTTGATGCCTTGTAAGGTAAGAGATACCATCACAAAAACTCTTGATGTGGAAAAAAGTAAATATGTCCAAATAACATATTTACTCAATAGCCCCATTTCTCTGCTCCTCTTTACAGCAAAATTCTTGGGAAGAGTTCCTGTACTTGCTCTGTCTACTCCTGTTCTCATTCTTTGTTGGAACCTCTTCACACAGGCTTTAACTCCCACCGCTTCCCCGCGCCTGCCCTGGTCAACGTCACCAGCGGCAGCCTCTCAGTCTTCACTTTACCTAGCCCATCATTTGATGCTTGTGATCACTTCCTTTCATGAAAACACTTCCCCCCACTGGCCGGGAGCCACACTCTTTTGTGTATTCTATCTCCTGTTCTTCTCCAGTGTCTCAGGTCCTCAGATTATGTACCTAGCTTCTTTTACCTGGAAAGCCCTTCCTCTGATATCCAAATGGCTTGTTTCCCAATTGGGTCCAGTCAAGACTTTCTTACCCACCCTTCTTAAAATTACACCAACACTGCCTATTTCCTAACCTTCAAAACTTTATCCTCAGCTAACATTCTACATGGGCCTCCCTGGTGGCCAGTGGCAAAGAATCCACTTGCCACTGAAGGAAACACGGGTTTGATCCCTGGGTCGGAAAGATCCCCTGAAGGAGGAAACAGCAACTCACTCCAGTATTCTTGCCAGGATAATCCCATGGACAGAGGAGCCTGGTGACCTACAGTCCATGAGGTCACAAAAGAGTTGAATACGACTTAGCAACTGAGCAACAACAGCAACAATATTCTGCATAGACTATGATTCTTTCTGTCTCTCCTCACCAGCAAGTACTCTCCCAAAGGGAGAGTTTATGTTTATTATTTATTATGTTTTTCTCACTGCTAAATCTCCAACAACTAAAGCATTGACTGGTGCGGTAAACACTCAGTATGTGGGAAATAAATGACAAACTGTCCCCTATCAGTTAAAATTCTAGGTTACCTTCATATCCTTTATAAAGTTATAGAAGACTTTTCTTGATAACTTAATAGAAGATTGGAAGCCATTTTATGTGTGAAAGTTGATTTATAAAATCTTCTTATAACTAGATGAGTTTTATGTTGGTATTATTTAAAACTATTTTCAGAAAAATCATAATATTTACAAATGTTGTTTTTCCTCATTTTTGTTTCATCACTTCTGTTTTATGCCTGAGAATTATTTTTTTTTTTGAGGGAAGATATTTTTATTGTAATTGCAGTTTAAAAAGTATTTATTTGTTTTAAGGCACCCTGGATAACGTCTAAGCGGCCTCCATCACAATGGCCCAATAAAGGGGTAGTGGAGTTTGTTGATTATCAAGCTCGATACCGAGATGATCTTGGTTTAGCATTACAAGATATCACTTTCCAGACGCATGGGGAAGAGAAGGTACCATAAATATTTCATAAGTTTCATTTTACTTTTATCTGAATATATTTATTCTCAAGGCCAAAATATACTATGGTATTGAGTATAAGATGGTCATTTGTTCAAATTTCATTTAAAAATAGTAAAGACGTTGTTGGTATGTGAAGAATAAATTTTTCCTCTACAAATAAAAATATATATTTTAAATTGTTCATAATCTATTTTGAAACATGATTTTACTATGTTTACCTACATTGAGGTATAATTAACAAATGAAAATTGTATATATGTAGAGAGTATACATAGAGTGTACAGCTTGACATGCATAAATTGTGAAATTATTATCATAATTTAAGCACTTAAGATCTCTTAGGAAATTTCTGTGTTCTTAACTATAGTCACCATGCTATGTCTTAGATATCTAGAATTTATGTATCTTATAACTGAAAGCTTATACCCTTTGACCAATATCTTCCCATTTTCCCACTTGACCCCTGGTAAGCACTATCTACTGTCTGGTACTGTGAGTTAGACATTTTGAGATGCCACATGTAAGTCAGATCAGAAAATGTTTTCCTCTGTCTGGCTTCTTTTGCTTAGCATAATGTCCTACAGATTCACCTATGTTACCACAAATAGCAAGATTTTCTACATTTTTTATGGAAGAATTATATATATATGTTTTCTTTATCCATTCATCCATAGCACATATTTAGGTTGTTTTGATATCTTCTTGGCTACTGTAGTATTGCAATGCACTTGGGAGTGCATCTCTTCATCATACAAATTTTATTTCCTTGGCTACACATCCAGTATATTAGTATATTTTATTTTTACTTCCTCTAGTAAGTAAAGTGCAACAATAAGACAGTAAGATAATAGTTACTATCCAGTAATACACAGGTGAGAATGTTTGTATAGAAAGTGACATTATGTTTTCCAAGACTATCAGTGAAATGGGAAAATGCTTGAGATGTAATTTAGTTAATAAGAACAATATACAAATCTTTTGACAATGTATCATTTTTGTGTTTTAAAAAAGCAAACAGATAGACATATTACTAATAGCAAAAAGAATGGTTACAAAATATAAACATTGATTCTCTCCAGGTGTTGGGATTTTAGATAATTTTCACTTCTGTATTTTTTCAAAGCTAAAATTTTATGAAAACATATTATTTCCCTGATCAGATTGATATTTTACAAATAAATAAAGGTAAAAAAAATTTAATGAACAGCAGTATTCCACTTTTTCCTTTCCTGAGACTTGTTTCAGATAACCCCAAATTCTCCTTTTCCAACCCTCTAAACCAGGTCCACTGAGGCAGCCTCAAGGACAAGTTAATTTTTAGAAATAATTGTGGAATTTTAATTATTCTATTTCATTCAGTGTATTCCTGGTTTTCAGATGTAGTATGTCAGATTTAAGATCTTTAATTAGGGCAAACCAACCACCAAATGTTCTCTCCATCCACTGTTTCCATTAACACCAAGACACTAACCAACACCCAGAAGAGGCTGCTTTAGATCTCATGGCCAAAGGAACACTGCAATCACTGGATGCTTATGACAAGCTGATTATTTTTGAGTAAAAGTCCAAAATCCTCAGACATAATCTATGACCACCCTTAGTGGTTTTGATGCAATAGTTGTTTTGCAGGTATTCCTTTAGATTTTTCTAGCCTATCTCAGCAAAGGGTTCCCATCTCCTTTGTTGCTTGTTTGTTTTGGAGGAAGAATGGTAGAGAAGCCTTGTTCGGAAAGTCTTATGGAATCAACCCCTTTATCAGTCTCTCCTTAAACCCCACATTTAATGGCTAGTTCAGGGATGGTTCAGANAAGAGTTGACTTATTGGGAAAGACTCTGATGCTGGCAGGGATTGGGGGCAGGAGGAGAAGGGGACAACAGAGGATGAGATGGCTGGATGGCATCGCTGACGCGATGGACGTGAGTCTGAGTGAACTCCGGGAGTTGGTAATGGACAGGGAGTCCTGGCGTGCTGCCATTCATGAGGTGGCAAAGAGTCGGACACGACTGAGGACTGAACTGAATTGAACTCAGGGATGGTTCAGGGATGATCTGCTCTGCCTGGGGCAGTTCTTGCTGGGTGATAACTAAACTATTCAAAACCAGAAGAAACCCACAAATTAGCCCAAGCCTTTCTAGTGAGTAAAGTGAAAGTGTTAGTTGCTCAGTTGGGTCCTACTCTTGGCAACTCAGTGGACTGTAGTCCACCAGGCTCCTCTGTCCATGGATTTCTCCAGGCAAGAGTACTGAAGAGAGTTGTCATTTCCTTCTCCAGGGAATCTTCCCTATCTAGGGATCAAACCCAGGTCTTCCGCACTGCAAGCAGATTCTGTACCTCTGAGCCACCATAGTAAGTGGTATCTAGATAAAGATGGATCCTTGAAAGTGATGTTAAGTCTTCCACAATAGTCAAGTTTACTCTAGTTGGCAGTTACATCCCACTTACCAGACACATAATGTATTTTTTTGTCAGTACAAAGGTCTCTTTCCCTTACACAAAGTGTGGCATAAATTGTTTATGATAAATTCATTATAGATTGGAATTGTGGGACGAACTGGAGCAGGCAAATCAACACTATCAAACTGCCTATTTCGAATTGTAGAAAGATCAGGAGGTAAAATTATAATTGATGGAATTGACATATCTACTATTGGGCTTCATGACCTTCGTGGCAAACTTAATATTATTCCACAGGTAAAGACTGTTTTGCTGCTGGTCTTTCTTAACTCCCTCTGGTAAACTTCTTTTTTGTGTGTTGTTTTTTTAAGAATATATTTCTTTCAAGCCTATACATTTGGATTTGAGAGCCAAATTATTTTAAATATATTGTGAAAAATAACTGTGTAATTAAATCCTATTAAATACTCTACCCTTATGCATTCTTTCTAAGTGCATTTATCTATTTGAAAAACTAGTATGTTGCTTTGGAAGCTTCCTTCATAATAGTAAACACATAATTGTAGAAAGATCAGGAGGTAAAATTATAATTGATGGAATTGACATATCTACTATTGGGCTTCATGACCTTCGTGGCAAACTTAATATTATTCCACAGGTAAAGACTGTTTTGCTGCTGGTCTTTCTTAACTCCCTCTGGTAAACTTCTTTTTTGTGTGTTGTTTTTTTAAGAATATATTTCTTTCAAGCCTATACATTTGGATTTGAGAGCCAAATTATTTTAAATATATTGTGAAAAATAACTGTGTAATTAAATCCTATTAAATACTCTACCCTTATGCATTCTTTCTAAGTGCATTTATCTATTTGAAAAACTAGTATGTTGCTTTGGAAGCTTCCTTCATAATAGTAAACACAAATAAAATTAAAATGAAGAAATCATACTGAAACACCTGGTATTTCTTAGAAGAAAAAAGCAATTTGGGAGGTGGGAGGGGGGTTCAGGATTGGGAACTCATGTACACCCGTGACGGATTCATGTCCATGTATGGCAAAACCAATACAGTATTGTAAAACAAAATAAAGTAAAAAAAAAAGCAATTAGTAAGGTTTTTGCTTATTAGTTGGTACTTTGTTGAATTTTGACTTTTTTGACTGTTTGATTTGAGGTTTAGAAATATTTTTTAAAAAATTAAAGGAACCAAAATTCAGTTAGATCTTTTTTTCCAACTCCTTTGATTTTTCCATCTGTGGCATCAAAGGAACTTGATCCTTAACAAGTATGCAAATCGGCTCAATAATATGCTTCTACAGTCAAATATGACTCATTCAGTTGTGTTTGAATGATTTGAGCTGAGAATTTATGAAGTATGTTTATATTTGCTTCTAAAAATGCTATCATCTCCTTGTCATATTGTTTAAACATATACTGGCATTCATGAATTTACTTTGGAACAAATTTAAGTAAAATCTGAAATTTGGCAGGGAAAAAAATTGGTGGAGAAAAGAAACTGTCATTTCTTTCTTATAAATCAAAACAGGTGTAGTAAAATGCAGTTTCGCTAGATGTGTAAATGTATTAGAAAAAGCATGGACTTGTTGTCTTTGAATTCTGCTTAAGCACTTACTTTCTGTGTGTCTTTGGACAGGAGCTTTTTGAAACCTCTAGTTCGCTATCTGTCTAACAAGGGTGTTTGCTTCCTTATTTCTGGGTTGGTGGGCTAATTGATAATATTATATACATACTATAGATACATTTATTCTATTCTTCTCTATATTATATATTACATTGTCGTTTAGTTGCTAGCTCATGTTTGTCTCTTTTGCAACCCCTTGGATTATAGCCGACAAGGCTCCTCTGTCCATGGGATTCTCCAGGTAAGAGTACTGGAGTGGATTGCCATTTCCTTCTCCAGTGGGCCTTCCCGACCCAGGGATCAAACCCCCGTCTCTTGCATTGGCAGCTGGATTCTTTACCACTGAGCCACCTGGGAAGCCCATATTATGTTATATCCCTGACGAAATGGTGTCTACTATCATCATTATTATTGTGGTTGGAAAGCTGTTGTCAACATTATGAACTTGAGAAAGAAGAATCATCAGGAAGTTTATAATAATTTAATCAAACACAGCGTATTCTGACCTTCTGCTTTTGGTTTCAATATAAAATGAATTTGATAACTATTTAGTTTTTCATCATTTTTCTTTTTCCACTTTCATGCATTGGAAAAGGAAATGGCAATGCACTCCAGTGTTCTTGCCTGGAGAATCCCAGGGATGGGGGAGCCTGGTGGGCTGCCGTCTATGGGGTCGCACAGAGTAGGACACGACTGAAGTAACTTAGCAGCAATGTGCCCATGCCTCATGTGACAATAAGATTAGCAGTGATTGTTCTACTCTCTAGGATCCTGTTTTATTTTCTGGAACCCTTCGAATGAACCTGGATCCCCTAGACAAGTATCCTGATCATGAGCTATGGGAGGTGCTGGAACTATGTCACTTAAAAGAGTTTGTGCAGTCCCTTCCCAAGAAGCTGCTGCATGAGATTTCAGAGGGTGGTGAAAACCTCAGGTAAGCTTAAAAGAACAGAGCTTGCCTCAGTTACTCATTCCAGGCTTTTTAGAAACAAGTTGGCCCCAGAGGGAAGTCACTCCCGAGCCACCATGGATTTTGTTGTTCAAAGCACATCATTTGCTGATTCCTTCTAGAGAAGAGAGACAAGGAATAAATAAAATGGTAGCCACCAGCTGGAAAACTGCTGGTGAAGGAAAATGGAGGGGAAAGAAAGCAACAATGCAGTGTGGAAAGTCATTAGTTAACCGACTCCTCTTTCGTAAAGACTCCTACCCTAATAGCTTTCTTCCTGAAAAAAATGTTTGAGAAAACTGGGAGATAGCAAGGACAGGGAAGCCTGGCATGTTCCAGTCTGTGGGGTTGCAAAGAGTCAGACACGACTGAAAGACTGAACAACAACAACAAAATGCTGCTTTTTTCTTCTCACTGTCAGAAACCTAAGGAAAATCAATCAGGCCCTCTATGCACCAAGAGACGCAGCCTGCACGATTCAGCTTCTTCTTTGCTTACCCCCCACTCTCCCTCTCTCTGTTTCTGCCACCTTGGCCTCGTTGGCTTCTTACAGTTCCTTGAATATGCCAGGCCAATTCCTGCTTGCCTCAGGAATTTTACCTCTGCCAATCACTTTGCCAGGAGTCAGTTCCCATTGGAAATCTGTAGGATTCACTTTCCATTTTCTTCAGGTCTTGAATTTAAAGGCATCGTCTCAGTGAGGATTTCTTTGGCATGCTCATCAAAAATCTTCACCCCATGCTCACATTTTACATCCTGCCTTTCTGTATATTTGAATTCTTCTTATGCCTTTTGCTCATTTATCTTGTTTATTTTTTGTCTCCCCATGAAAACCCACAGACTTTTGTCTGTTTAATTCATTGTTCTATTTGCAGAACTTGGACCAGAGTCTGGCATAATCACTCAGGGAATACTTCTTAAAGAATGAATGAATGTGGCTTAGGAAGAGAATAACAATGTCATCAGAATTTTAGAATAGGAAGTGTGTGACCATAAAATCCATTGTTGAGACCATTTTACTGTTTTTTATAACAGTGTTGGACAACGACAGCTAGTCTGTCTTGCTCGTGCTTTGCTGAGAAAAACAAAAATTCTCATCTTGGATGAAGCAACAGCCTCCATCGATTTTGAGACTGATAACTTGGTGCAGACCACAATCAGGAAGGAGTTTTCTGATTGCACCATCCTGACGATTGCTCACCGACTGCATTCTATCATTGATTCAGACAGGTATGCTTTATTTGTTTTCAGAAGTAAAACAATTTCTATAGAGATAGCTATTGCACATCTGAAACACAGTAATTACTTGCCACTAATAATGGATTTTATCTGTGCTGAGAGATACAAAGTGTCCCCTAATAGTATGGAAGATACTTTCCAAAATAATTAGAGGAAAGCGTCAATGCTAAGAGAATATTAGAAAACTTGACATATTCCTGAGTCAAATTGTACTTTTATTTTGTACTGACAGAACTTACCTAGTAATTTAAACTTTACAGTTGCAAGAACAAGAAAGGTGAACTGAAATACTGATTATAGGTTATCTGACTGGATTCTTTTCACATTGCAGGGTACTTGTTCTAGACTCTGGAAGAATTACAGAATTTGAAACACCACAGAATTTGATACACAAGAGAGGACTTTTCTTTGACATGCTAACAGAAGCCGGAATAACAGGAGACTCAGGGGCGAAAAATAAATAGTTTATATATGGGTTATACCAAATAAAAAATATTATTTGAAAAAATAAAGACAAGAGAGAAATGTCGAAAAGTAGGCCTAGGTTGGCGCAAATAGAGATAAGCACCATAGTTCTAACCATCCTGAGCTGTGCCCAACCTTCTTTCTTCCATTCATGCCCTCCTGAATATATGCCTTTTACTGATTGCCCAAAGTGCAAAATGCCACTTATCCTTTAAGTCTCTGACTTTGTTCAGGAGTTATCTCCTGCACAAAGTATCTCTTGGTTTCTCTCCTTGGTCCCCTGTCTTATCTAGATGCCCTTTTGATATGCTCTGACTAGCCCTATGTGCATACCTTTATCATGGCAAGGACCAAAATCTGTTTAAATTCTTTTAGTGTGCCTCCCCTTAAAGCTACTTGAAGGCAAGTGCCTAGTTTTATCATCTTTGTATGTTAGGTTGCTAGCATAGTGCTTTCAGATTGTTGATACTCAACAAACATTTGTAGAATAAATTGTTAGGCATTTTAGAATAATACTATATAGGCACCTATATACATATGAACAAAGTTTTGAGTTACTGTACAGTATATAAAATTTTGGAGGAATCACAGAAAAACTTTGAGTTATTCAGCTGCTTTTTTGAAAGAGAAAGTATATGTTATTTATGGTGTGCTTTATTTAAAAATAATATTTTATAATATTTTTACCATTTGAGTAAAAAGCCAGTATTTTCTATGGAATTTCATTTTTGACTTGATTAAGCTCAGTGAGTATGTATCAGATGGTATACATTCACAAGTAATTGTTAATTTGTGGTACTAATTATATTTTGAATGGCTTTTTCATTTGGTAGTTTTATGTAATAGAAGCAACATTATTTCTATGAATTGCCCTTCAAATTTGAAGTTTCCAAACTTCAAATATATTTTCCTTTCAAGATTATTTTAATAAAATGTTTTAACCTGTTCAGACCCATCAGTCATTTCATCTTCTTTTTCTCCTTAACAACTTTGCATAACCTTGCTTCATCCCCTAAAGGTATTTATGAAATGTTAACTTAAATTGTAAAACCCTACATTATCTAAAATTTCCTTGCTTAAAACGTTAGCTACTGAAAGTGTTCTCCTGTCTTTATAATTCCTGTAGTACTTACCACTATGTTTTGTGTTCAGTAGGCATTGAATAAATATTTGTTGAAATCTCTTAAGAAAGGAATTGTATATTTCATTAACATCAGTTAAAGTTTATGTCTTAGCTTCTTTACATCTGTAATAAGTCAGTCAGAGACATTGCATAATTTGACAGTCCAATGGTATGTCAACAGTCACGTAGATATATTGTGGTATCTTCATACCATGGAATTCTACACAGCTATGAGAATGAATGAACAACGACTACACGCAATAACACCAATGAATCTCACATGCATAATGCGGAGTGAAAGAAGTAAAGCACAAAGAATACTCTTATATAATCCCATGATTCCATTGATACGAAAGTTTGTTTTTTAAAAAAGGAAAAGCCATTTATACTCCTAGAAGTTGGGATACTGGTTACTCTTGGTTGCTGGTGTTGTTGAGTTGCTCAGTCGTGTCTGTCTCTTTGTGACCCCATGAACTGCAGCACACCAGGCTTCCCTGTCCTTCACTGTCTCCCAGAGTTTGCTCAAATTCATGTCCATTGAGTCAAGGATGCCATCCAACCATCTCATCTTCTGTTGCCCCTTTCTCCTCCCACCCTCATTCGTTCCCAGCATCAGAGTCTTTTCCAATGACGGGTAATGATTGAAAGGGAAACAAGGCGGGCTTCTGGAAAATGGTTATGTACCGTTTCTTGATCTGGATCTGAGTATTGGTTCAGTTTGTGAAAACCATCAGGCCATATACTTAGGGTTTGTACAAATTTAGATAGATAGATTTATATATTCATCTCATGTATGGGCTTCCCAGGTGGTGCTAGTGGTAAACAACCTACCTGCCAATCCAGGATACGTCAGAGATGCAGCTTCAATCCCTGTATTGGGAAGATCTTCTGGAGGGCATGGAAACTCACTCCAGTATTCTTGCCTGGAGAATCTCATGGACAGGAGAAGCTTTTGGGCTGCAGTCTATAGGATCGCAGAGTCGGCGGTGACTGAAGTGACATTAGTATATATGCATGCATGTATAATATAGTTTACATATTTATATATAATATGTATTTATATAATATTATATAGTATATATTTATGTCATATTTATATAATACAGTTAAAGAATTAAAAAGTAAAATTTTAAATGACTAAGCCATTACTACTCAATAGATTATGTTTTTTAAACAATTAATATTTCATTCTAATTTCTACTATGTCCATCAAGTTTGTTCAATTATTTAAGTGGTCTTTGAAGCAAAATGCAAGAAATTTAAAAGACTGGATTATAGAGAAGTAATAAATTTAAATTTTGCTCAGTTCTGTCTCACTATATGTGACCTCATGGACTATAGTGCACCAGGCTCCTCTGTCCACAGAATTCTCCAGGCATGAATCCTGGAGTGGGTAGCCATTGCCTATTCCAGGGGATCTTCTTGACCCAGGAATCAAGTCTGGATCTCCTGCATTGATTAAATGATTGCTTTATTTCAAATTGTAACTTAAAAAATAGATTAAGAAAATAATTATTATTTTTGAGATACAGAAATATTCATCTTAGCTAACAGAAGGAAATTGTAAGCAGCATTAAGTTGAATTACTTTAGGACAAGAATATTTATTACTGAAAGTCCACTATATGCCAAGTGATGTACAAAGCACTAGAATAATTTATTACTTTCAATTCCACTAAAGAACATAAGGAAGGTATTACTGCCCACCCTATTTTATCAAACAGGATAAGATACCAAGAGGATCTTAGCCAACAAATTGTAAAATCCAGACCCAGGTGACTATAAAACTGTTGATGCTCTTTTCAGTTCCCTAATAATATGTCTCATTTTTGGAAGAGCCACTTAAAGAGTCTATAATTAAAGAATGGGAGAGAAGAATTTTAAACCAATAGCTTTGAAATGGATAAATGGCATTTGTCTTGGGGTCTGGGTTCTTCTTCAAATATAATATTAGTTAAACCCAAATGAATTAGTTATCATTGTAGGTAAAAAATGGTTGAATAAAGGCAATTTCATATACTTTTCAATTTAACTTTGATATCTAAGTTAGTGTTAAGAAGATGTAATGAAGTATTTTAATACACATGAAAATAACAAATAGTTATAACGGATCTAGAGGGCTTTTATTCTGGGAAAAATAATCAACGAAATTAAGAAAATTTTATTGTGGTTAAAAGAGTTAAGAATCTAGAGACAGAATATCTATGTTAAATTTCAACCCCACAACTTTCTAGATGTGCAAACTTGGGCAAATTAACTTATTTCTCTGAACTTATTTGGGTGTAAGAATTTTATCTACCCCGTAAAGTTTCTTTTTTGGAAATTAAATGAGATGACACAACATTTAGGACAGATAGAACACTTTCTGGAATATAGAAAATATTTAATAACCACTTAAATATTAACATTCCTAGTTTCTTGTAGTTATATATAGTCTTATGTTTATAAACAAGATCACATAGGACACAGTTTTAAGTAAACAAAAAGGGTGAAATAGCCAGTATTTATGATAGTCTATTGTATACACAGCAACTTGGGGATAATTGGATATTAAAATAAGATATAGTCCTCAATTGTGTACAATATGATCTTGGTGAGATTAAGCAACATTGAGAAGGCAGTAGCAGGGCAGATCTCTTTCTAGTCCTTTCAGTTAGCCTAGCTCTTGCTTTCCTAGCTGTCATTTTCCAAGTAATAGACCACCTGTGGAATATAGAAATCAGGACTTCTGGAAATATTCTGAGCCACATTTCTCTAAATCTTTTCCATGAAAATGAAGACTACCTTGGTAGTTTATACGGCAACTGCTACGCTATTGGGTTAATGGTGCCAAGGTAATGGGTAATAAACCTGGTAAAGGCTGATTGGTTTTGTGACCAAAAGTGGGGTCTGGCTGCAGACCTCTCAAAAAGCCAATAAAGTGTCAAGGTTGATGTAAAGGAAAGTTTGCTTTATTTTGTATGTGGACAATTGGGGGCAGGGGGAGGACAGACTCCTGTCCAAAGGCCAAATCCCCCCAGCTCAAACAATCAGGGAGCAAGAGCTTTTATAGACAGAGGGGGCTAAATACAGAAACGGCATAGTTAGCTCTGACAGTCACCTTGAAATTGGCCAGTGGTCTGACCAACATCATCTTGATTGTTTTATGTACAGTTAATCTTCGATTCCAGGGCCACTTTGTTTCCATTTCTTGAGGCCCGTTCTCAGAATCGTCAGCTTATGTCATGGCTAAAGCCTGATCGTCATGTAGGTAACTTCTCCACCTGGTGGGGTGGTTTCAGTATCTATTAAACAGCTCACAGGATGTGGCTCAGAGTATTATCTACAGGCTTTGAGAAGAAACTAAAAGTCCTTGACTATGCTTAATGAGTACATTTTATTATTTGGTCTGCTTTGACTGTTTTCTTTTGTCTCTGTATACAGAGACAAGCCATCTCTGATTAGGCTTATTCTTAGGCAAAAGTTTTTCCACAGAGAAAAGTCAGGCAGAGGACATGGGGGACAAGGATCCATACGGTCCTGCTCCATTTCAGCTTCTCTTGTTAATGATTGCTGACTAGGTAACCAAGCTTGCTCACCTGCTATTTACAGACTGACCAGATTGAACCCATGCTTAGTTATCACAGCTGATCAATGATAGTAACATTTTCTCTCATGAGGGCAGCACAAGAGAAAAATAAAAATGAATAGGCATGTGAGCAAAATGTAAAAATAACACATAGACTAAAAAATTATCTGTGATATTTGTGAAATTTTTGGAAAATATGCTTCCAAAACATTTAAAAGGAAAATGACACATGCATTTTTGTGTGTCAAAGGAAGGGATACAGGGTTGATTTTGAGTTCATATTTATAGCACTCAGCTTATCATTAATATACTTGGGGATGATTATGGGTTTATTGCTATTTTTCAACTTTTGATAGACATAATAGAAAGTGTAATATGGTCATCAGAAAATAAGACTAAATGAATGATTGAGAATGTGTTACAGTGGAGTACCACAGGAACTAGGCATAAATATTAATCCAGTTTCGTCAACACTAATTCTGTCTGAACATTTCTGTTCTGAGCATTTGTGCAACAATCTCCAGGTCTTACACAACAGACTCTGCTTTCCCTGTATTGCCAGAGCTATGATTTTACAGAGATAACAGACAAGAATTAATGTCGACTGTGATGCATAAGTTCTTGAAAAAACCGTTTCGTGTATTTTCTGCTACTTTTTTTACTTAAACCTGCTGTTGCTGCTAAGTCGCTTCAGTCGTGTCCAACTCTGTGCGACCCCATGGACAGCAGCCCACCAGGCTCTGCCGTCCCTGGGATTCTCCAGGCAAGAGCGCTGGAGTGGGTTGCCATTGCCTTCCTCAATGCATCAAAGTGAAAAAAGAAAGTGAAGTAGCTCAGTCGTGTCCGACTCTTAGCAACCCCATGGACCGCAGCCCACCAGGCTCCTCCATCCATGGGATTTTCCAGGCGAGAGTACTGGAGTAGGGTGCCATCACCTTCTCCATTTACTTAAACCACTTACTTTTTATTCCATCTTGGCCAGAAGCAGACATCCAACAAATGACAATTTAACAAAATGTTTAACCATAAATTAAGGGTCAATGGTTCAAAAACACAAAGAAGGAAAACAAAGATGTGTAAGCAACTTAGGGCTGATTTTTCTTAGGCAGAAAGGTAGAAAGGAGAAACGTGGCCAGAGCAGCTACATGACACCACTGGCTGCTTCTGCCTTGGCTCAACCACCCATTACATGTCTGTTGATTGTTAGTTGCAAATTTATTGCTTTATCTCCAGCCTCATGTCGGTATTTCAAGAAGGTAGGTCAGAGTTATGTCACATACTCATCCCTAGCTGCAGAGGAAGCTGGAAAATAATTTTTAAAGTAAGAGATGTTGCCTCTCCAAAAAAACTCACTTCTGAAGTAAGAATGAATAGAAAAGATATTGCAGTAGCATTTAGCATGATCTGCCATGACCACTTTTGTTGTTGTTAGTCACTAAATTGCATTCAACTCTTTGCGACCCCGTGGACTGCAGCATGCCAGGCTTCCCTGTCCTTCACTATCTCCTGGAGTCTGCTCAAACTCATGTTAATTGAGTTGATGATGACCCCTTCTCCTTCTGCCTTCAATCTTTCCCAACATCAGAGTCTTTTCCAATGAGTTGCCTCTTCACACCAGGTGGCCAAATTATTGGAGTGTCAGCTTCAGGATCTTTCCTTCCAGTGACTATTCAGGATTGATTTCCTTTAAGACTGACTTTTTCGATCTCCTTGCAGTCCAAGGGACTCTCAAGAGTCTTCTCCAGCACCACAATTAGAAAGCATCAATTCTTTGGCATGTTACAAAGTATTAATATTTTTCAACCTTGACAAAATATTCTTTATTTAGTAACTTGGGAGACAAATGAGGGGTACTATTTACAATAATTAAGATCTAATTTCTAATTTCCAATACTACATAGGACACATTAAACAATTTAAAGTGACTGGATAAACTCTTAACAGAAGTATGTATTTATATTATTATATATATGTATATATACATATATAAAGTTGTGACTAATAATTTGCCTTCCAATGCAAGAGTGTGGGTTTGATCCCTGGTCAAGGAGCTAAGATCCCTTGGCTTAAGGATTTTAAGAAGCAATATTGTAACAAATTCAATAACAACTTAAAAAAAAAAGTCCACATCAAAGTTGTGTTACATATTTTATGTAAGCCATTTAAAACATTTTAAATGCCTTTTTAGGTAAGCAAAGCATAGTTAATTCAATGAGGTATAAAATAAACTGCATTTGTTACTTTCTTAAAATCCAAATAACTTGAGGTGAGGCAAGATATTCTTTCCAAAATTAAATAAATGCTTTACCATGGAAAATTTATCTTCTCTCCTCTTCAGAATTCTCAAAAATTTTCAAAAGTTTTAGACTCATAGAATTAGGGCTTTGAGTATATTAGGGAAAACAACCTACATTATTGTGGCATTTTCTTACAATTCTTATAAAATTAGCAAGTCACTGAAACTTGTTTCAATGTTTCTTATGGAAAATTATCGATCATCTCCATTCATAATACTTGGCACTTTCTGTGCCAGGCACTTACAAAACCCCAATTTTGTATCTGAAAAATCTGTAAATTCAAATTTCTCAGTAATGTGAAGAATTAAATGTGTATGTGCTCAGTCACTCAGTCGTGTCCAACTCTTTGTGATCCCATAGACTATAGCACACCAGGCTCCTCTGTCCATGGACTGGATTTGAATCATAACTCTGCTACTCACTAGCTGTGTAATGATGTATTAATTACATAACACATCTGTACCTTAATTTACATACCCGAAAATGGGTTAACTGTGTGCGTGCTAAGTCGCTTCAGTTCTGTCTCTTTAGCAACCCTATAGGCTGCAACCTGCCAGAATACTCTGAACATGGGATTTTCCAGGAAATACTGGATTCAGTTGCCATTTACTATTCCAGTGGATTTCCTCCACTCAGGGATCAAATCCATGTATCTTATGTCTCCTGCACTGGCAGGCGGGTTATCACTGATACCACCTGGGAAGCCCAGGGTAACGATAACTACTCATAAGTCGGCTAGAACAAAACTAATTTGTACTATTAAAACACTTAGAAAACTCCAGGTACATAGTAAGCTCTGTATTATCTATTGCTAAAAAAGGTCCATATGATCAAAGCTGTGGCTTTTCCAGTAGTCACGTAGAGATGTTAATTGAACCATAAAGACCCTGATGCTGGTAAAGTTTGAGGGCAGAAGGACAGGGAGTGACAGAGGATGAGATAGTTGGATGACATCATTGACTCAACGGACAAGTTTGAGCAAACTCCAGGAGATAGTGAAGGATGGGGAAGCCTGGCATGCTGTAGTCCACAGGGTAGCAAAGAGCACACAACTGAGCACACAATGGACACAACTGAGCAATGGAACAACAAAGCTTAAAACAAATGAAAAAAGTGTACTAGTTTCTGTGAACCGGGAATCTGGAAACTGCTTAACTCAGTGATCCTGGCTTAGAGTCTCTCAAAAGATTGCATTCAAATTTGAACTGTGGCTACATCATTTGAAGACTTGAATACCAGGCCAGAGTACTGGAAGTTATATTAGAAGCTGCTTACCTGAATAGGTCACTGTATATGTCTGTGTAATGAAATAAACATGGACATATCACTCTATTTTCTCATATATTTCAATCTCCCAGCAATGGTAGTTAAAGTAACCATGAAAGAATCACAGGAACTAGTGAAAGCCAAATCTGTTTTAAAGGGCTCATTTGAAAATACTTTATGAATCAAATGAACTTCTCTAAAAAAAAAAAATTAAGTATTTTTGTTCAAATAATAATACAAACTTTATTAGAGAATTATAAAGTATTAATCACCAAGCAAGGAATTAGTTATTAAGCAGGGTTATTAACTATCTAAATTAGTTTTGGCTCCATTAGTCAAAAGCCATGAATTGGTATTCAGAATTCTGGGTATATGTCATTTCTTTAAATTAGAAGAGACATTTCCTGTATTATGAAGAGGATACCCAGAATTCTAAATATCAATTCATAGCTTCTGACTATAATGGAGCCAAAACTAATCTAGAAAAACAAACACTATATTGCTTATATATGGAATCTATAAAAATGATACAGATGAACTTATTTTCAAAGCAAAACCAGAGACACAGGCCTAGAGAACAAATGTATGATAAGCAGGGAGGAGGAAAGAATTGGGAGATTGGGACTGACATATATACACTACTGATACTATATATAAAATGGATAACTAATGAGAACTACTATATAGCACATGGAAGTCTACTCACTGCTCTATGGTGACCTAAATGGGAAGGTAATCCAAAAAAGAGGGGATATATGTACACGTATCACTGATTCACTTAGCTGTGCAGCAGAAACAGAACACTGTAAAGAAACTATACTCCAATAAACATTAATTAAAAACAAGTAGAAAAGTAAGCAATTTCAGGGACATTCAGGATGCAGGAAATTGGGCCACACTTGCTGAGGTCATGTGCCATAAGCATCAGATCAGCTCTATTCCCATTTCCTTTCTTATTTATATACCTCAAAAATGTGTTCTGTCATAGTCTCAAATAGTAAATAAAGGACACAGTTTAAAAAACAAACTGCAAAGTGGCATTTATTTACATTAAAATGTAAACCACCTGTATGCACACAAAGTTAAGAGGCACAATGTTATCACAGTAACTATGATTTTCAGAACATGTTACACACAATAGTGTCTGCTGATACATCAGTGGTTCCAGTGAAAACAGGAGGTACCAAAACATTCCTGACACCAAATAAATTATTCACATATTCTAATCATATAAGACAGTTAATTTTTTTTAAAAAGTTATGTACTTCAAAAAACACTGGCAAGATGTACAACCAAAATATACTGTTTTATGCAAAATGTCTTTAGATTATTATATATAAATGATCCCTTTCAGAATGCATTTTTTACCTTTTATATAAACTACATTGACTTCAAGATTATTTATACATAGCCTCCTAAATATGATTGCAGACAGACACTATTTTTTTTAAAGTGTAATATACTAGAGAATATGCTGAACTATTGGCTCCAAATTCCAACACTGCCATTCTATTTTTCAGACACAATCAAATTTTTTAAATTCCAATTTTAGAGTATGAGATTAGCCACTCTGTTTTGCAAATTGTTTCTTCTAAGAACTCTTAACAGACAGTCCTGAACTATCTCCTATATCAGAGAAATTCAAATTTTAAAAAATCTTAAAATGCTTTAGTTAAAGCTGGTACCATATATAGAGTTTTGATAAACTGAACACTTTTCTCTTAAAAGACCTTTGTACAAAGATCTTTTTCAATTTTTAAGTCTAGTAAAAATTTTTATAAAGTTCAAAAGAACACTTGAATATATTTAATAATGCAGTGAAGGCTTCCTCTTTGGCATTTCTCCATTCAGTTCTAAAATAAAACATGTGAACAGACATTTTCTATTTTTCTATTTATCTACTACAGACATTTTCTATTCACAAAAGTATCTGATTGAAATTAACAGCAATTTCATTGCTAAGAAATATTTTCTTTATAATCTACAAAAACACTTAGATTTTACTATGAGAAGCAGAAATGTTTTGATGTTGCTGAAATGAGTTTGCTTATTTCTTTTTTTCAGTGATTGGAAATTCAACATCCTTTCTAATTCAGCAATGGATAAAGAGACATATTTTACATTAGCAAAAATGTTGACCAGAGTATAACTTTTGAATATTGAGAGGAAGTAGCCTCTATTAAGGAAAAAGAAAATCTTCAAATAATAGGGGCATAACAAAAATGTTCTTCCTTGGTTCCTGCAGCTTTTTAAAAGAAAACAAACTAAAACTACTGCACTATACCAATGTTACTATAAACTATACTGATTTGTGGACATTTTTTAACATTGCCTTCTGTGAGATTTCTACATTACTTCCAGTATTCATGAATTTTTTGTTCTTATCACAAACTGACCTTAAGCTTAAAACAGACCAAGTCTGATTATTTTTAAATGACGGTAGGAAACAAATAACAAGGATTTTGCAAATGAGTACAATTTTCCTCATTCACAACTATATATGGGGAAAAATGTCAGTAAATCTGAATCAAACGCAAGCTAAATTCTCCAGGGCTTACTGACAATAAATACTGAAAAAAAAAAAAAAACATAAATAAATACCGTACCTAATTACTGCCGTTTATCAATGCCTTGTTTTTTAGTAGCTAAGTTGTGTGTCTAACTCTTTGGGATCCCATTGACTGTAGCCCCAGGCTCCTCTCCATGGAAGTTCCCAGGCAAGAATGCTGGAGAGGGTTGCCATTTCCTTCCCTATGGTATCTTTCCAACCAGGGCTTGAACCTGTGTCTTCTGCATTGACAGGCAGATTCTTTACCACTGAGCCACCAGGAGAGCCCCTTTTCAACATCTACAAAGGTCTTAAATAACCAAAAAAATTATAGTAATAAATACTGTGATATCAACACATTTAAAAAAAAAAAAAAAAAACCATAAATAAATACCGTACCTAATTACTGCCATTTATCAATGCCTTGTTTTTTAGTAGCTAAGTTGTGTGTCTAACTCTTTGGGATCCCATTGACTGTAGCCCCAGGCTCCTCTCCATGGGAGTTCCCAGGCAAGAATGCTGGAGAGGGTTGCCATTTCCTTCCCTATGGTATCTTTCCAACCAGGGCTTGAACCTGTGTCTTCTGATTGACAGGCAGATTCTTTACCACTGAGCCACCAGGAGAGCCCCTTTTCAACATCTACAAAGGTCTTAAATAACCAAAAAAATTATAGTAATAAATACTGTGATATCAACACATTTTTAAAATGCAATTAATAATTCTCTTTTGTTTTCTAACCATGCAGAACCATGGAAATTGAAGCAGAGAATGATAGCAGATTAAAGAAATAAAATATAAATTGGTAATGAAATATTTGAATAAATTTGTAGTTTAGAAAGAAAACAAACTGATTCAATAAATATATTTAAAAAATCTGGAGAATGCAGGTTACATGAATAGGACACATAACAAGACACTGAATTTGTGAAGGCTAACTGTCATATAATATGGCTGTTATTGAATATTGTAATATGCAGCTTATATAAATAACACTGCTATCTCCCAGTCAATGTAAGTACATGACATCAATACTGTCCTTCAAGTTGAGTTCAAATTAAGAATTACATTTGATAACCAAGTAAATAAATTGGCCAACCCCTAACACAATTTAGCAAGAACTGGGAATCATATAATTGGCACTAGGCAATGTTTACAGAATATAGTGTTAAGTGCACATGGATATCTACTTCCAGAATCCAGAAAATACAGTCACTATGCTCCAATAAGAGAGTTTTACCTCAATTCTATCATTTTAGAAGTACTTGTAGGAATGGGATCTCTCCAAAATCAAGAAGGATCGATTTGGTCACATTCAATCTTAAAACAAAATGTTATGCAAAATTTCATATATACAAACGTTATTTTTCAGGTAAATGTGTGAGACATTTTTGAGACTTTATTTGGCTGATGGAGGTGGTCTGATAAAGAGGAAGAGATCATTAGACAAGATCTCAAATAGCCATCCCTCTGTACTTCAGTTGAAGTTGGTCTTCTGTAAATGCTTATTGGGAATTTCTAAAGCACTGACTTGGAGAGGCCAAGAGCCTCCATCAATCCCCGCCTGGATAGCCACTCCTGTCACCACGGCCAGGTCAGGGTCTACAGACTGTTGGGGTCCTTTCCAAAGAACTCTTGGATGACTTGGCGGATTCGAGGAATACGAGTTGAGCCCCCAACCAAGACCACCTCATCAATCTCAGTCTTTTCCAGGTGGCCTTCTTTCAACACTTGCTGAATGGGTACAAGTATTTTCTGGAAAAGATCTTCATTAAGGGTGTCAAAGAGCTTTCGTGATATTTCTGTTTCAAATAAAACCTGACCGTCTCCATTTTTCTTTTCAGAAAGGTTAGCTCCAAACATGCTGTCCACATGGGGGTCATTTGCTGGGGAAAATTTGTCCTTTGGCAATTCACTGTCACTGGTCGGAGGTCCCTCTCTGTCATTTTCCTCCACTGTTAGTAATACTGACATCTGGGCAGTTTCATGAAGTGTCAGGTTTAACTTGACCATTTCAACAGCTTGTCTTAATCGGTGGATTTCCTCTTTCCTAGAGGGCAGGAAGCCATATGTTTGATAGATCTGTTTGTATAAGTGCTGAAGCAATCTTTGATTGAAGTCTTGTCCTCCGAGTTTATTGTTTCCTAAGTTAAAATAAAAAGTTTATATCATATTATGACTAAGGCAATGGCACCCCACTCCAGTACTCTTGCCTGGAAAATCTCATGGACAGAGGAGCCTGGTGGGCTGCTGTCTATGGGGTTGCACAGAGTCAGACACGACTAAAGCGACTTAGCAGCAGCAGCAGCAGCATGACTATATGTATGTGTTTACGTATGCATGTATCTGTGTAGTATGTATGTATAAATGATATTCTGGGAATGATAAATCCTTATTTAATGTATTATTAAGATTTTATTCATATACAGACTGATTAAAAATAATTGGGTTAAAAGGAGTTTAACTCAAAAGTATACTATTAGAATACAGTGCACATCTAGGTTCAAATGATGTAAAAGGAAGTCTCTTAGTGATATCAAATACTTTTTCAGAAAATAAGAAATTGAGAACACAGACTGGGCTTTAAGTAGCAATTTAGAAACAAAAAGCATTAGTCTCAAAATAAAGAAGTTTTCTTACAATTAAAAAGTACAAGTAAGCATTTATTTAAAAAAAAAATTCCTTTTTAAATGATTAAGAGCTAAAAAGTAGAAAAAATAATTTAATAAGGAAAAAAGTAATGTGATATAAATTCCCATCACTGAACTTGCTTCTAAATGGAGTCCAGTTAGACTACCTATAACTTAAGTTCCATAGGCTTAATTTCTTAAACTAAAAAATAAACCGTAAAAAAATGTAGAATGCAAAATACTATTATTGGATTTCCTAAACAAAGCTATTTAGTGAAATAGATTATTAAATGAAGTAAACTGACCATCCTTCACCTTAAATGATTTCTTTCCTTTTGTTCCCTTCACAGTGGAGGTGAAAACTACTGGCTCAGTTAGCTACAATATTTGACTTACAAGATATCCAGTCATTTTTTGAGACTTAACTTTTTGCTATAAATAAAATAGGTGGTGGCATTAAGATCGCAAGTACAGAAGATACCAAAATGAATGCGAAGAATACTGAAAGATTGAAAAATGAACACTTTACACATTAGATATGTCAACATGGCTGAATCTCGTTAACACTCCCTACATTTTTCTTACCAGACATGGCTCGAGTTAAAAACATTCCTCCTTGTTTATTCAGCAATGACACATCGAGAGTTCCTCCGCCCAAATCTATCACCAAGACGTGAAAGACTTCAGCTTTGTGGAGTCCATAGGCCATAGCTGCTGCTGTGGGTTCATTTATTACTCTTAAGATCTTCAGTCCTGTAAAATTGGTTGCAGGGAAGAACAATCATTAAAGGACATGATTAAGGAATTTTTTTTCACTTAATCCTACAACATGTTAGTATCTTCTCCAACATGAACTCCACTGAGTAATAAGAAGAAAGAACAGTCACAAGCCAAATAAAAACAATGAAACGGGAAGGACAAATATTGGTTCTTCTAGATGGATATCATTAAAATTATTCTAAAAGATGACTACAGTATAAAGAAATAAAGGCCCAGATTCAGTGAAATACATCACTCTATTCTTTTAATACTTATTTTTAAAAGATCCCTCAGACTCTTCTAACTTTCATATTTTACTTGGGAAGGGAAACTAATTATATACGGTAACAAATAGCTATAGAAATAAGCTTATGGTGCTCATCTTTTAAAAATGACTTTTTTTTTGGTAAAACAACAAATCAATAGATAGAAAAATGATAAAAAGAAAAATCTTAGAAGATATGCTTTAATAGCTACAATGTATTTTTAAAAAGAACTTAAAATGCAAGATCCTTGAAAGCAACTCTGAAAACAGCAAAATCTGATTTCAAGGTAATGCTAAACAGTAGACGTGCAGACAAAAAATCAAAATTTCATTGAACAAAATTCCTGCTTTAAACTAACTGCCACATATAACGAGTGGCCTTGAAAATAGTATGACTTTCTGTATCAAGAGCCAGAAAAACTAGTCAAACTCTGAAGAATTTATTCAAAGACCATAATACTATTCCCCTTAGCTTTCTGACTTCCTCACTCACTCACCTTTGGTCACATTGGCCAACCTTCCATCTTCTAAATTCTCATCTCATGGCTGCTACACTGGCTATTCTCTCTCCTGCAACATATTTCCTCCATGCACCTGCTTGGCTCACTACCTGGTTTCCTTCAACTCTGCTTAAATATCACTTTCTCATTGAGGTCTATCTGACCACTCTCTTCAAAACCTGCAAGTCCCCCCTACTCTCTGATCACCTAGCAAGCCATTCCCTTATCCTGTCTGTTTTTCCATAACATGTTCAGTTCAGTCGCTCATTCGTGTCCGACTCTTTTCCAACCCATGGACTGCAGCCCACCAGGCTTCCCTGTCCGTTACCAACTCCCAGAGCTTGCTCAAACTCATGTTCATCGAGTTGGTGATGACATCCAACCATCTCGTCCTGTCATCCACTCCTCCTCCCACCTTCAATCTTTCCCAGCATCAGGGTCTTTCTGCTTTAAACTAACTGCCACATATAACGAGTGGCCTTGAAAATAGTATGACTTTCTGTATCAAGAGCCAGAAAAACTAGTCAAACTCTGAAGAATTTATTCAAAGACCATAATACTATTCCCCTTAGCTTTCTGACTTCCTCACTCACTCACCTTTGGTCACATTGGCCAACCTTCCATCTTCTAAATTCTCATCTCATGGCTGCTACACTGGCCATTCTCTCTCCTGCAACATATTTCCTCCATGCACCTGCTTGGCTCACTACCTGGTTTCCTTGAACTCTGCTTAAATATCACTTTCTCATTGAGGTCTATCTGACCACTCTCTTCAAAACCTGCAAGTCCCCCCTACTCTCTGATCACCTAGCAAGCCCATTCCCTTATCCTGTCTGTTTTTCCATAACATGTTCAGTTCAGTCGCTCATTCATGTCCGACTCTTTTCCAACCCATGGACTGCAGCCCACCAGGCTTCCCTGTCCGTTACCAACTCCCAGAGCTTGCTCAAACTCATGTTCATCGAGTTGGTGATGACATGCAACCATCTCGTCCTGTCATCCACTCCTCCTCCCACCTTCAATCTTTCCCAGCATCAGGGTCTTTTCCAATCAGCCAGTTCTTCACATCAGGTGACCAAAGTATTAGAGCTTCAGCTTCAACATCAGTCCTTCCAATCAATATTCAGGACTGATCTTCAGAATGGACTGGTTGGATCTCCTTGCAGTCCAAGGGACCTCAAGAGTCTTCTCCAACACCACAGTTCAAAAGCATCAATTCTTCAGTGCTCAGCTTTCTTTATGGTCCAACTCTCACATCCATACATGACTATTGGAAAAACCATAGCTTTGACTAGACAGACCTTTGTCAGCCAAGTAATGTCTCTGCTTTTTAATATGCTGTCTATGTTGGTCATAGCCATAGAATGTTACTTTTTTTGGGGGGGGGGGGCATAGAATTGCTTTACAATGTTGTGTTAATTTCTGCTGAATAATGAAGTGAATCAGCTATATGTATGCATATATCCCCTTCCTCTTAAACCTCTATCCCACCCTCCTCTCCTATAGCATGTTACTTTCTGATACACACTGTATCAAGGCTCTCAACCAGAGATCATTTTCTTCTCTAAAGACATCTAGCAATGTCTGGAGACATAAAATTATCACTATTTGGTAGAGACAGTGCTATCGGCTAGCTTCTAGTGAGTACAGGTTAAGGGATGCTGCAAAATGTCCTATGATACACAGGATAGTTCCCCAACAAAGAATTATTCAGGCTAACATGTCAATAATGCTAAGAGTTGTTGTTCAGTTGCCCAGTCGTGTCTGACTCTTTGCAACCCCATGGACTGCAGCACATCAGGCCTCCCTGTCCCTCATCATCTGCTGAAATTTGCCCAAGTTTATATCTATTGTATCAGTGATATCATCCAGCCATCTCACCCTCTGACACCAAACCTGGTATATTAGGTCCATGAATCAAAGGTAAATTGAATGTGGTCAAGTAGGAGATGGTTAAGAATAAACATCAACATCTTAGCTATCAGTGAACTAAAATGGACGAGAATGGGCAAACTTAATCCAGATGATCACTGTATCTACTACTGTGGGCAAGAATCCCATAGAAGAAATGGAGTAGCCCTCGTAACCAACAAGAGTCCAAAATGCAGACTTGGGTACAACCTCAAAAATGACAGAATGTTAAAGTTAAGAACACTATATTTATCTTCAATACTGATTTTCTGTTTCTTCCAACAGAAATAAGCTCTATGAGAAAAAGAGTTTACCTGTTCTGTTTACCTAGGTAATCAGTATTTGCTGAATGGTATCAAATAAATTTTCTCCCACCTCAGATTTTTAAAAATCATTGTATTATATTCCTCTTCACATTAAAACAAGTTCAGGAGAACAAATTCCTCATTGCTAATGTGTTCATGTTCTTTCTCAGCCTTGGTCATATACCTGATAGGTTGTTGTCAGAATATACATATTTTACATTGTACCATGGAGCTGTCTTAATTGTTTATCTACCATATAGTTTGTATAGGTGCCTAATCAAGTGGTTTGCAAACTAATACACCTCATTACATATTTTCAGCCTAAGAAAATTTTGAGAAAAATGCAACTCAGGCAAGTGATATTACCTGCAAGGTTAGCAGCTTGAATTGTTGAATTTCTCTGCTTTAGATCAAATTCTGCTGGTACGGAAATAACAGCATTGGCAACTGGCATTCCAAGATACTCCTCTGCCATTTCTTTTAATTTTAACAACAGTCTAGAGCCAACATATTCTGGGGAAACGGTGATGGTTTCATTACTTGTCACAGAAAATTCAACCATTCCATTTTTGTTTAAAACCTGTGAATAAGATTTGCAAAGATGAAAACACTATATACAAGTGTGTGTGTGTGTCTATCTCCATACATATTATACATACACATATACTAACACACATAAATATATATATACATATATACATTGAATGCATTAAATCAAAACTTACCCTGAAAAGGTCATAAAATTTCATTTGTTATCTAGCAAGTGCATGTACAAAGATGACAAGCTATTAAAAGATATACTTTAAAATTATAAAATGAATCCACTCTAGTTTTTAGTAACAGCAGAAAAATAAAATTTATCACTGAGTATGCATTGAAGAAGGAAATGGCAGCCTACTCCAGTGTTCTTGCCTGGAGAATCCCAGGGACGGAGGAGCCTGGTGCACTGCCATCTATAGGGTCGCACAGAGTCAGATACGACTGAAGCGACTCAGCAGCAGCAGATATAATCGGAACAGAGAAGATTCTCAATACATACGTCAAATGTAAGAAAAAAATGAATGATGAGATAGAGGGAATTTAGTCACTCAGTCGTGTCCGACTGTCTGCAAACCCACGGATTGTAGACTGCTAAGCTCCTCTGTCCATGGAATTTTTCAGGAAGGATACTGGAGTGGGTTGCCATTTCCTTCTCCAGGGCATCTTCCTGACCCAGGGATTGAACCTTGATCTCCTGCATTGCAGGTAGATGCTTTACTGTTTGAGCTACTAGGAAAGCCCAATAGAAGAAATAACAGTTGCTAAATCATGTATGTGACTCAACATCTTCTTTTTCAAAATACTAATATATCTCCAAACATAATAGATAATTGAAAGAATGTGCTGGTGCATATTAACATGAATAATTTTAACATTTCACTATTTTTGCTAAGAATCAAATATCACTCACATTCTTATTTCCATGAAAATGTATATTAGTATATTATCCTTGCTAATGTAGTTGTATATTTGTACATTTTTTAAAAAAATTGGACCACTGAGAAACTTAAAAACACACACACACACAAAAAAAAAACCTTAAAATAACTCTAGGATCAATAAGTAATGTACCCAAAGCTGCAATTTAGAGGAAAATGTATAGCTTTATACAATTTTATCATTACAAAAGAAAAATTACAAATTAATAAAGGGTCTTAACAAAAGACCCTGATGCTGGGAAAGATTGAGGGCAGGAGAAGGGGAAGACAGAGGATAACATGGCTGGATGGCATCACTCACTTAACGCTGGGTTTGGGTGGACTCTGGGAGTTGGTGATGGACAGGGAGGCCTGGCGTGCTGCAGTTCATGGGGTCACAAAGAGTCGGGCATGACTGAGCGACTGAACTGAACCGAACTTAACAAAAAATTAAAAGAAAAGCAAAGAAATAAACCAAATACATACCTGGAGAAATATTTTTCTCCTCTGAAAAATGAATAAAAATTTCAGAGCTTTTATGTATGGGTTATTCAATAAGCAGCACTGATACAATCATCTAATTTCAAAACTATTAGACTCCTTCTGGGAGTTGGTGATGGACAGGGAGGCCTGGCGTGCTGCAGTTCATGGGGTCACAAAGAGTCGGGCATGACTGAGCGACTGAACTGAACCGAACTTAACAAAAAATTAAAAGAAAAGCAAAGAAATAAACCAAATACATACCTGGAGAAATATTTTTCTCCTCTGAAAAATGAATAAAAATTTCAGAGCTTTTATGTATGGGTTATTCAATAAGCAGCACTGATACAATCATCTAATTTCAAAACTATTAGACTCCTATTTCATAATTTGCCAAAAAAAAAAAAACCTACATAAATATCTAAATATTTAAGAGAAAAAGCCCAGCAAAACCCAAACCTACAAATACTTACATAAAAGCATTAGGAAAAAAATACAAGTGGATAGGATAGGAAAGGCTGTTGTAAGTAGCATAAGACTCTAAAAACATTCTAAAGGAATTACTGAGATGATTTTACCACATAAAAAATCTAATACGCTTGACAGTTAAAAAACAAAATTATACATCAGTTAGTTTAAAAAAAGAGGGGATACTTAAATGTCACAAATATATTTTTATGGTCATTCAGAAAAGATAAACATCCCAAAAGAAAATAGGACAAAGGGTGAGAAATGGATCACTGAAGAAAAATGCAATAAACTGATTTTTTAAAAAGTCTGACTTCACTAGAAATCACAGGAATCCAAATTACTACCAGATACCATTTTTTACTTATCTATTGGCAAAGACTGAAAAATAATAACTACTGAAGACATAGGCAGTCTGAAAAATAGATAAGAGCATGTCAACTTTTCAGTGCCCAAAGTTGGCAATACAAATCAGAAGCCTTAAAAACATACAACCATTTGGCCTATCAAATTTAGGAAATTATCAAACAAGTGTAAAAATACACAGGTACAAACAATGATATTCACTGAAGCTCCAATGATAGTGGAAAACTAGGTAAAAAATAAAACATCCAGAGACTGGACAATTAAATGGTGGAACAGTTGTTCCACACAACCATGAAGGATAATGAGGTAAAACTATATATATGATATATTGATGAGTTTCAAAGAAGTCGAAACACAGCATGCCTAGTACCATCTCTTTTGCTATATACAAATACGTATACACACACACACAAAGAGAGTACCTATTTATCCATCCATCCGTCTATAAGTACATGGGACTTCATTAGCCACCTGCTACAATGCATTTTGTAAAAAGAACAATGCATCTTGAGGATGGCAGAGTGAGAAGATGGCAGTGTCCTAAGCGCTCAACAGTGTTGTGGGACCAACGAATTAACCAACCCAGGAGCCGCTATGGGATTGCTTGCTGAATAAGATACTATAACTTCCATACAAACTGAGTCCATTGAAACATAAATTTTTGTACCTTGAAGCCAAAGAGCTAACTGAAACAGCGTGCTGAACTAAAAATACATTTCAGCTTAACTTACCTTAAATGGGTATCTCCCAATTTCAGCCTCTAGTTCTTCTGGGGTAAAAACTTTGCCTATGAATCTTTTAGCATCATATATTGTGTTCTGAGGATTCGAATCTGCAAGCTCTAAGCTTTCATATCCCACGTAAACATCATCGTCAGTGAAGGATACCATGCTGGGTATGCTGATATGACCATTTTCATCTGGAATGACCTTTACTTTTCCTGTGCCAGGAAAAAACACCCCAACTGAACAATAGGTAGTGCCAAGGTCAATTCCAATCACTTTAGGAGTAGGCAATGGTAAATACTGTTGTGCCAAATAGCCAGCCAACAGGAGAGTCAAAACAGCTGATCCTGAAATATAGGCAAATTAAAAGTTATGTCTTATCAAACTAGTTCAATTTGATAAATTACAACACTAAAATCACTCTTCAATACTAGACTAGAAAGTCTCAAATTTTTTTTCTTTTATACTCATAACATTTCTCAAACATTATGTTTTTCACAATTAAAACTGACTATAATACCAATAAAATGAAGTAACAAAAACAAAAAAAACCAAAACCCTGTACATTAGCGTACTTAACTTATGGATGAGAAAAGGGCTGAAAAAGAAACATTTCAGTAATACTTGTACTAATATTGACAGGAAAAGTCATTTATCTGGAGCAAAAGTCAGAATGTAACCCAGTTCAGTTCAGTTCAGTCGCTCAGTAGTGTCCGACTCTTTGTGACCCCATGAACCGAAGCACGCCAGGCCTCCCTGTCCATCACCAACTCCCGGAGTCTACCCAAACCCATGTCCATTGAGTTGGTGATGCCATCCTACCATCTCATCCTCTGTCATCCCGTCCTCCTGCCCTCAATCTTTCCCAGCATCAGGGTCTTTTCAGATGAGTCCGCTCTTCGCATCAGGTGGCCAAAGTATTGGAGTTTCAGCTTTAGCACCAGTCCTTCCAATGAACACCCAGGACCGATCTCCTTTAGATGGATTGGTTGAATGTCCTTGCAGTCCAAGGGACTCTCCTTCTTTAACACCACAGTTCAAAACCATCAATTCTTCGGCACTCAGCTTTCTTTATAGTCCAACTCTCACATCCCTACGTGACTACGGGAAAACCCACAGCCCTGGGTAGACAGACCTTTGTTGACAAAGTAATATCTCTTCTTTTTAATATGCTGTCTAGGTTGGGCCTAACTTCCCTTCCAAGGAGTAAGCATCTTTTAATTTCATGGCTGCAATCACCATCTGCAGTGATTTTGCAGCCCAAAAAAATAAAGTCTGACACTGTTTCCCTATCTATTTCCCATGAAGTGATGGGACTAGATGTCACGATCTTAGTTTTCTGAATGTTGAGCTTTAAGCCAACTTCCCTCCTCTTTCACTTTCATCAAGAGGCTCTTTAGTTCTTCTTCACTTCTGCCATAAGGGTGGTGTTATCTGCATATCTGAGGTTATTGATATTTTTCCTGGCAATCTTGATTCCAGCTTGTGCTTCCTCCAGCCCAGCATTTCTCATGATGTACTCTGCATATAAGTTAAATCAGCAGGGTGACAATATACAGCCTTCACATACTCCTTTTCCTATCTGGAACCAGTCTGTTGTTCCATGTCCAGTTCTAACTGTTGCTTCCTGACCTGCGTACAGGTTTCTCAAGAGGCAGATCAGGTGGTCCAGTATTCCCATCTCTTTCAGAATTTTCCACAGTTTGCTATTTAGATTTTATAGTTTTTAAATTAGCTTTAGATATCAATATTAAAACAAAACTCTATTATTAAAATTTCCACACCAATAGCCCTGATATTGTAATGCTAAAACTCTTATATCTCCCCTCTCCTTTTTCCTTTCAAAAGGATAAAATGGATAAACTGGATCGAAATAGTTTTGGAAGTTGCTTAGATATTAAACTGTCACTTCGTAACAGACACAGTTAATCTCTTCTGTACTAAATATGAATGAAGGACATCTTGCAGAGGTGATATTTAGAATACAAATGTGTTTTTAGATATCAATATTAAAACAAAACTCTATTATTAAAATTTCCACACCAATAGCCCTGATATTGTAATGCTAAAACTCTTATATCTCCCCTCTCCTTTTTCCTTTCAAAAGGATAAAATGGATAAACTGGATCGAAATAGTTTTGGAAGTTGCTTAGATATTAAACTGTCACTTCGTAACAGACACAGTTAATCTCTTCTGTACTAAATATGAATGAAGGACATCTTGCAGAGGTGATATTTAGAATACAAATGTGTAACTTGATGCTAACATAAATGGAAACTCTTTGAAGTTAGGTTTTAGCCATGCTGAATCCCCTGCACAAATGGTTCCTAGCTAACAGAAGTTGGCCAGTAAATGTTAATTATGAAAAAAACAAATATGTACAAATGTTACACTGCCTGTAAACATAAGTGAAGGGGAAAGAAGCCACTTCGAATTTATAGTTAATCTGTTACTTGGTTTCAGGAGGCTGTGTTACATACCTGTGTCCACCCAGGTTACATACAACTCAAAATGCCAATCTAAAGGAGTCTCCTTTTACTAATTCTTAGCTTAGTAACAATTAATTATTCAATAAAAAATAACAAAAATCCTCATCAACACGTAATGAAATGAAATCAACTGCCATTCCCACCTTCCACTCGCTTTTATGGACTTATTTTCAGAAGCATTTGATCACATTCTGGTCCGGAGAGGGTAATTCCTACCCGGATTGGTGGAAACAACATTGGCCTACACGTTAAAGAGCCCTGGCTCTCTCACAATCCAGCATCCCACGAGCCTACAGGTCGGGAGGCTGCTAGTGCTCCTCCCCCTTGCTCCACAAAGGGGTCTCGGAGATGCGCATTCTAGAGGCCTCTCAAAGACCCCGATTCAACCAACGATTCAAAAATCGACATTCCTTGGATAAGAACAATTCCTGAGGTCCAACATCCTTGAAATGTATGCAGAGGGTCGCCGCTGGCCTTAGCCGGGCCTACAGCGGCCGGGGCATTCCTAGAGGCGACCCCCAACCCGGCGTCAGGAACAGCCCCAAACAGCCTCACAGTCACCTTTCTGACGCCTTTTCCGCCACGCCAGCGGAATCGAGCGGTTGCAACAACGACCCTGACCCATCCCTGCTTCCCTCATCCGCTCCGGTGCCCGCGACAGCGTAAAGAACCCTCCTCGTTACTGACCTAAGATCGTCATCTCTCCGGCCATCACAGTCCCGCCGAAGAGGCTAGCGATGACTGTAACATACGTGAGGCCCCGCCCCCAAGCCGCCCGGCCGACTCGCGCTCTGGGAAATGTAGTCCTATTGCTCTGACTCGGTCAGAGAAACTATTAGAAAGGACTTCATTTCCCGTGAGGAGGCGGGGATTAGGGCCCCATTCAACGGCTGCCAGGGACGCCTGAGCCACCGTCCCCCGCACGGGCTACAGAGCCAATTACGCTGGGATGGCGGAGTACGAAGACGAGGGACTGGAGTTTCTAAGCAAACGTGAGGTAAAAACAGGCCAT